>JAIUZE010075027.1:0-494028 GCA_022085475.1 Heliosperma pusillum | reverse complement strand
TTTTGATTTGCATTTTGGTTTGCAATTTTTGGCATGAAAGCACACGGTTTCCGTCAAGGACATGCGGTCGGAACCAACAATAGGGGTATCCCCACCGTAGTGGCATCGAAAGGGGGCCTAGATATGGGCCCACTAGAATCCCTAGAAGTTCCGTTTTGCACTTCCTCGACGAAAACAAGAAAAGATGATAATTGACTCAATATTTTCAGCTTGTTTGATTTGTTTCCTTTTTTTGAGCAAATTTGGAAGAACAATGAATCATGGTTGGTTGCATAGCAAGAACGGTCACCTAAGAATCCTTTCTACCATCGTAATATTCACATCAATTGAGGTTGTCGAGGTGGAATAAGCGCAAACTCGTGACTCGGCAATAGTAGACGGGTCAAAACTCACTAAATATGCACAACCCAAGGCGTCTAAAACTCCACGATTAAGATGAACACTTTATGAATAAAAAAAAGTAGCAAAAAGGGACTATGCACATTCAACAAGTTTTCCAAAAAGACAATTATTAAAACATTTTTCTAAATGCAACTATATGCCATGATGCAATCTAGCATATATACAACTTAAATGCACATGCTCTAACCGACTATATGACACATAAGCTAATGTTATCTCCTAACAGCACACAAGTGGCACACACGCCAATCAACAAAATTCGCACCATCGTCATCAACACATCTCATCCTCAGATAAGAAGAAAAGGAGATAAGGAAGAAGAGAAATAGGAAAGATCTCACCAAAGCGTCTTCATTTTCCCTTTTTCGTGCCTCTTATGATGTGGGGCGCACCTATGGATGGAGATAAACAGAAACACACGGCAATATATACAAAATAAACTATATACAAACTAATCTAAACATATATTTTTTGGAAAATTTTCAAATTTTTCGATTTTTAGGCATTTTTCAACTTTTTTTCAAAAATCAACGATATATACAAAAGAAATAAATCCTCCCCACACTTAAGTCTTACTCGTCCCCGAGTAAGTGACTCAAATATGAAAGGAGGGAAAAAAGAAAAGGAAAACAAAACAATTTTTTTGGGTTTTTCAAATTTTTTGGGAATTCCCTCCCCACACTTAGTATTTACATGGTGTGAGGGGTGAATTCAAAACAAATAACATGTTTTTGGGTTTTTAAATATTTTGAAAAGTAAAAACTTGTTTTTGGGGTTTTTGATTTTTGATGAGTAATCACAATATGAACAATATATACAAGAGGGTTAACTAAATGCAAAATGATATGATACAAGGTGCATGCTCTAAGTAAATGCAAACTAAACTATATGCTAATCTAGAGTCTCGTCGTGGCGGTAAAATGCATAAATGCACGCCCCTCATGGGGGTACCAACCACGGGAAAGTCTAGTGTGCCATATCGGAGTCTCGTCGTGGCGGCAAAATGCATAAATGCACGCCCCTCATGGGGGTACCAACCACGGGAAAGTCTAAAAATGACACCAAACAAAATGCAACTACGCTATATGGATGCAAGGCTAACATGTGACGATATGTTACAAAATTAAATTCTAATGCAAGCTTAAATGGATGCAACTAAATGGATAACTAAACTAAGATATAATACAACTATCTAAATGCATGGGAAAATATAAATATGATGAAGATTTGGATTACAAGGGATCATACTCATGGGTTTCCGGCCTCAAGAGTATCCAGTGAAATCAGAGGATGTAGTATCAAATTGGCCATGACTGGCCTCTGCAAAAGACGCATCTACATCCCTGGCTCCCGAACCAGAGCCGCCACCCTCCACAATCTCGAACCGGGGACCCATCCTGTCAAACCACTCGGCATTCTGTGCCGCAGTCTCTGGGTCCACCTCCTCCTCATCAACTATCGGCTGAGCAAAAACCGGCGCAGAAGAATAGTAGTCTGGCTGAACATTGAAATCTCCGAACACCCTAGAACCCTGGTCATACCCGCCCTCTGGCCACATGAAATAGGACGGATGTGGGCCAACTGGCTCCCTATACCCCTCCCTACACCAATTATCGTAAGAAGGGTATTGGCCAAGAGTCAAGTCATAATACATCATATCCATCCTCTGCGACAAAAGAGCTCTCTCCCGAGCTTCCTCCTCTCGCCACTTAGCTGCCGCCTCTCTTTCCCTAGCCGCCGCCTCTCTCTCCGTAGCTGCCGCCTCGGAGGCCAAAGTCATATCGGCCATGAACTGGATCAAGGAAGGATCCAAAGGTGGGTAACTAGGAGTGGTGGAAGTGGATGCCTCGGGTTGGGATGAATTAGGCCAAGGACGCCACTGCTGTTGATGATAATAGGGGTTCGCATATGGCAAGGAAGTGGAAGTGGGGCCCTGCTGCTCTCTCCTATATGTAGTGACGGGGGCAGTGGGATCTCGCCTAAATGCGGTAATTGGAGCTAGTTGATCTTCCGGGTTATCCTCAGGTGGTGGTGGAGGGTTCTCCTCCTCTAGGGGAAGGAGATAGTGCGCGCTATCAGGAATCACTTTCATTGCCGCACTATTCGGGAGGGGAATAGAATTGACCCCTCGAATCCTCCAATACGTCTTCCCGTCCTCAACTCTCTTCACTACCCACTCAAGCTTCTTTGAAATGTAATCCTCCATCAACAAGGACCATCCCCCCAAACACCTCAAACTTCGCTCATCTAGAGCATCTCTACAAAGGGCATGGGCAATCTTGGTAACAATCCCCCCTATATGGATACCGGTCGGGCTAAATGGGTCATTGGAAATTTTCTGAAAGTGGAGAGCGACATGGTGACCAATGTTGACCCCAAATTTATTCGGCTTTTGGAACAAGTAAGCCGCCAAAATTGAGAGCTCATCAGCCCGAAAATTATGACACTCCTCTCTCCCAAATAACGTCCAACCCATAAAACGGTGCCAAATCCTAATAGGGGCATTGTGGCAAGCATTTGCCGGCCTCTTAGACCCCTTCGCAAATTCCAATCCCGATATAGCAGTCAACACATCATTCACATTAAAGGTTTCAGGGACTTTATAAGTCTTATGAAATTTAACCCCCAAAACCTTACAAAAATTTTCAATGGGAATGCTAAAGGCAATATTCAAGAGGCGAAAAGAAACCATTTTTACCATACCCGTGTTCCTATCTTTTTCATGACTAAAGGAACTTAAAAACTCCCATGTAAGACGGGGGTAACTACGGAAGTGTTGACCGTAAAGTTCCCCCAAACCCAAACCCTTAAAAGCTCAAGGGTGACCGTATCAAGACCGAAGTTTCGCATAGTATTCCGACAAATGAAGCGGGAGTGGGGGAGGTTTCTGCGTTTTAAACATTGAAACTTACCTCTCGCAATTTCGCTTACGAAGACGATATCGGGAAAATCGTCATCCGGACCCATACCCGCCGTAACTTGCTGAAGTCTAGCCTCCAACTCCGCCTCAAGCTGAGCCCTTGTTCTTTTCTTTGGTGGTTGTTGAGCCATGGAGCTTTTTTGAAATAGTCACTTGAAAGTGGGAAAAATTAGGGAAAAATTGGGGTTTTTGAGCTTTGGGATGAATTTGGGTGATGTAGTGGGTTAATTGATGGGTTGAATGTGGGATTGGTGGAGTTTTGTGTGGTTTTAATGGAGTTTTTGTGGAGTTTAGGGATTTTTTGTGGGTTTTTGAAGGTAGAAAGAGGAAGAAAGGAAGAAAAATGAAGAAGAATGAGGGAAAGAAATAAACTCACGAGTGAAATAAAGGTCTCGGGTGAGTTATGGGCCGGTCGGGGCACCGGCCGCCGGTCGACCGGCCTGGACCCCAAGTCAATTTTTTCGATTTTTTTGAATTTTGAGAAATACCTGTGTTCAGGTGCTCCTGGCCGGTCGGCACACCGGCCGCCGGCTGCCCGGCCAGGAACACAGCTCAAAAAATTCAAAGCTCAAAAGTTCAGTTATACGGTGCTCTGGGCCGGCTGTCAGACCGGCTGCCGGTCAACCGGCCTAGAACACAGGCCAAAAATTTGCAAAATCTCAACTTCAATGATATTGTGCTCCAGGGCGGTCGGCACACCGGCTGCCGGTCCACCGGCCTGGGACACCTGCTCTTCAAATATCAATCTTCAATTTTAACCTTCTGGAGTGCTCTGGGCCGGTCGGGGCACCGGCCGCCGGTCGACCGGCCTAGAACACTTCTCTCTAATCTCCTTTTCTTCAATTCACAATAAAAACCCCAAGTCACCAAGAATCTCGACCCAACCAACAAATTCCCAAAGACACGGTTTCGATCCAAACCCGACTACAAATGTTTCAAACCTACCTAAAACTTCCTCCTAAAGACGAAATACCCGAGTATACAATACCAAATCTTCACAACTACTCCTAATATGCATGCTATATACAAAAAATTGGTGGTTGTTGAGGGACTCCACCAAACCTATCAATTCACAAGAGATTACAAACAAGACTCTTCCTCGGGAAGCGGATCCCCAAGGAAAAGTACTTCCACCGTTCCTTTTCATCTCCATCAAAATATCTTTTTACTCGATGCCCATTGACCTTGAAATTACCATCTTCTTCGCTCCAAAGTTCAAAAGCTCCATGTGGTGAAATGTCGATAACTTTGAAAGGACCCGACCATCTCGAGCGTAGCTTCCCCGGAAACAACTTGACCCGAGAATTATAGAGTAAGACTTGATCACCCACTTTTACATCTTTATCAACCAATTTGGCATCATGCAATTTCTTTGTTTGCTCCTTGTAAATCTTTGAGCTCTCGTAGGCATCAAGTCTTAGTTCTTCAAGCTCACTCATTTGGAGAAAACGTAGCTCTCCGGCCATATCAATGTCAAAGTTCATTTCCTTCAAGGCCCACCATGCCTTGTGCTCCAACTCGATTGGCAAGTGACAAGCTTTGCCATAGACAAGCTTGTAGGGAGTTGTGCCGAGGGGAGTTTTGAAGGCGGTGCGAAGGGCCCATAGAACATCCGGAAGCTTTTAGGACCAATCCTTCCTACCTTTGCTTGTGGTCTTCTCCAAGATGGCTTTTATTTGACGGTTTGAGACCTCTACTTGCCCACTTGTTTGAGGGTGGTAGGCAAGAGCGGTCTTGTGAGTGACATCATGAGAAGAAAGCAAGATCTTGAAAGTGCTCTTCCTAAAGTGCGAACCCCCGTCGCTAATCACCACTCTCGGGGTCCCAAATCTTGGAAAGATAGTGTTTTTGAAGAGCTTGCTAACAACTTTAGCATCATTTGTTGGGGTAGCAACGGCTTCAATCCACTTGGACACATAGTCCACCGCTACCAAAATGTACTCATTCCCACAAGAGTTTGGGAATGGTCCCATGAAATCAACTCCCCAACAATCAAAAAGCTCTATCTCAAGAATGTTTTGAAGGGGCATCTCATTTCTTTGACTTATATTCCCCATTCGTTGGCATCGATCACAAGATTTGACAAAGTAGTGGATATCCTTGAACATAGATGGCCAAAAGAAACCACCTTGTAACACCTTTGCAATGGTGCGAGATGTACCAAGGTGGCCCCCATAGGCCGAGTTGTGAATTCTATCGACTATATCCATGCCTTCTTCCCTAGGAACACATCTTCGAAACATGCCCCGCTAACCTTTCAAGCATTTGGTCAATGAAGGGGATGGGGTAGTGGTCCTTGAGGGTGGCGGCATTTAATTTGCGATAGTCAATGCACATCCGCCACCCGGTCACGGGTCTAGAAGCTAAGAGAGTCCCATCCTCTTGTTCCACCATAGTTACCCCTCCTTTCTTGGGCACTACATGGACGGGACTCACCCAAGAGCTATCGGTTATTTGGTAAATTATCCCGGCCTCTAGCAACTTCATCACCTCATTTTTCACCACTTCCGCCATCTTAGGGTTCAACCTACGTAGCCCATCTACCTTAGGTTTGCTACCCTCCTCCAAGACAATCCTATGCATGCAAAGATTAGGACTTAAGCCTTTGATATCATCAATGCTATATCCAAGTGAGCCCCTATGAGTTTTCAAGATTTTCAAAAGTTCAAGTTCTTGGCCTTCACTCAAATTAGCATTAATGATAACGGGATAAGTCTCTCCCTCACCTAAAAAAGAGTACTTAAGTGAGGGAGGTAAGGGCTTAAGTTGTACCTTTGGAGGGAGAAGGCCCTCCACCTTCTTCAATAGCTCATCATCTACCTCATGGTCATCTCCCATCTCCTCATCATGGAGTGCCACTTGTAGAGCTTCTTCTTCACATTTCTCTTCTTCATGCACCTTCTCAACCACTTCTTCAATGACTTCTACCGAGCAAGCTTTGTGAAACATTGGTCCCTTCACTAGATGAGGAAGATTAAATTCAAGGGTTTCGTTTCCCACCCTAAAGGTTAGCCGCCCGTCCCTCACATCAATGAGGACTCCTCCGGTAGCCAAAAAGGGCCTACCGAGGATGATGGGAGTGTGGCTATCCTCCGGGATATCTAGGACAACGAAATCCGTGGGGATCAAAAATTTGCCAACTTTAACGGGTACGTCCTCAAGCACACCCAAAGGTTGCTTAACGGACCTATCCGCTAGTTGTAGAGTCATAGAAGTGTGGGTTAAACTTTCAAGTCCAATTCTTTTAGCAATAGTTAAGGGAATGACACTTACACTTGCACCATTGTCACATAATGCCCTTGAAATCATGACTCCCCCCACAACACAAGGGATAGAGAAACTTCCGGGGTCCCCAAGCTTTTTTGGCATTTTGAAAGAGTTAGGATTAATGAGGAGAGCACTACACTCCGCCTCCATAATCATAACATCTTGGGTACCCAAAGTCCTCTTGTGAGTCAAGATGTCTTTTAGAAATTTTGAGTATGTGGGCATGTTTAGTATAACATCGGTGAAAGGTAAGGTCACTTCAAGTCCCTCAAGCATTTTTCTAAATTGGGTGAACTTGAAGTTTTCCTTAGTTTTCAAAGCTCTAGAGGGGTAGGGGATATCGGAAACAACAAGTGGAGAACTAAAAGATACCTTTGGAATGGGAGTTTTCTTGGTTACCTTAGCTCTTGCTATTGGTTGTACCTCTACTCCATCATCATTGACATCCTTGCTCATCTCCTCCTCATAAGGCATAATCTCGATATACCCATCTTCTCCCTCTTTGGGTTGATCATCTTCACCCTTGCCATCATCTTTTAACTCCAAGGTAGGAGTCAAAATGGGCTCTTCGAATTCTTCTCCTTCCTCAACATGCTCATCATTTGGAATCTCATCATTAATCATATCCATGTAGGGGTTATCAAGCACTAGTCCACTTCTTAAAGTCACCGCACATGCATGGTGGCTTGATGAAGCATCCTTGGAGCTTTTCCCTTGAGCAAGAAGACCTCCCGGAGGCCTTTGAGGATTGTTCAAAGCTTGAGAAGCTAACCTAGCTTCCAATTCTCTCACCTCCTTTTTGTGAGCATTAGTGACATTTTGCAAAGCCAAGTTGTTTTGGATTTCCATGTTTTTGACTAGTTGCAAAACTTCACTCATTGAAGTTTCATTGTCTTGATGAGGTTGATTTGTTAAAGGGAGGGCAAATGCATAGTCATTTAGACTACTTGAACCTTGGTTGTTGCTTCTTCGGTTGTTAAAGTTTCCTTGTTGATTGTTATTGAAATTCCCTTGTTGCCCCCTTGAACCTTGATTGTTGAAATTTGACCCTTGGTTGTTGTTGAAATTTGACCCTTGGCCTTGGAAAGATTGATCGGGAACCCCTTGACTTGCTTGATTGTTTTGGTTGCCTTGGTAAAAATTACCTTGGCCATTGTTGTTGAAGTTTGGGTTCCCTTGATTTTAATTCCAATTTCCTTGACCATGATTCCAATTACCTTGGTTTTGGAAGTTACCTTGGTTATTGTAACCTTGATCATTGAATTGTTGATGTTGGAATTGGTTTGATCCTTGACCTTGTTGAGAGTTGTTGAATTGATTATTGTAGTTTCCTCTTGAAAATTGACCTCCTCCTCTAGGTTGGGAAAAACCCGGAGGGTTGGAAGGTTGAGCTTGTGTGTGTTGAGGGTTTAACACATTTTGGCTTTTGTAACTCATGTTTGGGTGAAATTTCGAACTTGGATGATAGAAATTGGAATTTGGGTTGTAAGCTCCTTGACTTTGGAATTGAGGCCTTGAGGGCCGTGGGTTGTTGTTGACTCCTTGAAAAGCATTCACATGTTGATAATCATTTCCACCTTCATTGTTATAAGATACATTATTTCCACAAACTTCAAAGGTGTGTCCATACCCATTGCAAATTTCACAAGTAGGGGTTTGATAAGCTTCCACCATGGGAGGTGCATAAGACCCACTAGCTTCATTCACATGATGGCCTTGACTTTGATTTTGAGCCTTTTGAAGCTCGGCAAAACCCTTAGTAAAAGTTTGTGTGAGCAAATCAATCTTGGCATTGGTATCCGCATTTGAAAAGTTCTCACTTGGGTACTTAGAACTCCTCCTCAAGCTATTTCCTCTAGAACTAGTACCATAGCTAGATTCCGACTCAACCATCTTCTTAATCAATGCCGCTCCTTGTTGGTCATTCAAATGATCAAAACTTCCCCCCGCGGAAGCATTCACCATAGCCTTGGTTTGAGGGAGGAGAGTTTGATAGAATGTTTGAGTGACATACCAATCCGCAATTCCATGATGAGGGCAACGGGCAAGTAAATCAATGAATCGATCCCATGCCTCTCCTAAGGACTCTCCATCCTCTTGTTGAAAGGTTGTTATCTCATTTCTTAGCATTGCCGTTTTGGAGGCGGGGTAGTACTTACTTAGAAACTCCTTAGCCAAGTCATCCCAAGTAGTGAAAGTGTTTGGAGGATGGTTATTCAACCACCTCTCCGCCCGGTCTTTAAGAGAAAATGGGAACAACATTAGGCAAAGGGTTTCCTCGGGCACACCATTCCTCTTCATGATTCCTACCCTACTTTTGAACTTTCTCAAGTGGGCATGAGCATCTTCATCGGGGAGGCCTCCAAAGCTATCCCGCTCAATAGAACTCATTTGAGCCGGGTGAATCTCAAAGTTATTTGGGGCCAAGACACCGAAATTGATTGGAGATTGGGTATCATCGTGGTTGGGACGGACGGTTACGGTCACGTAAAGTCGTCATTTGTGGTTGATTTTGTTGTTGAGGTATTGTGGGTGGTGTATTTGGTAATGTATTGTAGAAGGGGTTTTCGAATATGGGTTCAATGGTGTTGTTTTGTGGGTGATCGATTGTTGGAGTGGATGTAGAAGCAATTGAAGTATTGGCTTGTTGATGGCTAACCCTTCTTGAATTCCTAACCCGAGCAAGTGTATTAGCTCGGAGAGTCCTAAATAACCTTTCGGGCTCCGGATGGCTCAAGAACAACCCTTCACCCCTAGGCATGCACTCAAAAGCAACTCAAAAACAAGTTAGACTCCTAGTGTGTTTTTGGGCACACTAGGGAAAGACAATAATGCAAGGCACTCTACAAATAATCTAACAACTAAAAACCAACAAAAACAACAAGTAACTTGGCTAAATCTAAGACACAAAACAAACTACGAGTTTCCTTACGCCATCCCCGGCAACGGCGCCATTTGATGAGGGTTTCGTCGTCAAAACAAACATCAAAAATAACCCAATAAAAGTAGTATAAAGGGGTCGAATCCACGAGGATGGAGGGGTCAACTACAAGTTCGGTTGCGTCCTATTCTAGCCTAATAAGAGATTGGTTGGAAGATTAACTAAAAACTAGGAAATGCAAGTAAAAGCTAAATAACAAGGTAAGACAATTGAGGGAAAAACTAAGGTGAAAGGTTCACCTTAGGGGGATTAATGGGCTAGTCGGGTAATTAGCAAATGGGTAACAAATTCGAGTAGGATTAATTGCTAATGTCTCAACAATTAATAATCATCAACAAAGCCATCACATTTGTCTCAAATCACCCATATAGATACTTAGTCTAATCATCTCTACCACCGTCGCTTAAGAGATAATCAAACCATGCTTGATAAAATGAGCAACTTTCGTTCACACATTTCATCAAACACTTAGTGTGCATATGAGTAATACCCAAATAATTACCACAAATCTACTAATTACCCAACTAATTACCCCACATAATCCTCCCTTAGGCTCCCCCTAAACCCTAGAAGGGAATCTACTCACACATGGTAAGGGAAATCAAACAAATAGAGGCAAGGAGTAGTGAAATAAACATAGTGCTAAGGAGATGAATAATAATAACAATCAAATGATAAACAACAAACTAGAAATGAAATTAAATTGCATAAATAACAAAAAGATGAGAAATTTAATACCAACAAGCTTGTATTAGTGAAGAGGGAGAATGTCTTCAACCCAAAATCCTCAATACAAACCCAAAACTGAAATAATTCTACTAGGAAAGACTAGATCTAACAACTTGAAATGAGAAATTAAGTTTAATTAGAGAACGATTAGGAGAGTAATTAGTACTTAATAGAGGTTACAAATATCTAGGGTTTTGTGCTAAGGGAATATTAAAAGCTCCTTACAAAATATTAGGGGAAGGGTATATATAGGTATCTCGAAAATTAAGAAAGAAATAAGAAGAGAAGGCGAATTTTCAGTGTTGTGTTCCTGGCCGGTCGACCGGCCGCCGGCCCTCTGACCGGCCTGGGGCACATCAGTGTCTTCAATGTTCACGTCTTCAAAATGCTTCTAAGTGTAAAGCCTGGGGGTCCTGGCCGGTCCACCGGCCTGGAACACCAAGACGTTACAATGTGCTTACTGATGTTACTACCTGGGCCTTTTCTTCTCTTTCTCATCTTCTTTCATTGTGGGCATGTGTTCTGAGCCGGGTGGCCGGCCGCCGGTCAGAGGGCCGGCCTGCGCCACCTGAAGCTCCTTTCCTCATTCTTCTTCTCATCTTCGAATCCCGACTCATGCAAGACCTTTATGCTCCGATTTCTTCATTTCCGCCTTAATTCCTACAAATTAAGATCGACATTCATAGCACGGGAAATCGGAAAGCAAAATGCAATCAAGGGCACGCAAATCCGTGTAAACGGTCCAAAATGGGGACGAAAATGAGGGGAAAATGTGACTATTTTAATGCTTATCAGATATTCTAGTGCGAATTTAGAGACATTTTATTTCAAGGCCCAGTTGTCCCGAAAACCGTGGATAATAACCTTCAAAATCAGCGGTTTTCAGCGATATTCGGAAACCAAAATTATTTTTTCCCTAAAGGTGTTTATAGACCCGTTACGTCTATAAATAGCAATTGGTTTAACTATCCTTCTTTAAACAACGTAAAAACGGAGATTACTACTTGTTTCCGCTAATACAGACAAGGTCTGAAAAGTGGTCTTAGACCTTAAGGTCTCCAAATTATCTTTATTTCAAATCAAATGCCAATTTTGTTATCCTGAGTCATTATTATATGTCTTAGAGATATTACAGTGCGAATTTAGAGACATTTTATTTCAAGGCCCAGTTGTCCCGAAAACCGTGGATAATAGCCTTCAAAATTAGCGGTTTTCAGCGATATTCGGAAATCAAAAATATTTTTTCCCTAAAGGTGTTTATAGACCCGTTAGTCCGTTACGTCTAATTGGTTTTAATATCCTTTTTTAAATAACGTAAAAACGAAGATTATTATTTGTTTTCTCTAATACAGACAAAGTCTGAAAAGTGGTCTTAACTCTTAAGGTTTCCAAAGTCTCTTTATTTCAAATCAGATGCCAATTTCGTTATCCTAAGTCGTTATTGTATGTCTTAGAGATATTACACTGCGAATTTATAAATATTTTTTTTCAAGGCCCAGTTGTCCCGAAAACCGTGGATAATAATCTCCAAAATCAGCTGTTTTCAGCGATATTCGGAAACAAAAAATATTTTTCCTTAAAGGTGTTTATAGACCTGTTATATCTATAAATAACAATTGGTTTTTAGTATCCTTCTTTAAACAACGTAAAAACGGAGATTACTTCTGTTTTTCCCTAAAACAGACAAGATCTGAAAAGTGGTCTTAACTCTTAAGGTCTCCAAACTCTCTTTATTTCAAATCAAATGCCAATTTCGTTATTCTAAGTCATTATTATATATCATAGAGATTTTACACTGCTAATTTATAGACATTTTTTTCAAGACCCAATTGTCCCGAAAACCGTGGATAATAACCTCCAAAATCAGCTGTTTTCAGCGATATTCGGAAACCAAATATATTTTTTCCCTAAAGGTGTTTATAGACCCGTTACGTCTATAAATAGCACTTGGATGTTAGTATCCCTCTTTAAACAAAGTAAAACGGAGATTACAACTTGTTTCCTTTAATACAGACAAGGTTTGAAAAGTGATCTTAAGGTCTCCAAACTCTCTTTATTTCAAATCAGATGTCAATTTCGTTAACCTAAGTTATTATTATATGTCTTAGATATATTACACTGCGAATATATAGACATTTTTTTTCAAGGCCGAATTGTCCCGAAAACCGTGGATAATAACCTCCAAAATCAGCGGTTTTCAGGGATATTCGGAAACCAAAAATATTTTTTTCCCTAAAAGTGTTTTTAGACCCGTTACGTCTATAAATAGTAATTGGATGTTAGTATCCCTCTTTAAACAAAGTAAAACGGAGATTACAACTTGTTTCCTTTAATAAAAACAAGGTTTGAAAAGTGGTCTTAAGGTCTCCAAATATCTCTATTTTAAATCAGATGTCAATTTCGTTATATCGAGTCATTATTATATGTCTTAGAGATATTCTACTGCGAATTTAGAGACATTTTATTTCAAGGCCCAGTTGTCCCGAAAACCGTGGATAATAACCTTCAAAATCAGCGGTTTTCAGCGATATTCGGAAACCAAAAATATTTTTTTCTAAAGGTGTTTATAGACCCGTTACGTCTATAAATAGCAATTGGTTTTTAATATCCTTCTTTAAACAACGTAAAAACGGTGATTACTACTTGTTTTCTCTAATACAGACAAGGTCTGAAAAGTGGTCTTAACTCTTAAAGTTTCCAAACTCTCGTTATTTCAAATCAGATGCCAATTTCGTTATCCTAAGTCATTATTATATGTCTTAGATATATTACACTGCAAATTTATAGACATTTTTATCAAGGTCCAATTGTCCCGAAAATCGTGGATAATAACCTCCAAAATCAGCGGTTTTCCATCACATTCAGCGATATTTTCGTACGAACCAAAAATATTTTTTACCTAAAGTTGTTTATAGACCTGTTACGTCAATAAATAGCAATTGGATGTTAGTATCTCTCTTTAAACAAAGTAAAGCGGAAATTACAACTGGTTTCCTATAATTCAGACAAGGTTTGAAAAGTGGTCTTAAGGTCTTCAAAATATCTCTATTTTAAATCAGATGTCAATTTCGTAATACCGAGTCATTATTATATGTCTTAGAGATATTCTAGTGCGAATTTAGAGACATTTTATTTCAAGGCCCAGTTGTCCCGAAAACCGTGGATAATAACCTTCAAAATCAGCGGTTTTCGGGCGATATTCGGAAACCAAAAATAATTTTTCCCTAAAGGTGTTTATAGACCCGTTACGTCTATAAATAGCAATTGGTTTTTAGTATCCTTCTTTAAACAATGTAAAAACGGAGATTACTACTTGGTTCCTCTAATACAGACAAGGTCTGAAAAGTGGTCTTAAGCCTTAAGGTCTCCAAACTATCATTATTTCAAATCAAATGTCAATTTCGTTATCCTGATTCATTATTATATGTCTTAGAGATATTACAGTGCGAATTTAGAGACATTTTATTTCAAGGCCTACTTGTCCCGAAAATCGTGGATAATAACCTCTAAAATCAGCGGTTTTCAGCGATATTCGGAAACCAAAAATATTTTTTCCCTAAAGGTGTTTATAGACCCGTTACGTTTATAAATAGCAATTGGTTTTTAATTTCCTTCTTTAAAGAACGTAAAAACGTAGATTACTACTTGTTTTCTGTAATACAGACAAGGTCTGAAAAGTGGTCTTAACTCTTAAGGTATCCAAACTCTCTTTATTTCTAATCAGATGTCAATTTCGTTATTCTACGTCAATATTATATGTCTTAGAGATAATACACTGCGAATTTATAGACATTTTTTTTCAAGGCCCAATTGTCCCGAAAACCTTGGATAATAACCTCCAAAATCAGCGGTTTTCAGCGATATTCGGAAACCAAATATATTTTTCCCTAAAGGTCGAAATATGAGACGGGAATTCATGATACCTAAGCAAATAAGGAAGAAATAAAAGAAAGAAATGAGACGGGAAGAGGGGAATTCATGATATGAAAGCAAAGCGTAATAATAAACAAAATGCAATAAAACCGATGCTAAAACGCATTAAATAAGCTCAAAATATGAGAGATTGAAGAGGGGAATCGGTCTAAATATATTATATATCAGTCGTATTTGACTTTGTAAACCTTTACTTGACTTTCTATTTTTATAATGCATAATTTATTTGGAAATTCATTTTAGTACATCCTACCTCGGGAAATCGGAGCGTAACCCCCCTTGCTCGGGAAGGTCTTGCTTAAAAGCTCCCGGGTAAGGCGGGGTGTTACAAAAATAAGTTGTATTCTCCATTGTATATTGTTTTGATAGAGATCTTAACATCCGATAGTAATTTAAAAACATAATGGACATATAATAATGATCCACTATTTTCTAGTTGATTGGGCCACATAATAAAATGTCTCGAATTCGTATCGCAATTACTTTATGCCAAATAATAAGGATTCAGGGTAACCGAATTGACATATGGTTTGAAATAGAAACATTGAGATACCTTAAACCTACTTTGCGGATTGTGTTGACAGTACTAATAGACATACGAAGTTGTATGATCCGTTCTATGTTGTTTTATTAGGGATCTGAACATTCGATAGTCATTTAAAGACATAATGGCCCAATAGGTAAGTATCACTGTATCAACTATGAAGCAAAAATATTTCCAGATTCGTAAGATCGCCGAAAACCATTGATAGGTAATCCACGGTTTCAGGTCAAATGGGCCGCTGAACAAAATATCTCGAATTCACATTGCAATCTGTCATATAATAATGACTGAGGGTTACCAAATTGACATACGGTTTGAAATGAGACAATTACATGCCTTAAGATTTACTGTCTGTGTGTCGGTAATAGGCGAAACAAGTTGTATTCTCCATTTTGTGTTGTTCTAAAAGCGAAATAACATCTGATAGTCTTTAAAGCAGGATCTCACAGCCCATCTAATCCTAGACAGCAATTGCACGGTCGTCTTTCAACAATTAATGAACACAATTACTTGGCATACCACGGTCACTGCAAGAAACACCATAGCCATAGGATTTCATATAACCATCACAAGACTCAAGAAGCAGCAGTGCAGTACAATCACTGTTAAGCAACTCAACCTTAATCTTTCTCCTTGTGGATTACTATCACTGTTAAGTTTGGTTCTTTTATCCTTAATTACTATTACAGGGATGATAAGTACCTCGTTCGTTTAACTCTCCACAGAGATTTTGTAATCACTTTGTTTTCAGGCAGTGGTAGGAACAGCACGATTAATTCATTACACAAAACTGACGATGGTAAGACGCTCGGAAGAGGATGCCATAAAATCTCATATCAGGTCTATACAGCTTCACCTTTAGCAGGGCAATGTGTTACGTCGTCCTATGATCTTCAAACATAAATTTGTTCTTCAAACCATCATCTTCCTCATCTTTTCAGAGGAGCTGTTCCACGGATACCCAAACTAGGGTGCACGTGGTTGTTGATGTACACGTCATCAGACGTACTGTTTGGGCTCCCAAAGCTGTTTATCATATTTGATGGACCAACATCAAAGCATTTCACAGAGAAACTACAAGGATCTTGCACATATGGTAGAGGCCCAATAAGAGCTGGACTTTGAGAGGAGTGATGTTCCCAAGTTATATCATTCTTGGAAGAGGTTTCAGTGATCGGGTTCACATTTTGAGCTGCGGGGACCAGTGAAGGATCATCTTCCTCGTTGTTGACTACCATTAAGTCTTTACCCATCAACCTGAGAATTGGAGCGGGAGTTGAAGAATCAGAGTCACCAATTCTAGGGGATTGAACAGACGTGATATTCTGATGCGAGGTATGACCAGAATTGACTAGTTTCTCTGACTCTATACTCCGACAAATTGTGATATCTTGACCATATGGCCATTTAGTTAAACTTGAATATGTGTACTTTTCTCCGGGGAAGGCCACCAAAGATGACATTCTCTGCCCCAGAAGTTCAGATTCTTGGATATTCATAGCAGCACTCCAAGGAATCGCTTCCTTCCGCGAACAACAGCATTGCTGGCTTCTGCCCTCGCCTTCTTTCAAATCATTAACAATAACACCTTTTTCAGTTTTGACAGCAGTGGATTGTGAAAATACTGTCAAAGTATCCATGGGTGAACTAGCACCTAACCATCCTTGATAAACATGTTCATTTGTGACACCCAGGTTGAAAATAGAGGATGCTGCCGAAAAAAGAGAATCTGATGAATCCCCATTGACCACATTGTCTCCATCTCCAAAAGAATTTTCTAAGGATGATGAGCTCGTTTGCAGATCTTCAGAGCCCATATCACTGAAACTAGGTAAATCTGATCCTGGTGGTCCCGGAATGAGTATTGGGTCAATATGGAAATTGCCACTTCCCATCTTAAGCTCTGATCTTTCAGTGGCAGATTCATCTCTATACAACATCTGCTCCTCCATCGGATCATGTTGAAGAAGATAACCCTTCGACTCACCCTGGAATAGTGGACTCTGAAATTTGTTTGTACACTGCATTGTGCTAGAGAGAAGCGAACACACGTCAGCAACCTTCTGCAACTCTGGATCGGAAGACGGGTTTAAACTGATATCAGTTTCTTCAATAGCCAACCTAGTAGATAAAACAGGATCATCAATTTCCTTTCTTCCATGCTTTGTTTCAGCAGATCCGGCAAAACCATAATTACATCGGGTGTCACCAGCACACTCACTAAAACTATCTGTGTCTCTTAAACCACCCTGACTACAACCTTGCTTCGCACCAGATTGTTCCCCAGTGTCAGTTGACCGTGCATCAGTCTCTAAATTGCAGGATCTAATCTCTTCAAATGGGTTGGTACGGCAACTATGTATTAATTTACAGCTTCCAGTATTAAGTACAGCATTGGACTGAATCTTGATTTCTTTTTCAAGTGAAGGCACTGGAGTTGATCCAGAATCCAAAGACTTCCACATACAATCTTTGGTGCTTTCCCCATTGAAGCCAGGAGCCCGAAACTCCAAGGGTAATAGGATTATCTGCTTGTCTTGGAATTTGCTTTTTAGTGGAGGACTAGGCATTGTCTTTCCACAAGAACCCAAACTCCTGTGCTCTGCTCTCATGCTTTGTTGTATGGAACACAGCATTTTCTTTGGGAAATGTGAAAGCTTTTTAGCAACTTTTCTGCCGGTGACTGTGTGATCACTCCTCATCCGCAAGTCATACCTGCAGAATGTGGTAGTCGTTTCCGGGTCACTTTTCTTTGCAAAGGAGGATGTACATCTACCTGAAGTTTCAGGGACTATTTGATTCTTCTGTTCTTGGGCTTTGAGTTCTTTACCAAGTGAGCCAAGTGGTTGGTGCTTCATGTGTCTTTCATGACCTGCACATGTAGCTTTTTCAGCCGCACAAGCCTGTGGATGATGAACATGCATGAGTTTATACACTGCGATTAAACCACATCTATTCATCACGTACACGTAGTTGCAGCAGCTGATTAAAAAAAAGGTACAAACTTCTATATGTAATGAAAATAACGCTTAGGCCATGTTCTCTGAAACATCTTTCGCTCAAAAAGTTTAGAGAATTCCATTTATGTTTACTTGTTTAGAACGTTAGAAATCTTATGTTTATACTCCGTATGAAATAAGTTTAGCTTAATAAAATTGAAAAAGAAGTCCCTTAGAAATGCTGGAAGAACATTAGACAGAATTATAGCATGCCTCAGTAAGAAAAATCAAGTCATATTGGACGAACCTCAACAATTTTGGGAAGCAACAGGGTAAGTACAATTTTGAAGAGCAACAGTGTTGATCACATTGGACGAACCTTAATAATTTAAGAACATATCTGTTGCTCCCTTCACTATATTACCATTTAAAACAGCAATAGAGTTCCACATCACGTTGGACGCACATGAATAATTTAAGAACACTTTTATAGCTTTCTTCACTATGTTACCATATTTTAACCTAATCTACCAAGGCAAACATGACGATTTCAATATAGATAAAAGCAAAAAAACGAATAAAAAAGTAAAAAGAAGAAAGATGCAGATCATAAGAACAATCTTTAGCGTACTTTAGCAATGTGTTCCTTCACCTTAAGAGACAAGAGGTGCTTTTTGTGGCGCGTGAGTCTAAGATACTTCAAATGTTTCACAAGACGCCTCTTCCTACTTGCAGAAAACAAATTAGATCTCTTTCCCCTTTTAGATTGCTTCCTCACTTTTGGATCCCTTCTAGGCTTAGGGAGTGATGATTGCACTGTTTCATTGAATTTTGAAAGGATACGGATTTTTCTGCCACTGGAATCAATATAAACAGAATCATCATCACAGTTATTAACAATATATCTTGAAGATACTCTATGATTACTCCCTTCAATGCGCAATCCAGTATCTAGAGAAGTAGTGTCTAGATTTACAGCCCAGTTAGAACCATTTCTCCTGTCCAAATCTTCTAAGGTGCAGCGCGGGGCTGTTGCGCAGATGTCAACCATAGATCTCATTTTTCTTGGCTTTATTCTAGGGTTAACTAGCTTGGAATTCTTCATCCAGTTTGGACTAGATTGAGAAGAAAGGCACTGATCAATATGGGCATTTAAAGTCGTATTTGAAGAGGATGAGAAATTTTCACAAACAGGGCAAATTTTAGTAGCCGTTGCTTCTGAAGGAGCCGTGCAAGCAGAAGTAATATCTTCAGGTGTAGCACGCCTACTGTTTACTGGTAATTTCGATGCTGCTCCACGCTTCTTATCAAATACATGTGAGACTGAACTCTTCGTCTTGTTGGCAGCAGAAGCTGCAGCTTCATGTTCATCAGAGACAACCTCAGACAATGGAAGGTTGCTCGTGGAGACCGATCCTACCTCAGATTGACAAATGATAGAAGTTGTCTGGAATGCCAAGTCTTTTTCTCTTACAGATGGAAAAGAATCCAGATCTCTGAAACCTTCGACAAACTCCTGATTCCAGCAACGATTAATGGCAGTGGCTCGTATTGGATGAATTCTCATCACTGAAGGCCTCTTATTAAGATTGCTTTCTTCACTGGAAATACTCTTCTCAACCAAACATCTTTTCACTGAGCTATCTCTAAAAGAATCCAAAGGTTGGAAAGGAGGCAATACATTCTTTACTCCATGTTTCAGACAAAGCTGCAAATTCTTCTCAGAAAAGGGCCAGTTAGTGTTGATATCCTTGTTCCGGGCAGAAAAGACATAATCCCTGCAGACAGAAACAATGACATTCCTTGACTAATCAAGATCAGTTTTCTAAAAATCATAATTATAGAACACTGAATCATCGCTAAATGGATAAGAATACAAGTACAGCTTCAAACTTGTACATATATCCAAGCAGTGGTATAGAGATGGAGATGTATAAACAAAATGAACCATCATCCATATTTGAAAGCCATGCGCTTGATATGGATGTTGGTCAATAGACTATGAATGTAGCACCGGAAGTATCATGTTTCTTGGTCGGTGAATGTTTTTAGAAAAACTGACAGACCATTGGAGAACACAGTTGCTATATAATATTCTCATTTGTGACGGTTGTAAGTTTGGAGGAAATAAATGAGACCATTTTATGATAAAAAGTGACCACTAAACGGTCACTTTCTATTAGTAAATGTGAGATAATTTGTATTTTTGGCATTGTTTATGCAGTAGCATATTCTGGAAATTACTCTGGGTACTAGAGTTTACTAGGTTTCAAATAATCTGTCAAAGTCTCATTTAATATGTCCTAGGAAATCTAAGATGTGAGTTGTATTTCTAGTTCCTAAGGTAGCTCTAGAACTCTCTATGAGGCCTAGCTAAAGGCGGACTACAAGCTGATTCTAGCAAGCAAAAAAAGTCAGATTCACCACAAATAAAAGAGCAGCAGCTCAACTTTAAAAAAATCAATTTATTCACCAACAAATTTGGCATCAGAGCCAGAAATGGCTCCCGCGACTACTACTCACTGTTTTCTCCTATTCACCAAACCAAATCCCTACCTTTGAAAGCACACATTAAGATTACTGGCACAGCCAAATTAAGTTTTTCTTCATATCAAAAGGCTTGTGGTAATTAGTTGGAAACGGCTATGCAGACCCACCTGCTGACATGACAACCTGGACAGCAGCACAACAGGCCGAACATAAAGAAAATGTGAAGGATGATGCTAAAGCATTACGCTATATTCATCAAGGTGTGAGTAGGACAATCTATCCTGAATATATGGCATTTCTAAGGCCAAGGAAGCATGGGAGGATTCCAGAAATTTTTTCAAGGAAATCAAAGCGTCATATCCATAAACTTCAAACTGCATGGAAAAATTTGATAATTTATCAATGAAAGATGATGAAACAATTCCAGATTTTTGCTGCCATGTAACAATGACAGTAAATCAAATATAAGTTGTGGTGATAGCATTCCCGAGAAAAGAGTTGTTGACAAAGTTCTAAGGAGCTTAATCTCGAAATTTGATTATATCGTTCCTGCCATCGAAGAATCAAAAGATCTAGCTATTGGGCTCACTTGAAGCACATGAAGAAAGAATGCGAAAACCTTCAAATCAGCCTTTTTTCAGTCTCAACTAAATATGTCCAAGACAGATTCTAATGTGAAGAAAGAAAATGAATTTCAACGGAAGGGGCAGCCGCGAGAAATACTCCTATCATGACAGAGGCAAAGGAAGGAGAGAATACGGTTAAGAATAGTGAAGGGATAATCTTGTGTTGTATTATTTCATTCATCCAAATAGGTATTTATACAAATTAAGTGCGCAACTCAAAGGTCACCATTAACACACTTAATTATGATAATTCATTGTATCATAATTTCCTAGTTTACTATTATTCCCAATACCCTCCCGCAATCGTAAAGGCAGTAGTACGAACTTTACGATAGAATACAAGAAAACTATAGCAAAAAAAAACGTCTTCATCTCTTCATTTTGCTCTTTCTTCAAAAAAATTTCTTATCTTCACAAGGTAGTACGGTAAACGAGTATAAGACTCGCTAGAAAACGTTTATTCGAACAAGAACGTTGAGTTTTTCGGACTTGTTGAATATTAAAACATTTGTTAGGAACACTAATCGGACCTAAACAAATTTCGGTAGAACGAAAAATTATCTGTTAATTTCATTTTGTGGAGAACGCTAAGTTTTTCGAACTCCAAAGTTTGGGGCGTAACACGCCATTATAATTTGGTACCACCTTTATCAGATTTGAATTTTTTTTTTGGGTTGAAAGATCTATCTTCGTAATGCTCTGTGAATATGAAGATTAGCATAAGAATATACGATGTACAACATCATGACATTCTCTTATTCGCCTACAGTAAATTTGACTCCAAAATAAGCCTAAGAGTTTTTGTTCACCCGGAATTTCAGAATGACTTTTCACTTTTTTTTTTGGATTTAACTTTGTAGTATTCAGAAAATCTTATTTATAGGATTTTGGTTGAATATCCTACCGGTGGGTGTAAATTTCCGGTCACCCACCGGTAAGAATGCGAAAGCGATTTTGAGAGACATCAAGAAAGAGGTTGTGATACCATGTTAAGAATAGTGAAGGGATAATCTTGTGTTGTATTATTTCATTCATCCAACTAGGTATTTATACAAATTAAGTGAGCAACTTAACACACTTAATTATGATAATTCATTGTATCATAATTTCCTAGTTTACTACTATTCCCAATAAATACCAACAACAAAGACAAGGAAATTTCAGAACCAACTGCATTATTTGCAAAAGGCGCGGTCATGACCCAGCCGAATGTCGCTATAAGTGCAAAAGATGCAAAATTTCCAACTATTCTCAAAGGAAATGTTGGCATAAAAATAAGGAGACAAATGAGCCAAACTTCCTTCAAGAAGGAGAAGGAGATCAAGTGTTCTACACTTGTTTGAATGTGGAAGAAAAGTCGGACAAGGTGTGGTTTCTGGACAGCGGTTGTAGTAACCACATGACAAGAGATAAGGAAATATTTAAAGAGCTTAATACAACCTACAAGAGTCGAGCAAATGAACTATTTCGATTGAATCAAATTCTGGAAATCAGAAGTACATTAGTGACGTTCTCTATGTACCACGTCTTGCTCATACCTTTCTAAGTGTTGGGCAGCTGGTGCATAAAGGCTACAAAGTGGTGTTTGATGGTGGTAAATGTGAAATCATTGACAAGAAAACTGAGGCTATCATTGAAAAAGTTGGTATCGCTTGAAATAGTCTTCCCTCTTGTCATGCCAAGTTGTAAGAAAGATGCAGTAGTGAAATCGTTGACGAATCGCACCTTTTGCACTTGAGGTATGAGCATTTGCATGAGAGAGGATTGCAATTACTTAAGCAAAATAAAATGGCGACGGGACTTCCTGAGAACAAGGACAAAGAGGAGTACCATTGGAGCTCGTTTACGCTGACATTTTCAGTCCCACAAGAACTCCCTCTCTAGGTAACAAAAGATACTTTCTTTTGCTCGTGGATGATTACACTCGTATGATGTGGATCTATTTTCTTGATAAAAAGTCGGATGCTTTTAGTGTCTTCTTGCAATATAAATCCCTTGTTGAAAGACAAAGCGGCTTTTCAAGATTCTAAGAGCTAACCATGGTGGAGAGTGTATCTACAAACCTTTTATGGAGTATAAACCTTTCATGGAGTATTGCAAAAAAGAAGGCATTATGAGGTAACTAAGTGTTCGTTACGGCCCCTAGCAAAATGGTGTTGCCGAGAGGAGAACCCAAAAGATTGCTGAGATGGCAAGAAGCATGCTAAAGTGGTAAAAAACTACCATATAGTCTATGGGCAGAAGTCGTCCACACAGTTTGAATCGCTCTCCAACAAAATCAGTTTGCAACAAGACTCCATTTGAAGCTTGGAGTGGGAGAAAACCAACGGTTGGCCATCTTAAAGTGTTTGGCAGCATTTGCATACGCTCTAAATCAATCTCCAAATAAGGACAAAATTGACGGGTGTTAGAACATGCAAACGGGTCGGGACACACCCAAACGGAGGAGAGGCAGACCACTCGAATAACACAAGGAGGTTCCATCTTTAGACCAATTGGCTATATGAGGAGTATCCCCCTTGGATATAAAGTGATATAATCTCTCTTTCTCCAACAATGTGCGACACTCACATGTGGGTTTATATTCCAACACGCGCCCTCACATGTGAGATCCCATCGAAACACATGGTTTTGAGCTCACCCGAGTGGGAATTAACGAATCCTCGAAGAGGCTGGTGGCATAATTTGGCCAACTTAAATTCGAAACCCAGGATAAATGTTAGAACAAGCATATGGGTCGGGCCACACCCAAACGGGGGAGAGATGAACCACTTAACAACACAAGAGGTTCCATCCTAAAATCAATTGGCTATAGAAGGAGTTCCTTCCTGGTTATAAAGTGGTACAATCTCTCTTTCTCCCTCACATGTGGGTTTATATTCCAACAACAAGAAAGGTGAGAAGATGTTTTTTGTTGGTTATAATGATGAATCTGAAGGCTAAAGGGCCAACGGACATCAAGTGTAGTACTAACTTTTGGCCAATGGACATCTCATGTAATACTAACTGATGAAGGAAGTGATTTTGCTCTCTTTACATGTTAGCCACATACTTTTGATGAAGCGGCAAAAGAAGATGTATGGAGAAAAGCAATGCATGATGAGATTACCCAAATCGAGAAGAACAAGACTTGGCAGCTTGTAGATCTTCCAAAAGGCAAAGAAGTTTTTGGTTTGAAATGGGTGTACAATAATAGAATATAACTATAATACATGGGCCTCAACCATCACCTTAAGATTTTGGTTGTGTTGGTTCATCTATCATGGTATCAAAGCCAGTGTGACCGAAGGTCACGGGTTCAAACCCTGGCCGCAAGTGGAAAACTCAGCACATGGTATGAGGGGTCTGTTCACTAACCACTCTTCAAGCCCAGTGAGCATTCGATTGAGGTGCCATAATAGAATATAACTATAATACATGAGCCTCAACAATCAATACAATGAGGATGGAAGCCTTTAAAAATTCAAAGCAAGACCAGTTGACAAAGGGTAGGCTTGACAACCTAGAATTGATTTTAATGAAAACTTTGCCAATCTAGCCATATACCAGGTGGCCCCGACAACCAACCCGCACAGCCACACCCAAACAAAACCCTAATAAACCCGTAATACCAACAATCAAATGAATTACCAAAGAGAAAAGGACGAAAATATTAATTAGTTTAATAATTTGAATTAGGGAGTTAAATACTTTTTTTACATTGAATTTAAGAATTCTATTGAAGAAATTTGGTCGAATAAGGAGGTTTAATTGTTGAAATTTGAGAGAGTTGAATTGGAGTGTTTTTAAGTCAAGGGTACCAAATGGAAAAAATTGTGCAAAAAGTACTAAAATAAGTAAAAAGTGTACTTCAAAAATAATCTACGAAAAAAATGGTCACATTGTATCATAAAATGGTCACTTTTCCTCCGTTGTAACTTACCACAACTGTCGCAAGTGAGACTTGTGAATGCTATGTGGTTGTTTCTCATACCAGAACTTAAAAACATTGGTTATACGTTTCCAGACCCACAGTATGGTCCAGGACGTGATGGGTCAATGCAGGAGACTCAAGATGAAGTTCAACAAAAAGACAGTTATATACATGCACACTAGCAGAATGAGTGAATAGTTTAAAACAAACAAATGTCCAATCTGACAAAAAGTCAAATTAGGTTTATAAGAAATCATGGCTGGCAGCATCTAATGGCGCAAGACAGACGTAACACGAGTGCGATTGGAAGATACCTTGGTACTTCCAAGCAGCCTAACTAGTAAATACAATGCTCTGTATCTGCCTGTCAGTGTGTTGTCAGGTCAGCTGTTCGTAGAAGTTTGTACACAACCCCCATAATGCTAATTCTAAAGCATAGCAATGACGGTAGCAATACCTAAAGGGTCCTTCATAGAAGCTTAATGTTTCCTGACTGGCAGCAGCTGATGAAGACAGGGGAATATGTTCCTCTAGATTGTGTTTTAAATATCTTGTTATTGGCAGCATGACCTCCATGCTTGCTGTATATGTTTTCAAGTGAGTGCTATTCTTTTAGGGAGGTTTCTCATCTCTCATAGAGTCATAGCATAGAAACGGTATTAAGTATGACACCCACAAAACCGCTGACAGAAGATGTCTACCTTAAAATCATTTTCCGAAAAAGCTTACACCTTTTGGAGTTTTTAATAAATTCAAAAGGTGGTCCTTGCATTTAGCTCCAGATCATGTAGATTTCTTATTCGTCCTATCTCTCACTGAATCATAATGAGAAAAAGCTTCTCTAATCCAACACACAATCCCCCAATAGAAAGGCCATCCTTGTATTCTTTTATCAGAAAACTATCTTGCAATGGGAATTAATTAATTGGAGACTTGATGGCTTTGAATGGAAGGAGTAACCATGTTAAGTTGACTGTTAGCTAACAACATAGCTTGAATGACCAGGACATATAACATTTTGACATGAGTTCATCAGTTTGTAGACTTGGTACATACTATGGGTATTGCATTGTACATAAGATAGAAGAAAAAAAAAAGATAGAAAGGGTAAAGAAAGGAAAGACGGAAAAAGGGAGTAGATTAAAGAAATCCTGAAAGTTAGAAGGGTGGTGGGGAAGACAAGGAAAGCAGAAAGTCCTGACCTGATGGAAAATTGAGGAACGTGGTTAGATTTATGGGCCTCAATTTTTGCTTGTATGAGCATCCATTTTTGACTTTCCAGGCTATTGGGGTGGTCTGGTTGGTGAGTTGAAGACTCAAGTTCATCTTCAGAGTTGATGATCCTGGCAGTAGAGTCGGATGTTGAGACACAGGTGGTATACATTATGTCGGGAAGGGTCTTAGTTGCATCCAAGGCAGTCATCCTACACCCATTAGGTTGAGTAATATTAGGAGTGACTGTTGGGGTGTTCTCAAGTTGAGAATAAGTCTTTGAGGTGCTGCAGTATTCCCTTTTACGAGGTTTACTCTTAATCTTGAGGGAATCAGTTTTAGGTCCATTTTGAGAGTTGGAATTGTTAAGAAGAGATTGGAGTAGTAAATGATTATTGTGAAGGTGAGGGTTAAGAGAGTCAAGTGTTTTGTGTAGAGAGGTAGGATGACCAAAATCTGAAGAAAGGGTGGTATCGAGGCTGTGAAGCATCTGAGCCTGCAGTAGTTTATTGGGGTGTGGGTGGTTGGTGTGGTGTATCAAGAATTGCAGAGATATTAATTAGTATGTTGTTGGTATTGAGCTACTCCTGTAGCAGCATTTTCAAGAGTTGAAATTGGTTAGATGGATTTGGTTGAGGTTGTAGTAGCTTCTAGTAATTAGGAATTAGGATATTATGGGGAAATTGTCAAAGTGAAAAATGAAACAAGATTCAAGAAGCATTGATTACCCAAACAGTTAAGAAGAAGAAGAAGAAGAAGAAGAAGAAGAAGGAAGACGGGAGAAAGGTGAAACAAGAGAGGAAACCCTAGGTAGCATAATTGATGAATGAGTTTGGGAAAGGAGGAATAGTAATGGAGTAAGTGGATTGAGATGATGATGATGATGATGATATAATAATAATAATAATAATAATAAGCAGCAGCAGCAGCAGCAGCAGCAGCTGGTACTCTGGGTAGTAGTACTCTGGGTAGGCTATGAGTACGACTCCGTAATAGAATCCATCCACCTCATTACAATGGAGTTTATGCTTTATATATGGAATTAATTAATTAAGTAAACATGGATGGATTGATTCTATTTCAAATTGAATTGGGGGAAACTAACATTTTAAAACCACCACGACATCATTTTATTACCCTAATTTAATTTAATTTAATTGGAGGGAGGGAGAGAGAGAGAGAGATAAGAAGAAGGAAGAGTGGTAGTAGTAGTGGGCGTGTTTGTGAGTCAACTTCAAATGTTGCCACTTCGGACTTATTCATATACAACAGAACCAAACACACTCCTACACTCACTCCTATTCATTTTTTTTTTTAAATCCCATATCCGAAAAAATTCAAAGTTACTCCCTTTTATATACAAATTTTTCAAACTTACCCCCTTTTAAAACAAAATTTCAAAATTACTTCTTCATAAGCAACTTCCGATCAAAAATTACTACAAAAACCCAACTTAAGTCATAAGTTGATCAATTTTCCGGCAAAATTCAATTATCTAAACTACGCACCACTTTGCCGCTATCAACCATCTACTTCACATTAACACATTCAAACAAATACAACTAAATTATCAAACTTGGAATTAACAACAATCACATTATCATTACAACCCCTTTGCACCAAACAGCAATCTATCTTCTTCTCTTCATTGTCTCTTCTTCACTTCTTTTCTCTTTCTTTCCCATGTCTTCGCTGCTTCCCCCTTCTCCATCACGGAGGCAATTTTGTGCTTATGGCAGGGTCGCTCGAGGATACTCAGATTCTATTTTTTTTATGATGGTACCTATAACACCCCAATCAAATCCACGATACTGAAGCCACCTGATGACCCTCGCCTTACGTGTCTCATGAGCTACATCATGGCTTCGTTGCCACTGCTTTGATGCCTGGATATACAGTTGATGCAGCGAAGAACTTGAGAGCCTGATGCTTGACCTTTGTTCACTTTCTTCACAATCCTCAAAGACTAACTTAACTGCTTTTTCCACATTGTGTTCACTCACACCCTTTTTTGAAAGTGCCTGAATCCAGCAAAAAAAAAACCCTATCTTAGGGGGGAAAAAAGCATTAAGCATACAAATCATCAAGATAGAAAGGTTACTTGTTTGATTCGCCTTGGACCCCAGCTTGAGGACTTCCATCTAGAATGAGAGAATGTTTCAGCGTAAAGGCCGTCATTGATCAGACCTCTGTCAAAGGCATAGAAACACAAAGCGTGAGATCTCGATACAAAGCAAGATCCATTACTCATACACAATGTGGTGTAGCTAAAGTTAATGACCAAAAACTCTCATAAAATGAAGAAAATATTACTCCCCCATAACGTCTTTATGGTCCTCATTGTACTTTAGTGGTCAAAAACAATGTCGACTTTGAATGAGATCTTCTCACAGTTTACCATAGCTACAACTTACTAAACATCAGAATCAAAAAATAATTGTTTCATTGAATCAAAATTGACAAAAAAATTGCAATATTTGACCTTACATGTATCTTGAGAAAAGTAATAAGCAAAATTGAAATAGGCTGATCAACAGAGCCAAATGGGGAAAATTAGATTGGGACAGGGGGAATGGAACTTAGAAAAGCCTATGTGGGCAACATCATGACCAACCTGTCCTGGAAGTCACGCAAGACTGCCTCAACAACATTAAGAGGAAAAAGCTTCGCACTAAGTTTTTTCCGCAGTTCAACTGCAGTATATCCCCTGCAACCAATGGAAACATTATTCAACAAATGGACTTGGTAAGCTATGATGAATATTTTGGATACAGAAGGCTGCCAATTTCAATAGTGTGTCCGTAGGCCAACCTTTTTGCAAGCAATTGAACAGCCAACTTCTCAGCATCTTGTCTAGTCTTGTCAGGTTTAGCTTTGACAAACATATTGTTCGACTGTACATCCTCAAATACTTCCTCAGGCGCTTCCATATACTCTTCATCTACTAGACCATCATTACTCAACTCTTGATTCAATTTGATACCGTCTCTTAGACCAGCGCTTTTGTATGTTAGCGACTCATGTGCAATTACTTCAACTGTTTTCATGCAGTCATCGGCATGCGAATCCCAGTGATTCAATATTGGACCTTAGTGACATTAAAAATCATAAGTTGAGTTTTCCAAAAACTAAGAGCACAGCATTTACTCTAGAGTAGAAATAAGGGGAGCCTAGTTTGATGAACGATTTTGTTGTAACAACTTACAACATGAACAAAAGCGAAGATGCATTTAGAATTTAAGAAATTACTCATATGTCAGCTTACCCTCACTTTTCGGCATCTTTCCCTCAGAGGTAGAGGAGATGCCCTGTTGGAGAGAAATGTGTGTGAGTGAAGAAGTGGATTGTTTGATATCAACATCTCGACGTCTCTTAGAGATATATTTAACGGGTAATCCAGGAACATCGGGGGTGTTGTGTGAAAAACATCTAACAGCATTACTCGTGAGTACTCCATTCCTTGTCAACCTATATGATTGAAATGAAATATAATGGGTAAATCAAACAAACAATGTGCAGAGATTCAAAAACAGCCTTCAACTCAAGCTCAATTCGAAATAATACCGCAAAACAACAACATTATTGGTAAGACCGTCTTCCTCTAATTTAAGTTAAGACGGTGTTAAACCAGAAAAGGTGCAAGACTATGGGGTGTTTGGTATCAAATGAAACAAACACAAACACAAACACAAACACATACCATCCGGGTATGATTCTTGATTCTGGAAACTCAGCTTAAACACGTGAATACAAATATCAATCAGAAAGAGAGAGAGAGAGAGAGAGAGAGAACAATAGTGATACCATTGAAGGGGGGAAATGCGATGGTGACCAAAATTATTCAAGGAAAGCTGTCTCAGTAAATTGGCACTCCACATTTTTCAACTCTAGGGTTTCCCAATTTCAATTTTCCCTCCTTTTTAATCTCTTGCTCTTCTATACAATAACCAACTACACTTCTCAAATTTACCTACTTACATAAACTTAATTATTCAAGGTTACGTTTTTGCACAAAAAAGGAGCCTATATTTAACTTATTTTTGAGCCAACATTTTTTTATTTTTTTGCCACCAAAATTCAAATTAATTGAGTTTATATGTAATATTTTTGGGTTATATTATATTTTTTTGAGCTTAATGTTGAACTAAACTAACTTATAAACTTTGTAGTATAATTCATAATCTTTAAAGTAAAACTCAAAAACATTTTCATAAAACTCAAAAATTACACAACTGGTGCATGGTATTATCTCAGATGTATAATCTACTTACCGACATTTCTGCACTTTTTCAAGATTACTAAAATACTTGTCTTACCGAGACAAATTAAAGTTGTAAGATTACTGGTCGTAAAATATGTACTCAAATTAAGTCGTGGATAAATTTCAAGATTGTCGCATTAATATAGCTTACACAACCTGTAAATAATATTTTTTTTTAGGAAAATTAAAAAATAAAAATAACAATGATTATAATATGAGAATCCTACATAACATTCCCTAATGATTCACGAGTATCATAGACTCTGATCATGTCTCATCCACCTTAACAGCAAATACAAAATGGCAGCAACCAGCCACCACGGGACTCTCATCGTCGTCACCCTCGTTCATACTATCGTCTTCGTCTAGTACGTTGTGCAATGAGCCTGCTTTGAATATGAACAGTCCATGGGCCGACCCGTGACTGTTAAACAACCAATCATGCACATCCCAGAATATTTGGATAGGTACATTGTTAACCAACACTGTCTCGTTTCCTCTAAACCTCCAATTTAGGTTCATTACGCGCACCACCACCCGCCCATCTATGCTTACTCTCAACTCCTGCTCACCGTGCTTCAACTCTCGATTCTCTATTGTAACATCGTGCTCCTTTGGCCCGTCACCAAGTAACACCTTTGTGTCAAACCTATTCTTCCCATATAAGATTTCCTCTTTATGTAATAATGTGGGATATACCTGTACGGAGACATGCATATCAGCCGATAAAACCAACTATTATGTAAAACCGTTTTACTTACGCATTTGTAATGATAAAAAAGAAAAAAAAAAAACCTGTGATGGTCTGGACAAGGTTCTCTTGAATGCATCCGCTTTTAAGTCACCCAATAATAACACCATTTGTTTGTCACAAACAATCGCAACATAATAATCCGAGCATGGTTCTGGGCTGGCGGAGAATTTTGCAGCTCGAAAATCCCAATAAATGTCTACTCTCACATCATCTACATTGAGAGACTTGAGGCCTTTCCTGCTCCAGAACTGCGAAGCATGAAAATCAATTTCGCAGGTTTGATGGTCTTCATCGTAAAGATTTTCAATGGTAATGGCGAGGGAATGACTTGTGGAAGCTTTGTACCATGTTATTACAAGGTTTCTTGGTGATCCCTCGAGGATTGCTTGATATGTGCAGGTAATTGAGCTCTCCGTGTGTAAACTTGGGTCGTTCTCATTTAATTTCATCGAAGTAGCCTCTTCTTGAAGGCTCGGTTGTGCCATAGAAGATTGCATGGAGATATTTGTAGGACTAAATCATCACACACACAAAATCTATAAAAATGTTTTGTTACAATAAAGAATGAATAGCATCACTAAGGTTGACAGTCTCGTTCTTTAATCTGATAGAATCGAAGGGATGACAACGATGGCATAAAATTCCTAGGTCCATTACACCGGCGAAAGATGAGATTGAAGAGCCAAGATAAAATGAATCATTAAGTTGGATGATGGGAGCAAGATGGTGTTGGAGTTGTGAGCATCCAAAAAGAATTGAGATGCTCAAGAGAGGATTTGAGATCCTTAGAAATGTAATCTGTCAAGTTTCAATTGCAAGGAAATGTGTTAACTAAAAATAGATTGCTTGTCTTAAATATGGATGGTTTTGGTTGAACATACAAGGCATCTGTGATGGACAACCTTCCATATGTTGTCAATTTTATAAATGTTGTTTGATTTGGTGTTCATCATGCTGTCATCTGGTCTCTACAATTTTGAATTTTCCATCATATACAAGCCACAGCCACTCATGTTATGGACTTTCATTTAATGATGAATAATAGGAGTAATCGTACTTTATCATATTCCGGTCTTACATAATACTAACTATTTTGGTTAAACTCGAAAAAAAAAAACTATTTTGGTTAAGTGGTATACAAACTTTGATCTATAAATCATAGTAACTGGCTCAAAGTGTTTCCACTACACTTTTATTTTTTCAAAATTAAATAAAATACAAGCATTATTTTGTTAATAAACTGCCACCTTGTCGACACTCTGAAAATGAAATAAAAATAAAAATAATCCAGTCATCTGGTTTATACAAATTTGCTCTTACCAATGTTGCATACAGTTTCATTCACAGGTAAAAGGCCTGACTAAGATGAGACCGAAATGACTTGTATGTCAGGTCAAATAGTCAACAGCTTTCAGATCCGAAGGTCAATATTACGAGTACAACGTAAATGTACATAGTCGCATAAAAGCAGCATCAATCATCTAGAAGCTTCCGATATTCTGACAGCAGGTTCGGGATGTCCTCCATACGCAGCTGGAAATAGTAAATGCAAATACAAATCAGCACAACAATTTTGTACTCCTAGTTAAAAGACATGATAGATCAGCAATGTCAAATGATTTAAGTTGATAAAAGAACTGGATTCGTAAAATATATGGCTTTCATCAGCAACTCTTCTGTAAGTTATAAGATTAAGAACCTTTTTCCACTCAACCTCTAAAATAAGGGCACAATTTTCACATTTTGATATTTTTGACCAAAACTATTGTGAATTATGATGCCCTTTAATGCTATTTTAAAGCAATGAAAAAACATAGGTCTGACATGACTCGTTATCTGAATTTTGGAATCATGAAACCATTGGTTACTTGACATTAATCAATATAACACCAGTAGGTCTTGCTTAAGACGGGTCGGATCTTGCAACGGGTATTTTGTGAGAGGAAATGGGTAGAGGGGACAAGGTGAGCACCCCCCATGTGCTCTCCACTCACCTTTGATGGGTATTTTGTGAGAGAATATGGTATCCGTCTTAAGCTTAAGACGGATACCTCCGTCTTAAATAAGAATTTGTGATATAACACACAAACAAAATTTGAGTCAGCTAATTACAAGTAACCACAAATATGCAAATATATGGCGTACAAGCCTCATCTAATATTATGCGCCTCATTTAGATAGTAAGTCATTATACTCTACCATACAACAGTCTTATGGAACACCAACTAACAACTAACACTATTGAAATAAATATATACAGTTCCCAATTGTCTAAACAAAGCATTAAGATCTTAACTAAAATCAACTAGATCATCATACCTGAGACGCATCTTTGACATGGTAGTATCGAAAAACACAATTTTCAACTGTAGCAGATTCCATAGGGGGAAAAGCCAATCCAGAAATAATTTCGTCCCTGAAAAAGAAATAACATTACCATCTCCCATAGATTAGAACCAAATAATTAGCATGAAGGAATTTGACATTTCATCTATATAGGATATAGGATCCAACAATGTGCCTTTGTGATTCTCTAATCGTGCATGAGAATTTGACATTTCATAGTGATTACTGTAGGATTCAATCTTGCTTTAACAGCGGAGTATTTTTTTGAGGGAATCTTGATTGAATTATGGCGGAGTCAAGTGAGAGTAAGAGTATATCCATGGAAAAAGAAAAGAGTAATGGAACTACACACCATGATTGAGACATCCCGTGAAAAATAAATTACCAACTCAGTCACCATTCCCTCAGTTATGTCCTATATGGAATGACATTATTGCTAAATGCTTTAAACTTTCGGACTGCTGGAAACTTACAAATGATGCTGCTTGACAAGGCGCTGATAGTCACGCAGCAAAGGTCCCAGCTCTTTCAACTTGATCAGGCCAGGTTCAACTTCCCTCCAGTAACTGCGAAGCACCTCAACAATCTTTTAATGCAAAGAGAACTCCGTCAGATCCATAAACAGAAGACAACAGATGATCTGCTACACCATATTCCATTTATACCTGATTTCCTGGGCCTGATTGATTACTCAATCCTCTTTCTGTCATGACTTTCACGGCTAACTTTTGTAGCTCTTCATCTTCTAATTCATCCAAAATGTGAAGCTCGGATCTAGGAAGAGTAGCAAAAGCTTCAAATCTTCTTTGTAGTTCGGAGATTGCAGACTCTTGACGTTGGCTATCCTGCAAAACAGTAAAAAGTGATCAGAAGTCATACAAAGATCAAGTCTGAAGCCAAGATCTGGTATCTAATGGCCACAATGAGGCACTTGGTTAGATTCAAGGATAGTTGGTAAATAATGGAGATATAAATACAATGAAAGTTGGGTGTTAGCATAACCACAGGCTTGTATGATAAAAGCTAGCTAATGCTCTTGCGTTTTACCGCCTTAATAAACACCTGAGGCCCTTATGGAGATAATGTGGTGAGGAGATCAATCTGTACACCGTTATACCCTAAATAGTCTACATCCTGCGGAAATGGATCCCAAGGAGATGGGAGCACCTCAAATTTGTGGTTAACTAGTCTGTTAAATACTCCCTCCAATTGAGGGTGATGTATGTAACTGATGTTCCCTCTTTCCCTTTTGAGTTAAGTTAGGTAATGTTCCCTCTATCCTTATTTGTGAGTTGTCGTGTGGTCCAAATTTAATTGAATGTGGGGTAGTGTGTTTTGTGTGGTCCAAATTCATTCTTTTAATCCTTGTGCCCAAAAGAAAAGGGAATATCACCCTAACTTGGAGGGAGTAAGAGATTCTGAGACATACCTTCAGGGCAGACTGGAATGTCACATCTGATTCCTTCTTGTCCTCAGGAGGATGTTTTTGAAAGGATGAAGCAGATCTCTTTGAAATTGGATCCTCTAGAAATGTAGCAAACATAACATGTAATATTGAAAATTAAAGCTGAGAACATGCATTGCTTAAGTATATACAGTAAGCCTTAGAATCAGCTAGTTTTCAGCAAAATCAAGCAACTAAGCTATGGGGTCGTCCAAATCATTTCAGTCTTTCTTTGAACAAAGACTTCGTAGAAAAGTCAGCTGCAAGTCTGAAACATTAGTGTTTCCCACTTTGCGAACATGCAGCTATTAACTAGGAGTACTTACTAAAAGGTGGAAATTCAATCGCTCGCAAATCGCGACAGATAAATAGGGCATGGAGACAATCCAACACATTACAAGGAAAATTGGGCAAGAGAAAACAGAGAAGCATAGATTCTGTCGATAAAATCTCTATGGCAATTTATGAAATTTTCAGCAAGAGAAATAGATTGGCTCTTGGTACAACAATGACCAATCACCAAATATAGAAGGCACAGTCAAGCGTTTCACTCAGATAAAAAGCAAACAATAGTAAAAGAATGCTACAGAGATAAACGGGATACCTTCTGGGACCAACCACCAAATGTCACCGAAGGTGGATTTACCATCAAAGCCACCGAATAGTAGATAGCGCGAACCTATCAAAGTCAAAGAATGGTATGCTCGTACAGGTGGACCATCATTACTAGTAGGTAACTGTTTCCACTGCACTGAAACTATTACAATGGAAAAAGAGGAGAAAATGAAGAGATGTGAGAATAAGCATAGAATACGAATGAAGCCCTATGCAGAGAGGTAACTGCACATTTGAAACTATAATAAATTTGCTAAAGCTTTCAATGGACTTTGTGCTACAACTTTTATGCAGTTAATGTATCTGTCGCTGTAAAAATCAGGTATGCTGAAAATTGTTCCCTCTTTGAAAGGAAACCATCTGACATTTCTGGACAGAATATTTAGCTACAAAATTCTATAATGTTGTCCATAACACTGAATACTTCTAGGCTTCTAGCAGTATACTCGAAAATTTAATCAAGAATGGTACTCCCTCCATCCCATTTATACTGTTCATATTATCACAAAGTACACAACAGTGTTACACCTTGCTAAAAGATCATAATATGAAAACACTTGTTTCGAATGACCTGACAAAAGAAACATTGTAGCTCTACATATATTTAGAGAAACTAATAGTCAAAGTTGGCGTTGGTTGACCCTCTAAGTAAATGAGGACAATAAACATGACCATATCACTGGGATGGGCCAAGAGCGAGGTTGGCCCAGCTAGGGCAAGCCTCGTGAAGAGTTGATAAGAATGCCCACGCCTGGCAAGTGTGTATTGTGCCCATCCATCCATCCAAGCATGCCCACCACTACCAGAAGGTCAAAAGGTCAAAGAAGGATTTTATGAATACCGAATGAACTGCCTATGATGACAAATATCTTAGTCTTTCTCTCTCTACGATATATACCTAAGAACCATTCCTCAAGAGTGGTCTTAGACTTATTTAACAGGCCTCTTACTTAGCCATCTGAGAGGGTTCATTGACTACCCTCAAGGCGCATTTGTCATTTTTTATATTTGCGCAGGCTTCTCAGCTGGCCCAATCCTCAGAAAGCTCAAGAAAGATTCGCTTTGAATCCCTTTTTGTACCTAGAGCCCGTTGTGTTGTTTCACTCCCAAAACAAACTAATTATAGGCAGGCAAACTAAAGCGTTTAGTTCAATATCACTAGAACATTACTACTTAACTACAGGTGGCTTATGAATAATGTCAATTTGATTGGATCAAATAAAGACGGTGTATGAATTATTTTGTAGACTGAAAGTCTAAACAAATATAGAACTCACCTCTATCTAGGACGACACAGTCATTGTAGTAGATGTCATAACGACTGAGCCAACCACCTGTTCCATGCCCTCCAAATAGTAATAACTGAAACATAAGACATAGAAGCATTTTCAATCAAGAAAATATGCAGAAGCAGAGAACTCTTAACTAAGAAATTCTCAAGGAGAAGCATGGGGAAATGGTTATTAAGCAAATCTTGAAGTCACATGATACGCCTTGAGATTTAGTTTCATAAAAGGGAAGAGAAGTCCCGATCGCAATACATAAGTCAATATAGTATTGATGATCACAGCTCTTACATCCAAAATCGATAAAATGAATTAATGGTGTTAGATTGGGAATGAACAAGTAAACATAACTAGCTTGAGAACAAGTTGTTAAGGGCAAGTTTATACACAATTCTATGATGATTATGCAAGTAGAGAAAAGCACTAAATGAGTTGCTAAGGGCATCGATGACAGTGACCAGAAAAATGGATAAACGCAATAAAAGGTTGATACAGACGCTGATATTTTGCATCAGAGACTCAGAGGAAAAGAATTCTAAAGTAGTTAGACACCAAGCATTTAGGCTTTCAAGGAGCCCATTTGCTTGTTATTAAAGCCTTGATGGTATAGACAACATAGTGCACAACCACATCAAAATCTATAGTAGAAAAACATCTGAAAGAGATTATTCTTGGGACAGGGCTTACATAGTGACCCTTAGATGTAATAGTATGACCACATCTTGAGGAAGGAGCCTGACCAGGAAGCTTCAGTTGGGTCCAACCAGGTGGTTCATTCTCTTCCTTACCCAACCAACATAGAAAACAGAATAATTTAGAGGCATGCATAGAACCAAACAAACCTTAAATTTTAAAGAGTACAATCCATTGAATTATCACAAAAAGTAAATATGGCAAAGAAGCCATACATTAATCACTACCTTAATCACTACTTTTGTATACAAGGAGTAAGTGATACTACCCGATTGGGCAAAAGTTTGGGAAGATATATGGTTATCCACCCCCCCAAAGTCAAATGATACAGAGGATCATATACAAATTTGAGAGGCATTCTGGAACATACAGTCTTATATAATCTACAAGACAGCTCCAATATAGCAACAAAAGTAGAAAATAGATCAAAACAGTAGTTACCTTCCGCAATGATGCCCTTTAAGGCCCATAAATCACCCATAATTCCACTACTTCCTACAAAAACAATAAAATGTATGTAAGGTATGTTGACGATAAGAGCAAGAAACACACCAACGGCATCAGTGACAGTAGCAAAAATTATAGCCATTGCCGTAATAGTAAAAAGAAAATGATGGAATGTAATACAAAATATTTAAATATATTTATGGATTTTATATATCTGCTATGAACATCCTTTAAAATCTAAACTCCCATTGAAGTGCATTCCAAAAAGAGTAGACCACAAAATCAGACAAGTTACAAGGCTTCTCCCTAGTCAACCTGAGGTATGTACTATGTCAATTATTGACATAGTTTAGAGTTTAGACACCATGTCTTAAACTGGTTATGGTACATATCTTATTTGGGCGAGAAATTTATTTACCTCTTCCACCATAGACTAACAGCCGTTTCTCAACCATGGTAGCTGTATGACCACATCTAGCAGGAGGCACATTCCCTGAAATTGACAGCTCTGTCCATTCCAAAGATACTGTATATACAACAACAACCAGTTTATTGATAACGGGACGTAGAGAAGCAGGAAGTATGCCAGGAATTCTATTAAAAGGAAGCGTAAAATTCTTTCTCCATTTCCAAATAAGGTAAAGGCTGGCAATTCTTTCGTTGTAGATAACAGAAGAATAAAGTAAAATGGGTGACGAAAGTGGTCGTGCTTCTTTTAGAATCCGGAAGCACACTCTTTGGTGTTACATTTAGACAGGGGTAAGTTTGAGGTAAAGAAACTTACTGGTATCCAAAACGTAGACATCAGACAACCACTTCTTACCATCCCAGCCACCGCACCTATAATAATTATACGGCTAAATTTGATGCAAAAAAAAGGGCAGATAGCATGAGAATGGTAGAGAAAACAGACATGACAATCTTTTGATTTCCAATAGGAGCAGCAGCAGCAAAGTCTCGTGCAGGAGGCAAGTCTCCAAAACCTGTCAACTCAGACCACTGCCATATATCTAATAGGAACAGGTGAACAAGTGATGTGTGAGTGAAGCAGATATAGAAGGAAATATGTAATAGATGATAAGAAGGTGTTACCGGTATCTAATACCCAAAAATCACCAAGCCTGAAAGCAATAATAAAGAGAAGGTGATGATGATTAATGATGATAGTTATGGAAAAAAGGGAGGATGAAGAGAGTAAGGGTGTGGATAGAAAGAAACCTTTTGGGACCAGAACGGCCGCCAAAGATAAACATATGGCAGTCAATAGCAACGGCAACGTGGAAGGCTCTGGGAGTGGGACCCACTTGAGAATGAGAAGCACTCCCGGTGCAGTCAGGCTGAAACCAGAGCTTATTCTCTGCCTCGTTGTGAAGCAAATGTATGTGTTAGTAAACAAATGATTGGGACGGAGGGAGTCGTATTTTAATATTGGTGAAATGGGATAATAATAATAATACAATACCGGCATCGAAGATGATCAAATCAGTGAGAAAGCGTTTATCAACAAGACCTCCAAATATGACAATTTTGGAACCACCGATATTAACAGCGCTGTGACCACTTCTCCAAACAAACAAACAAATATCAAATATGAAATATAGAATTGTTGTATAAATAGGAATAAGTAGTATAAATGTATAATACCTGCGAGGAAGAGGGAGTGTGCCTGAGAAATCAGTAGATGAAGCTTTAACCCATTCATGACGATGCATCCTTTCCTCTTTTCCCTTCGATTACCATCAACAGTCAACACTCGCCCCACCCACCCAAAAACACCTGAAACCATTTTCAAATATTTATATTTAAAACCAAATACAACTAATAAAAAACAAACTCCAATTAGATTTGCTCCCTATTTTACCCAAACCCGTAACTTACCCAACTGACCCGTTTAACATATCTACTCCCAAGTAACAACACATTGCATATTAGAGACATTTTCTTTAGGTTTCCGACTTTGATTACACCATGTTATTTTAATACATTAATTCTCATTGAAAACGAGCATTATTCGTCACAAGCTGAATGCGGATACTGCCCCTCTCACAATATGTAATCAAGTAGTTACTCTTTCATGGACAAATATTACTCTTTCCTCAACATTTTTTACATTAATTTTTCTATCTATAAGAGTTAACTACCTTACCCTTGCCAAAAAAAACAAAAAAAAATAACCCTCTTTAATTATTTTCCTCACAAAATTAATCCAATCCCGTTGAAGTACTCAATTATGGATGCTAGTTCTCATGTCAATTAAGTAATAATTCTAATTTATTAACTTTATTAACTATGTTATACAAAGTATCAGATTAGGAAGATTATAATTAATTTAGGATTAGGAAAGGGCCATCGTGTGGGGGTGGGGTGGGGGGGGGGGGGGGGGGGGGGGGGGGGGGGGGGGGGGGGGGGGGGGGGGGGGGGGGGGGGGGGGGGAAGGTGATTGTCGGGCGTGTACAGAGGCGGTGGCGGTTTAGAAGGTCACATGGGCAAACTTGGGTGAGCGTTTGAGGCGGGTCAACGGTGGGGTTAGACCTGACGTCCTGGAAAAACTGACCCGGTCCAAAATGACCCGACCCGAACCCAACCCAACGCCCGAATTTGACCCGAAACCCGAATTTACGTGACCCACTATAACCCGACCCAAATGTTTATTGTTGCAAACAGATTATTATCCATGAATAACTTGAAAATAGTTTACCCGAAAATGACCTAAACCCGACCCGACCCGATACTAGCAAACCCGAAGTTGACCGGGCCCGAAACTGACCGGACCCGAACCCGACTCGGCTGGTCTGACTGCCGGCAAACAGGGACAGGCGGTGGGGCATGGGACGGGGGGAGGAGGAGGTGGTGGTTTGGTGGATGGGGTTAGTTGGAGGGAGGAAAATTGGAAGGAACAAAATTGAAAATGGGGTTAAACTGGGAGGGGTAAATGGTCTTGTATGTCCATGATTGAGTAGATTATGTCCATGAAAGAGAATAACCCATAAATTAAGTTAAACGTTAACTACTATATATATTAGGTCATAAAAATAAATTTCACCAAAATGGAATCATTAAAACCTCGGAACACTAAAGTGAAATTAGCCAAAACATCCTCGTGGAAATTTTCCAAATAATAACTGCACTGCATTTAGCAAATTAATTACCGTAATAAAAACAAGTTAGACTTGCAATTATTTTGCAAGAACCATCAAGAGTCGACATGCCTTGGCTGAACCATGTTTACCAGCTGCAACTGGTTTTCCAGCGGCAAAAATTCTTTCAGTTTATAACAGGCATCTATCATTACATTCACAAGCAAATCACAACTATCCTTTTCACTAGGCTCGATGGGGTGCAACCCGAATTCCTCACCATTACATGAAAGAGAAGTGGCCCACGCACAAATTCTCTCAGTCGAGGTCCAAAGATAAGAAACAGCTGTTTCGGCAACTGAATGCCACTTGGGAGTCGAAAGAAGGGAAGAAAGAGTGACTGGAAGATCAAGTAGCACAACGTGGGGATCCGCGATCAGGAAAGGCATATACTTGCAGGAGCTACCAGAGAGCAGACCAATAAATTGAAGTGCCTGCGTAATCAAAGACATCTTAGATTAGTCACACGACTCACTACCATCAAAATCCAATTTTCATCAAACGGTGTCACTTTGGTTGGGTAAAAACAGGTTCCTATCATTTCTAGCGCGTTGTTATGAAGTCATTTTGGATTCAGAAGCTTTCGGGCCATTACGGACATGGCTATCAAGGTTTTTGTTTCAGTTGGACATTTTGGCTTGGGTTAATCTAGTTTCAGATCTACTTCGGGTTTTTCCTACTAGGTGTAGGCCGTTCCCGTGATACGTAAGAGGTTTATAGCCATTGGAATCAAAACCCTCATTCAATTATATTCAAGAATCATTTCAACGCATGGTTCAGTACGACACACTGGTATGGAAACCAAATCATAAAAGGTGCACACTGAGCAATATAGTATTGGGAGACTTGTCAGCTGAATAGATTTTGACAGTAAACTTTAGCTTACCGTTGACGGGTACTTTGTTATGCAGCTTATTTCAAGAATATCGATGAGCCATTGTCTCCTCGCGCTTTCTGTATTTTGAAGCACCGCTACGACTTCAACCAGCACATCCCACATATCTGTGAATAAATCAAAGTATGAATGTGTGTTATCTTCATTGTTTGTCCAAATAAATAAGGAATTCCTTTTTCTTTATAACACAAATTCTCAGTTCAGACCGTCTTAACTTAAAGACGATAAAAATGTCGCCATTTTATAATAACAAGTGACCATTTATTTTAATGATAAAAAGTTACAACTAAAATTGCTGGTTACGCTGGTAAGAGTCTTAAAACATCCTCAACGGCTCAATAATCCCAAAACTTCAAGTTCATCAGCGTTGGTTACGCTGGTAAGGGTCTTAATTGATATTAACTGAGCAAATGCTCAGTTTTCGCCATCCAAGGAAAGAGTAAGTAGCAAACTTCAATCATTGACCTTCCTGATTTCTTAATTACCCCCTTCGATGGAAATCCCACACATTTCCATGCAAAACAGATTTCATTTGACCATTGTTATAACACACTTTCGAAGCAGAAAATGTCAGGGAAGTAAATACTACCTGAGCATTTACGCAATTCAAAACAACATTCCTAACCACATTTTTTCACAAAAGTGAGAATTAAATGACGAGTAAAAGAATTCGAGGACAAGAAAGTAAAAGCATAATAATTGTAACTGTAATACTTTCAGGAACTAATTATTTATGAATGGAGACGAGGCCTCAAAGGTAAGCCTACTAAACGATAAAATAAGGAAATTTCAGATTACATGCAAATGAGAATGGTCTTGATTATTTTCGAAAACTAATTCTATCAGCCATGAAACTTATAGATCACTTTTACAGATAAAGTAGAACATTACTATACCGAACGAACCTTCTGATTTTGTGCACATAATGTATGATTTTAGCTTTCCAAGCTCGGTCAATGGCATAGAACCGATTTTCACGAGCTTAGCCAATGATAACATCTTCTTCAGATCTGCTCCAAACAGCTTATTTTTTTGCACTTTATCGACTGCTGAAAGCTGAGGTAGTGCATCAGTTAGTTCCAAAACCAACCCAACTGAATAATTTCAGATGAAAGTTAGCCGCATTTTCACGTGCGAAACCATATCTCTGAGTTGAACATATAAAATTAAAAATAATGACAAGAAAAAACAACACTTCTGGAACAATTACTTTATGTGCACCATCTCACTATCTCAGTTAGGAATAAAAATTGAAAGGAGGAAAAGTCGTACCTGCAAAAGGGACATCAAACAAGCTTGTCTAGTGTTGCTCAAGCATGCCATTGATTCATGCCATAAAAGGCAAGGCATCAGCTCCTTTTTGGGAGAGGTGGCACGAGGTGATGCTGGCAACAACTTGAAAAGAATGTCCACACATTTCTCCATGCCACACAGGTATTCAGAAGTGTCCTCAGAAGGTTTATTGACACATTTGGCAAGAGCTTTCCAGAAAGCAAGCTGAAGAAACCTTTTCTGTCTAGTATTTTGTTGGTCCGAATAAATTGGGGATGACAGGAATTCATGCATGTCTTCTAGTAACATCTGATTTCTAGAACTTGAAAATATCCTCATCAGATCAGGTAGATGAAAGACCAGGCAAGACTGCATAACAATGTCAAGAGTGCGGAACCTTGAGAGACAGGTCAAGTCATCAAGCAAATTTAAGAGGGAGTCAAATTTATTAGCATGAGCTACAGAGAACTGTAGACATTCTTCAAGCAAGCTTTTGTTGTCACGAGACGAACCACGAGGTAAGCCAGCTACATGAGACTCATATTTGATGCAGCGTCGAATAACTGCTCCCCAGTCAAACTCTGGCAACCTAGGGGCATCTGCAAGACATCTCAAGACAGCAGCTACTGTGTTGACATGTACCTGACACTTGAATAAAAAATACCCAAAAAAAAGTCAATTCATGGGTAATCTCAACCCCTCCTCCTCGCAAGTAACTCCCATGGATGAATTCTTCTTATAATAGGGAGTATGAAATTTAACATGATATTTGTTTTAAGGTTTCACACTTGTTGTTCAATATATTATCTTTAAAAAAAACCAAAAATATTGTCAGAGATATATATAGAGCAAAAAATACATTTGGTCACCAAGTTTTGCTTTTGATGATTGTGCTAATTTGATCTAACAGTTCTTTTAAAAGTGTCATTCTTACTAATAGTTGTCCTAGCACAAAAGATTTCTATGTAATTGAAAGTTAACTTCTCAAAATTTTCTTTCATTCCTGATTAATTACAGCTTCATGGTAATTGCAGTTAAGAAAGTAACCGTTTACATTATAGACCTAGGGTAATCCCCAATTGTCAATTTTACACAAAGCAATGAGTCAGTCAAGTTACCTTCGTAAAATCTAATTGCATCAGCCATGAGGACAGCTTCACAACAGTTGCATCCTTGGAGAAACTTTGATCAAAAGGCCTAGAGTTACCCGAATTATCATCAACGCTACCATGGATTCCATGAAACTCTTTGGACCACAGATGCTCCCTAAGAAATGAAATTGACCATGCCGCATATGCTTGAAGTTGATTGGCATCAGGTTGTTGTGCAACGAGAAACATATCTTGCATTAAACCCGACAGATTTTCCACAAAAGATAACCTTGAGAGTAGAGGAGCATCAATATCAGATGATTCCTGGCATGTTAATAAAAGAGTGTAAGCGAATGAAGAATGAAGTAAACAATAAAAATATTCTGTCATGAATACCTTTTTGTTATCGTGTGTCTGAGGAACAAGTGAAGAACGTTGATAAAACAAGCACCCAGCATCAGCACCCATTGTGTTTACCACCCCAAGAAAAGCACCTAAATGAACAAGGTCGGGATAGGAGGCCGAGTATATAGTTTTGAACAACTCAAGCAAGTTTTGAACCCGTTCAGCGTCTAATGGGAACAATCCTTCTCCCAAAATGGAAGCAAGTAGAGCACCGCCTCCAGCACATGATGCCATCAAAAGATTTTGATACAAGGTGTTAGATGTTTTGACAGAAAGTAGTTTGGAGATGAGGTTCTCGTAGGACGACAATGTATCATTTAATTCATCATCGTGCATCATGTCCACTCTTCGACAAAATGAAGAAATAGTTGGAAGCACCAGACAAGCCCCAATTGATAACAAGATACTTGGACCACCAATATTGAAATCTGAAACTAAAGAGCTCACATTAGCAACCAAAGATGTGCACAGTAATTTTATACTGCGGATAGTGTCATAAGATCCAACTCTGAAGAGTGCACTAGTACACAAGCCTAAGCCTAGGACAAGTCCAGCAACACCCCATATGTCACCATCCACGTCATCACAGTTATCGAGCGCTAATCTGAAACTGCTATCAACATAATCATAGTCCATATCAGAAGCCTTATAGTCATGAAGACTCTCCAAAGGATCCGGTGATACTGGAGAGACTTGACTTATAGCTGATGATAAAATCCTGACAATCTTTCCTAGAAGGGATTTCTCCTGTAGGGTGTAGTTATCCTTGTTAGGAGCGTTCTCATCACTAACAGTTCTGGTAAGGAGATCTTGGCACGCGAATCCGAGACCAACACTGCAAGCCCCTTTAACAAAGCTACTTCTGCTCTGACATGACACCTGAGAGATGTTGAATCAGTGAGGCAATAGAAATGAAACAAGACTGTAACATCATTCATTTTAGGGTTTTTTCTCAGAAACTACCTTTTATTTAGGGTCATTTGTGAACAACTACCTTTCATTTTTTTTGGGGATTTCCGCTACCTTTTATTTCTACATTTTGCAAAAGACTACCAAAAATCCACTTCCAGCGATAAAAGTCAACTTTCCGGACTTGACTTTCGACTTTCATGTTGAATAATCTTACTCTTTAGATCATAACCCTTATAATCGACAATAAATTGATTAAATCCAACATTAATCACCTCAATATGTCCATCTCTTACTCGAATCAAAATCTTAATTCACCGAAACAAAATAACCATTGATATTTGTCTTAACAAGGTAAATTTTTCTTCAACAATTGTGATAAATTATGGGCAAATCAACGCCAAGTGTTAGCTATTCCAAAATCATCATTGATTCACTCCTAGGATCACTTGTCTACTATCTCATTATTAGTTTTTTTTATGTACACCATCTTCATTATGAAGAGAGGAGAATACATATTTTTATATGACTGAGATGGATATTTGGTTGATGAATCATGAGTAGTCTATGTTATATATGATCTTTGTATTACAAGAAGTACAACAATGTAACTAATACAAAACAAGGCACAAAAAACTGAAATGAAATAATTACAAGACGGTGTTAATCAACCCAATCGAATCGTGTTGAACAAACTTTCCTTAGAGTATTTCGACCCTTATTGCCTTGGGTGTCCCAAAACCTCTGTAGGATAAGACGATTACTTCTTTGTCTTAAGGCAAGAACAAAGAACAACAATGAATAAAGAGAGTTTTGCTTTGTTTTGTTTTGTCAAAATCTGAAAACAATGTATGAGATGTCTCACATTTTCTCATGCACTCATGTATATATATATAAAATATATATGCATGCAACCCATACATAATAATGCACTGTTATTCAAAGGATAAGAATGTTGTATTTGTTTACAACCAATCACATGCAAACATAACTGCCAAGGCAATACTTCACATGCGAAACTGGAAACAAGGAACCTCGATCGGGGTTACCAAACCCCTATCGGGGTCGAAGTTTCTTATTCCAAAAGACACTGGAAACAAGGAACCCCGATCGGGGTTACCAAACCCCTATCGGGGTCGAAGCTTTATATTCCGAAACAATGCAATTGCTTTACAAAAAATTCGAAAGTGTTGATAAACTCAACACCGAGTATATAACCCCGATAGGGGATGTAATATACATCGTTTACACACTTAGAAATGTGTCTTTATACATGATAAATATATTTATCATAACCTTATCCAAATTAAACATGAACTCGATAATTAAGATTATATATGAGCGTACCCTCCGTACTCTCCGACTCACATTATATCCATTACGAGCTCAAACCGATTTTGACTTGAAAACCCGAATGCACTTAAATGACTTGTGATCAAAATCACTAACAGTCTATAGGGTTTACGAAATGTAAGGGGAGAGGTGAAGGTGGCACTAAAAGTGACGACGGGGATGGAGAGGGCGAGATTGAGATTATTGATGTGTTGGTATTGCTTGGAAGAAGCTTTTGATATGACAATAGGGATGGAGAGATGCATTTTCAGATTGTGTCGGGTGAAAAAAGGCAATAATCTGGGTTGTATGCGTAAAAAAGGAAGAAACAAGCAAGTCAACGCCGGAAAGCTGACTTTTTTTTGCCGGAATTGAATTTTTGGTAGTTTTTTGCAAAAAGAAAAAATGAAAGGTAGTTGTTCACAAATGACCCTAAATAAAAGGTATTGTCCGACAAAAAAACCCTTCATTTTAATTACTGATTTTTACCCACCAAAGAATGAATTGGTAAAAGCAACAAACAATAGACTGATGGTCTAATTACAATAGCATGTACCACCATAAGGAAGCATGTATTTGAAAGGTAAAATGAGTGATAAACTGGACAAGAAAAACATTTTTTACTTATTTACTGTTTACTTCAGTTTGAAAGTTCTTTCTACGGGTGTGTTTGTTTTTCTAGAGTTATGGGCCTTTGGCACTCGCAGATGCAGTTGCCATTAGAGGTAACAATTAGAGATTCAAAGCCACAAGTCCATTTATCAGTAAGAGTGCCTCCTGGGCCTAGTTTTAAAAGGTGTGTGACGCTACAAGGAACCGTGGAGACAAGGCGCACGGTATTTGCAAACAAATCTGAATTGTGTTAACCAGAAAGCTGATGCAATCTCTATAACTATCAGGAAAAACAAAAGTCAGGAAGGAAGATACCTAGCAGTGAATGTTGACCAGAAAGTCACACTTATGAATGAAGAACCTAATATGAATTTGCGTAAAATAAAATTACCTACCTCAAGAAGCCCACTGACACATTGGAGTTTCTGTTGACGATCAGTTGCGTGCAAGCAACTTGAAATTGCACCAATGGCAATCGCCGCTGACCATTGGCGGTGCTCATGCTCATGCTGGGAAAGCCAACCCAGTAAGAACTTTGAAGCAGTCAGTTTGACATCATGGGCAGAAGCAGGCAAGATCTGAAGAAGAATTAAAAAAGGTGTAAGTCTAAGACAAGTCACAAGCCAAGAAAAAATATATATTGGTTTTTTTATCCCGTTCGCATTCTCAGTAATACCTCCTGTGACAGGTCCGACTTTAAAAGCTATTTTATTAAAATGCAGTCTGTGTATACTTTCATTCTCTAGATTTAGGAGTTGGAGATTACCCAAAACCTTAGTCCATTGGCATGATTGTATATTTGTATTTTATTTACAGCACGTCAGCACATTATTGGTGTTACTGTAAACATTATGCTACTCAAACGCGACTATAAGTATTAGAAGCAAGTGCCAATAAAAGGTCTAGTAGGATAGTGTTAAGTAGAGCGTACGCATCGTATTGACACATAACACACAACAAGAAGTGTCTGAAAGACACATTCTTTTTAGGGATCGAAATGTTCAATGTACTACACAAGACAGTTGGCACTAGACTCGCAATCTACCTTGTAAAATTTTAAGCTTACCCTTCCATCCTAATGTAGTACAAACAAATAACCTTAGTCCTTAAAGGCATGATCATAAGTCATAACTTTATGGAGTGTCTGTACTCTTACAAGATTGTCATTATTACAGACTAAAAGTGGAAATAAAGATGCCCTTCCGCATAACAACCGAGAGATAAGTAGAACATGAATTTGACTAGTAAAAATTGAAGAGTGTTGAGATCCCCTAGTCAATCCTACATACAAATATCCTGCTCTTGCAATTAAAATAAAAGATAGAGGAAAAGGAACAAAAGCTAAATAGGTAAGGGGATTCGGTTGGAAAAGGAACAAAGGTTGAATAGGGTAACGGTGTCGGATGTACGCAGCATTATTCCTTAAGCTAACAACCTAGCACATAGTCGACATAGAGGCCTATTGAAGTCGTGGTATCCTGATGAGCCAAATGAAAATCACATTGAAAATTGCATCGAACAAAAGCTACTTCACAAAAAAAAAAAAGAATGTAACCAGTTTCGAGAGCATTTTGCTTTATTCCAACATACGAGTATAATCCAAAACAAAAGAAAAATACGTCTATTACTCCATTAGAAGTGGAATGTAAGTATGTCATAACAGGACAGATTAGTGCGCTAAAATGGCATGGTTACAATGACGCTTATTCACATACATGTGCCTAGAAAATCTTGTCTCTAGCATGAATACTTGATCAATTTTATGAATTGCATGATTTCTAAATTTCCAAGCAACTATAGTGCTACACTGGTTTCAGATATCCGTGTCTATTACTCTAATTCCCAAACACCAAAACCAAATAGCTCAATGTGGTATCTCAACCCGGACAAGAAGGAGACTAAAAGATAAGGATGTGCACGTGTATTCTTCCCCAAGCTTCAGCAATGACACAACCTATGCTGGATAGCCACATAATGTCATTTCCACGTTTTCAGTGGAACCAGATCAAACACCAAACCATGCAACATATTCAAGGAAATACTCCTATGTTAAAGATCAAGATGTCACTTTATCCTGATTTGCCCCATCTGTTTAAAATAGTCCTCATAAATCTTAATAAGTGGGTCAATAAGAATAGGAGGGAGTAAGACTTAAAAACAACTCACCAAGCAATATGCACCTATTGCAAGAGAAATATTTTCTGCCATTCTAGGGATTGAATCTTCAGCAAGATTTATCATATCCTGCAACGGCAAACAGACAACGTCCAACATTCAACAAGGTGATAGATTTTGTTTTGCTTCTTTTACTACTTGCCTTCTCTTTTGCTTTTGCAACAGTACAACTAGAAAAAATATTAAGGAGGCGTTTGGTTGGGGGTCTACAGGAAAGGGAAAGGCAATCAAAGTCTGTCATTCCCTTTGTTGTTGTTTGTTATGCTATTTTTTCCATTCCCTTTCCCCCTTTTATTCCCTCCCTTGCTCTCAAATCCTTCTAACTCCATCCCCCACCCCCCAAGGATAAGGGATTTTCTTTCCCTAACCCACACTCACCTAACCTAAGTACCACCATAAACACCACCTGACATACACCACTGACACCGCTAGTGATCACTGACACCGCTGACGTACCTTTCCACCACCACTGTCGACGTCTCTCACACCCCAACTCATCATTGCCCCCACTACCACAACCACTCCAGGCAAGACCTTCACAAGCCACCTTCACCAAAACTCTTCCTCCACCGTCGGCTACGCCGACGCTACCGTGTAAACCTCGTCTCCACTCCAGAAACCTCTTCCCCACCCCCAAAAACAGTAGATCTGGTGTTTTTGGGAGTGGAGGAAGAGGTTTCGGGAGTGGAGATGGGGTTTAGAGGGTGGGGTGGTGAAGAGGCAATGACAAGGGTGGACTGGGGACGCGTCGGTGATTGTAGGACAGAAGAGACGTCGCCGGCGACTGGGGTCAGCGAGTCGTGCTCCAGCGAGTGAGGGGCAGGTGAGCCACGTACAGTGATGGTGGTTATGGGTGGGGTGGTGTCTTTGAAGGTGTTGTGGAGTTTTCATGATGGGTTAACATTATTATAATTCACAACCAAACAACTCTTTTAATCAAAGGGAATTCAATTCCATTCCACTTGTTTCCCTTTTCGATTCCCTTTCCCTACCGCGAACCAAACGCCCCTTAAAAGAATTTCACAAATACAACCTTAAGGATATCATTAGCAGCCTTTGATGTTCTATCAAAGACAGTGGATGATGCTTTTACAAGAACACAATTGTAATCTTTTAGCCAACGCTTCATTAAGGATTTCCACGACTGCAACGAAAGAAGCGCAAGGAGAGTGTTCCTTGACAGATGAAGCGACCCAGATACATCCTTCACAATATTGTGATATTCATCAAAAACACCATCTGCATTCTGTATACACCAAATAGATTCAATAAGCCAATAACAGTAACAACATAATATTGTAACACGTGCATGAGTTAATTATCTTACTTTGAAATTTCCTCGTGCAAAATCTTTGCTAATAAAGGGCAGACAAAACAGAGCAGCACCAGGCATGTCTTGTGTGTTACATCTACCTGGGTTATGTAACAGACATACAGTAAGTAGTGACTACTGGTATAGTTTCTTTTCTCCCTTTTTCTATAAATAGCAACTTGAGTTAATCTACATAGTACAGACTACAGCAACCGAAACCCAAATCAAAAGGGGAAATCAGATTCTGTTTCAGCACTCTCACACACCGTGTTAATCAAGTCTATTTTAGCCATTAAGTCCAGTTAATAAATGTCAATCTTTCGAAACTTCTACTTTTCTAGGTTATGGTAGAAGTTAAACCTCTATGAAAATGGACAAAGTACTATTGTCAAAAACAGATTAATGATGCATCATGGCCGTCATCTCGATGATATCTTTTGTGCATGGGTATCACACCCTTGGTGTCCCTTAAATAATATCTTTGTCCAAATACATATATATTTGGAATGACACCAAGGTAATTGAGAGGTGATTAAGATCCACGCCAAAAAGGAGATGCTCAAATATCAAAAACTTGATGTCCCAAAGTACAAAGTAAAACTCCAATGTGGTGCGATAGAGGTCACATTCACATTAAACTTCCACTTAATTCAAGCTGATGAAGATGTCGTGTTTCCAAACCAAAATATCAGCAACTGAACTGCGGTCTAGCTAACCAGTAGCTTGGCTTTTGAGGGCCTAGACTAGATATCCAAAGTATGTACCACGCGCTATGCAATAAGATTGGTCCATTGATTTCCCTTTAACTTATTACATGTTGAACTGTATCACAGTTTTTATAGGACTGGTTACTACCTAATGGCTCTGCTACAATTTGTGCCATTTAAAGGACCTTCATTTCAATATATGATGCTTTATATATAGGTCAGCCACCAAACAAGCGACTGAAAAAGAATAGGGCCTCAAAATGTAAAAAGGGATTATATTTACAAAGAAAAAAGACGGGATATTTATTTACAATTTGATGATATGTTTACGGGTTTTCACATGCAATCATCCTTCAATTAATTACCTGAAGAGAAAACCACGCGAGGAAATACATCTAATAATTTCTCAATTTTGCTTCTTGGGGCTTTTTTCACACTGATCATTCTTCGTCTCGTACTGCAAAAGTCACAAACAAGCAAGCACAAAATTTGCACTAATGAGTGAAGCAACTAAGCCCAGATCTACAATTAAGGGACACCATAGATGATGCCCATGCACAAAAAGAAATCATAGAAGTGACGCCCATATACGAAAAGACACCAACTGGGAGATGCCCATATACAAGAATATACCTGTGCTCATATGCTATAATCTTGTTTTTAAGTTCTCCAATCACCTTGAGAATGTCAACATCGGTCTCACTAACCAGCAACTCCATACACTTGACCATAAGATCCGGCAAGCTATTTTGAATTTGAGACACCTGTTAAAACAGAATTTCAGCAAGACACAAAAGCAATGAGAAAAGGAAGTACAAACTGGAAAAGAAAGCAATTGGGAATCAAATTTGAGAAGTGTGCGTCATAACTCGAGACATCTGCTATAATAGAGTTTCATCAAGACACAAAAAGCGATGAGAAAAGGACGTAAAAACTGGAATACAAAGCAACTTAGAATCAAAACTGAGAAGTGTGCATCATTTATACAAAATGGTCCAGATTAACCTCGAAATGGTTTATTGCCACAAAGGCTGTGACCCGAGCTTTCTTCCAAAGTTGGTTCATGGAAGGAGAAATATGACTTCCGATATTCCACAATAATTGCAAGACAGACCCAGAAGCTTCTGTGTAAGCTTCAGCATCAATAGAGCCCCATCTCAGAAGTCTACATAAGCTGTACAGGTATGCACAAACATAATTTAGAGGAACGCTCGTCCCAAGAAGGGATCCCTAAAAAGAGCCACGAATAAGGAGTAAATGTCGTGATACGTGACTGGAAATGAACAAAGGACAAACTGACAAAAGGATGGAGATGCCCCAGTTTAAACATATGCAAAGAACGCAACAGAAAAAAGGATAGTTGTGCAAAGACCGTTACCTATACGCAACAAGTGGTTCCGCCAAGTACTCCTTAACATGATTTGCAATGACATCCCACGCAGTATAAAAATCTGGGTAGGGATACGCAAATTGAGAGCGAAAACCAAAAGGCTATGAAACAATTATACGGACTACGACAATAAGTCTTTGTTAGGAAACAGGTTGAAGAGGGAGGGGCAAGCACAGGGCAGATGGACTTACGGGCCAATGTCATTTTACTTTCAAATATTTCTTAGTTTGGAAGGATTTTAATATGTACTCCCTTCCCTCTCCTCCCCTCTCTATCCTACCAATCCAACTTGCTAACCAAACAATGGAACTTGTACAGCACCTTTTCCACAGTCCAAATCTCTCCCCCACAGAGTAAAGAAAGGGACCGAAGAACTGAGAAATCTAGTTCAGGATATCTTGCCACATATAAAAACGGGTAAATCTAGTCTCTCAATAAGTATCCTCAAATATTCTTTTCATAGCATTACTATATATGCTTCATTTTTAATCAATCATCTCTGAGGTCGGTTTACCAGCGGTAGTGTGACTTTTCCTATTCCGTGGTCAGACTTCATAGGTCTCTCATGTCTAGGGTGCTACATACTTAAAAATCTACCCTAGTGGATTAAGTGCTTACCAATTGCATCAGCTTCACATAGGAAACCAAGGCTCTGCAATCCCAGAGCTTGAACTATAGCATCACGGCACTCAATGCACCCCTATTGATTTCAATTTAAGAAGAAATCATTAAGGTAAAGAGCTGTGTAGAAATACAGCACAAAGTATATAAATAAAAAGGTTGAATTCTTATGGAAGTAGCAAAAGCTCCATACAGCAATAGACAGTATCAGCTCGATACCCCTATCCGGGTTTTGCCTACATATATCACGAAGGCAAGCAGCCATGCTTATACCAACTGTTCGATCAGATCCGAATTCCCTGAAACATTCAGGCAGCAGGAAAACCTAAAAAAAAAATATACATGCTATCAAAGATCAGTCAGGCTTCCATGTCAAACTACTGCAGCGCAATTGCTGAAATATTTTTTGTTAGGCATGTGATGCAATTAGAGAAATATACTCCAGTATAACTCGTTAAATTTTTCCACAGCAAATACAGAGTAAAACAGGGTAAATCATCATAGTTACATACTTCTCCCTGTCTACAAGTAGAAACATATACTAAGACAAGGAAAGCAGTTACAAGACTAGTTAACATTATGGTACTGAGCGTCTATTAGAAGTATCCAGCTTCTCGGACTTGATTATTTCATGAACTATCCTCATGTTATAGCGTAAAATGATGTGTCTAACTGTCACGCCCACGGTTGAATGACAAGTGTTTATAAACGAGTACGCAAGGTAATATGATGAGCCACAGTAACATACATGATACATCCACACAGGTGTCTACAGATCGGTGACTCACTAAAATATTTGACCAGCAGACATTTTAAGAAATATTGTTAGCGATATTTAGGTCAGGAAAGATGCCAAATAATAGAACCTGTCAAGGCCAAAGTTCCAAACAGTCTGTCAATCAACTATAGAACGAACTAAGTTTAATGCCTATCAGTTTGGATATTAATCTATGCTACTTTGGAAAATTATAAGCACGCATGTTAAAGTGATAACAATTTTAAGGATGTGAAATACACTCTGATCCATCTGCTCCAACGCCAAATTTTCTATAATCCCAAGTAGACCCATACCGTTTTCAAGTACCCTTATCTGTGTTTGCTTGTGACTTCACATACCCTACAACCTGTCACGAGTTATCACTTTTCATAGTTTCCAACTCTTCCAGCCTTGTAGCTGGTGCATCACTTGGTCTCTCGAAACCTCGTGGAACTTCCATGGCTCAATAGTAAAGTAGATGCTTCAGCAACTAGAAGGAACACAGCAGCTTAAATGAGTGCACAGATGGAGACAAGATACTTACTTGCAAAGTCCCAAAGACCCTATCGTTCATCTCCCAAGCTTTACACAACAAACGAAGTGCTGTAGCGTACAAGATCCTGCAGATAAGTTTGTATCATAAACGACAAATAAGACTTTCAAATGTATATCAAAGAGAGATGATAATTGTTCAATGTAAAACATGAAGGATATTCTCAAAATAGACAGAGACTGTTGCATCTTCAAATGATGATATTCCCATACATCCACAGAAATTTAATTGGACAAGGTAAATTTGGTAGCACAAATGCACAATATTGCATGCCTGTTTGTTGAATTCTAATTATTTTAAGTTCATATCTGCTTACCGATCCGAATCCTTCTGAAGCATAGGTAGTATGGTCTGAATTATCAGCGGTTGCATTGCAGAATGTGAAGCAAGCGAAGGAAGCACTCTCAACAAATTTAGCTGCAAGATTGTAGAATTTCAGGAACTCAAATGAACTGATATTTCAAAGTTATAAGCATTGCTTGTATGATAGTTATATAAATCAAAAGGTGTACCAGCATATCAGTACTACAATGGAGTGTTGCCCTTAGAAAATTGCTAAAGTATAAAACTCCCAGCAACAAAGTAAAGCCAAGTTTCGGTTCCATCTCTCCAAGGGAAGCTAACAAGTCTAAAGCAGGGAATTCCAAAGAATGATGCATAACCAGACTCGCAACAACTGCACCCAGTAGCAAAGGCTCTACATGCAACAGAGAACATAATCAATTGGACCTACTTTGGTTGCATCTAAGAAGAAAGGAATATTTCAGAACTTTACCAGGTGATATAAGTTCCGCTGTTGATGATACAGACACAGTTGATTTTTGTCTCCCAGAATTCCATGAAGCATGTTCTTTGAGTTGGTATATCCAAGATAAGGATCCCTTCTCTAGAGCAATGTTACGTCTGCTTGAAGAAAAAACGTTCAGATAGAAGGAGCCGCAGGGTAAATCCTGCAAGAAGGACTCTAACGGTCAAACAAAGCAGAGGGGAGTAAGATCATGAATGATTTTTTCTAGATGACTGAAGTTGAGGAAAGAATTGCACTCAATATTCATCCAAACTTCATTTACTTAGTATTTTTTATCTATCAACAATAATCGTTTTGTTCGATAATTGAGTTTTTGTTAAAATGGTAGAAAGCCAAAATAAGGACGGATGATGCCTAGGGTTAAAACATATCAAATACTTCTACAGCTACAAAATTAATCATTTCATTATTTCAAATGACAAGCTCGTCAAAGGGAGAACTCTTGATATATTAAAGAAGAGAAAAAAATGGGTCAAATGCACCAACAATAGAGCAACGAAGCATATATTTACCTGGATCCACAGATGCTGCAGAAGACGGAAGACGATTGTTTCAGGCTTGCTAACATGCACAACTGCCCTTTGAACAGATATGGTGTACTCCAGTGGAACCAGGTCATTTCGAAGGAGCTTTTCCAACAACAAAATAAATTGAGATGCTGCTTGTTTAACAGATTTTGACGGCGATGACATCAAACTGATGACAGGAAAGAAGAACAAATGCACTTCACAACTGTCAAATGCAGCTTTGCTCACAGCATTGTCTGCAATGTGACAATTAGTAACTGATTAGAGATCCTAGTTAGAATCAGACTTCTATAAAACACGGGAATGTAAGTAAGTTATACACGGATAAAAGATTTGACATGAAGTTTGCAAAAAAATTATCATGAGGTTTTTGGGGTTACTTTCTTCCGCCCCTACATAGTTAAGGATGAGATGGTTGGTCCTATTTTAGGAGATCAACCTAGTTTTTTTCCTTTTAAAAAAACAAGCGATACTTAATGACTTAAATGATCATTGCGAAGGCAGAAGGGAAGAGCATAGAAGCTCAAAATACTGTAACATTCACGTATTTTGGAGGGGGGGGAAGTACGTCATTATAAAAAAAAGCTTCTACAAAATGATTTCAACTAGACTTTCTGTAGTTTAACTTGTGAAACGAGCAAAGAGATGGAGTGTCCTTACCATCTTGAACATCCCATTTGATAATAAATGCAAGGAATTCCAAAATGAATAATTTTTCATCCTCAAGTTCAAGGTGAGCGAGAATAATAAAGAGGTATCTGACTGGTTGGAATAACTCGGGGACAAAACGTAGGCCAAGCTTCTTGTGATCACTCAATAATCTCCTTGATAGACTAATAATGGGTTTGCTGGCAATATAACGATTTTCAAACTCCATGCTTATGTTTAAAAGATGATCCAGCAATTGAATTCCCGCCAATTGGGCTTCACATAACATCTGGCAGAATAAAATTTACATTACAAAACGCACGAAGAAAAACAACAGCATTGCTGCAGGTGACCCGGAACACTCTCATTTGGACACTCGATCCTGTATACAATATTGCCACACTAGAAAAGAATGACAACCAAATAGGGTAATAAGTTAAACTCAATAAACAAGGTTGTACAGCTGATAAAAAAGGTAAGTGGCGTATGGTAGTACGCAAGGAAGAAGAGCATAAATGTGCAGAAAAAGGAGGAAAGAAAAGTACCGATCCCTGTTTCAGCAAACGGTGTAGGTTGACTATATGAGCATCGACCAAGAGCTCGGCGTAGATGACAAGATTCATTTGATCCTGTGAAGAAGAGAATTACATGAATGAATATTATAACTCTTAAGATTAGAATTACAATGATGAGTGGAAAGTAAAGCAAGTGACCTGTGCAGAAGAAGTAGGAAAACATCTCAGGCAGGCGAGCAACGTACCGAAAAGAGGATGGGTATGGTGGGGTAAAGAGCAGTATACAGATAGCAAGGATGATACCATATGGGTAAGGAATGAGAGTAAGGATGAATGAGAAGAAGATAGTGTGAATATAGAATACGTCAACAACGGCCTAATGTAGTCACAGGCTTGATCAAACCTACACTCGTCAGCGTGCACTATAAACAACACCAGCTGTTGCACAAGTTCATCTCGCACCTCCGGACGACACGAAACAACCTGAATAAGGGGGTGATTGAGGAGGGAGTGAAGGGAGACAGTAGGGAGAGTGTTATTCCGAAAGGCGAGACGGACAAGGAAGCCGATGCCCTTGACAAAAAGAGGGACCAAACGAGGAGATGTCACGTGGAGGGAGGATATGAGGTGGAGGACTGCGTTCGAGTGACTCAGCTTTGACTTCCTCACTAGGCGGCATACCTGCCGGACTGATTGGTCCACAACGGCAGCGGACTTGGAGGTCAGGCATTGTGTAATAGCTTCGGAATTAGGGTTGGAACCGAGTTTGTCGAATAATTGGATGACGGCGTAGCGTTGGAACGAGGCTTGGGGGAGTCGGGTTCGCTCCAAAAGTGACCCCAATGCATCCATATCTGCTTTCTTTACTCAATCAAATACTATAAGTAGTCGTCGTCAATTACGGAGATTGCCATCAGCTGCCGGTGCCGGTCGTAAAGGATGATTTGAGGTCGTGTCAGCCTGGGTTTAGCCGTTTAGGTACTATATCAACTAGGCGCTGCTCCACTCTTTTTATTCGTTTAGTATGCCCATAAATGAAATCGGTATTATTTAATCAGTTTGTCTTGCTTCAGACGGACCATTTTGGTCTAAAGCAATAAGACGGGATTTTGTAACCAATTTACAGTTAGATGTAACCACTATTGAAAACAAGTTGATATAAGCTGTGGTTACATTTTATCAAAAAGTGGCAACATAATCCCGTCTTATTTTTCAGACGGAATTAATCCGTCTGGAATAAGAATTTGTGTTATTTAATTATTTTTGCACTACACATTTTTGGAGTACACTATTTTCAATTACTCCCTCTCATTTCCCCTCCTATTTTTTCCGCCTAATTTTTCTCTTTTTTTTTCACTCTAATTTCGATTACCCATAAATTCATAATCCTCTATTTTCAGTTTTTCACCCACCTTAATGGACAACCTATTACATTAAGGACGAGGTCCACCGGTCGAGTACCCAGCCGACTAACCACCGACGGTGGTCTCTTATGTTCGGTCGGAGGCAATACTGCTATCGGCAGCGGTGATGTCTACTGGCCGACCGATCATAAAGTCGCAGTTTAGGGGTCGGTGATGGGCTAGTTGTTGTTGGGGTGAGTATTACATTTAGAGTTTTATCACTTTTTTTTATTTTTTATTTAGTATGTACTACTTTGTTGATGTACAGTATTGACTACTTTACAAATATATACGTACAACGTACTACGCTAATTATTTTACGTAAATTACTTCGTCGACCACTCCTTCGCCAGCCAACCCTGCGCCGACTGTCCCTTCCCCGCCAGTGTCATTACTACGTCGTCGGACCACCAACAATAAACCCACCATACATTAATTAGCAAATTAACAAGGAACAATTGACAGAATAATCCTAATTTAGACATAAAAACCAAATTAAAAAAATATATAAGATAGATTCAATTAAATTATTGATATTGGATTAACGTATTAAATACTTGCTCTTCATTTGAATAATCGTTCATACTTGAAGAATAATTTTATGGTGTTTGGAGAAGTTAATGCGATAACAATAGGTAGAAGGTATATAGAATTAGATTTTATATGTTTTTTAGTCAATGTAGCAAATGGAAAGTTTGGTGTAAAAGTACTAAGATGAGAAAATCGTACCGCGAAAATAAACTCTGAGAAATACAAGCATGTATATTGTCGTTAATGTTTGGTTGGAGCTTTTGGAATACATTGGAATGGATTCAATTCATCTGGACGGGGGTTGTCTCGTGCATGAGTATTGGTTTGGAATCGTGAATTATACATGGGTGGTATGGGGTTGGAGATTCCTCGTACCTAGTATTTGTTTCAATTTCGAGTGGTATGTGTTTGAAATTCACTTAAAGTTAAAATTCGATATGTTGGCTATTTTGTGTTTAAATGCAGACTAGATGCATTCGTGGTACAAATGGATGATATGAAGCATTGCGGAGCCGGCGAGACAAAGTACTATAAGATAAGCACGAGAAACGAGGAAGAAATGGAGAGAAGATAAAACACGAAGAATTTGTTGAAGACTGAAGACCCTCGATCAAGTAATTTCCTGTTGGTATGAGGCCAAGTATACACAACCAGAGATTCATAGTATAAGATCATCGCCATGCATTAGAGTATCATATTATCGACATCAAAGTATTATCAGTTAAATATGTTGTTGTTTTTTATAAGAAAAAGTAAACAATTCATCTTGTATATTACAAACATTTGTTTCTACCGCGCAGTGATTTTTTTATTTTTAATTTATATTATTTGTACATTCTCCTCGTACAACTTGAAAAACGTATCCTTAACAACCTTAGACTATAGACTGCAATTATACTAGTCCATAGTCCAACTCAGGGAGCAATATTTTGTGTAAGGTATAATGTTTTACAGATACCCTTAAATATCAGGTAATACTTCGTATGTGACAAAAGCCCCTAATAAATATGGGACGTGGTCTTCACATACGGATTTTACTATTTCACATACGACTTTTACACTAATACCCTTGTCATTTTTCATTCACTCCCACAAATTAAATTTTTCCTCCCTTCCCTTCCCTCACCTCACCACCGACCCACCACCGGCCGACCCGCCGACGGCCTACCCCACGTTAGATGACCCACCCCAGTGCCGGTCGACCTCACACACCACCGATGACCCACCCATCGACTACTCTCCCCCCTTCCCCTCACTCCCTTCCCTCGTCTGCACTCCCCTCACCATTGGCCAACATCAACCCCCCCCCCCCACCATCAACTGCCCCCTACCCTCGACTGCCTCCCCCTCCCTCTCCCGCAACCACTGCCGAGAAACTCCCTTTCCCGCACTCTCACTGCTCCGACCACCCCCTACTGCTCCGGCCAACTCGCCTACCCCCTGCTCTAGCCGATCGACTGAACGACCGTCGATCCCTAGCCGTCGACACTCATACCACCACCTATAAACCCTAACCACCACCTATAAACTTATTGATTTGTTAAAAAAATAATTATTCTTGCAAAAAATTAAAATTACTTCATTCATTATAATCCATTGTTCAACAATTAGATTGTATTAAATTTGATTTTAATTTAGATGTTTACATAAGAATCGATTTGATTAAATTTAGGAAAAAAGTGAATTTTATTAAGTTTAGGAAAAGAATGCAGATTGTGTTTTAATAGAAGGGTAACATATGAAAACTTTATGAAAAAATGTATGTGAAAGAGTAAAGTTCGTATGTGAAAAAGTAATTCCGATAAATATATGTTAGTCCTAAAATTAGTATAAATTGTGAGTTTGCAATCTATTACCACGAGCTTTCACTTAATATACTGAAGTTTGCAAGTTAAATATTCATGTTCAATTAAAAACTCTTTATTATCAAGTTGAAACTATATGAATATAAATGGTAATCCACGAGTCAGCTTAAAAAAAAGTTTGAATTTAACTCAAAATCAACATTTTTGCAAGTAAAGTCTTTTTTTTAATTTAATTTCCCGCAATTTTGTTTGTCACCTTCTAAAAATGCCAGTTTTCGACATTATTCCCTATTCATGACCAAAGGCTCATTCCACAACCAAGTTCTTTATACTACAAACTGAGAGTCCGAGACTACTTCTAGTGTACCCCACGCAGGGTAGAGGTAGTGAGGTTTAGAGGTTTGCATAATTTTATATGGTGGAACTGATATAAAAAATAATGGCCCGATCTATGGTCCAAGTTTTTGAAGGATTTCGATTTCCGGTCTGAATTTTTCAGTTTGATCGAAATTTACGTTCAATTATTTTATTCTAAGGTTAGCTTACATAAAATTCTTTAGAAATGTTGTTAATATATGTTTAATTTGTCGTTATTATGCAATAACAATTCATATTTCTTCACTTTTCTAAGTAAAGATTAACAAGTCTTTTATAAAGAAAGTAAATAGGTGGGTACAAACAATTTAGAGAAACATAACATACTAGAATACTGCAAGACTATTGGAATATTTCACCCTAATATTGACGTTAATGTTTTTATTCGGTATAACACAAGTAATTTAAATTATCAAATAAAATGACGTAAATTCCTAGTAACAAAATAAAATGCAGAAACTTTTATTGATGACGGACATTATCCGTCACAAGTTGAAGACAATGGAGCATTATTCAATTGAGCTTGTGACGGATGGAGCCAAATAAAATAAATGGAAAACCGAAAAAAGGAAAGAGTTGGGGGGTGACGTATTGGCACACTCAGTTTTGAGCATTCAACATTGATGGTGGAGTCTGAGGTGAAAAAGAAAGAAAGGCAGCAAAGCATCACGTGTATATTCCTGAACCCCTGATGATGTCCATTTGTTGAGCAAAAAAAAAAAAGTAAAAGGACCCGTAGAAATATTACTCTTATAGTCTTATTGATTGATGAAAAGCAAAAAAGAAAACAAGTAAACATAAGAAAGAGGTCCCTGTGTTTCCAGCTACCTAAACGGAAACTCCCTCCCGGCTCCCCCTACCCATTTGTTGGCCAAATCTATACGTCTTACTTTGTGATTTATTCAATTGTAGGTTATTTAGTTGGTAGTAAAAAGTAAATATAAAAAATGCAGGAAAAGTCGAAAACGACAAAGCATGAAACACACATACAGTTATAGACTGAAGAACAAAAGTCTCCCATTTGCGATTGATTACTCTCAAGACGTAATTAGTAGTTGCCTCTTCTTTTCAGTTTTCTCTTCCACCAAGCCAATATTTCTTGCCCAGAAAGACAACACCATCTCACTATTTATATACATATATACATTCATTCATTAAGGAAACTATCCTACTTTACTTGAAGAAGAAGAAGAAGAAGAAGAAGAAGATCAGATATTTAGTGATTAATTAATTAATACTCCGTAGAAAATGCATTTGTACAACGCATGGTTACCGCCTCCATTGGTGGAGGAGACGAAGAAAGAGAAGGAATCCTTTGCAAGGGTGGTCAGTTTGGTCAGGGATTCTTATCTGCCCGGAGATCCTCATTCCGTCTACTCATCCCTTAAATGGGTTTCCGTCATCGACCTGTCAGTATTTTCGTTTCCCTCTTTTCTACTACTTTATTCATTTCATTTATTCTGCTTTCGGAGTATATTCATGAATCTGAATATATTTTTGAATCTAATTCATCATCCATGACAGTCCTCATACGCAGTATCACCATCTCATCTTAGCTACCTTCCTTCCTTCCTATCAATCATATCCATTTTCGAATCATATTCTTATTCCATTCCACTCATCTTCATTTTTACACTATTATTATTATTCACGCTTTTACACTTTTATGTTTTATCTATCCGCCCTCTAAAACCCTTTCTCTCTTTTTTTTTAATATATTTACTTTACTTACTTAATTCTTGCTCCAAACCAGATATATGTCAAAATGTAGAAACTAACTACCTAAATATATGACCGACCATATTATTAAGCTTGCTTACTCTCTTTGCTAATTCATCTCATTTAATTCGTAATCTTCCTTTCTGTTACTTACTCCCTCCGTCCCAATTATTTGTTCATCTTCCATTTAATACCCCTTCCAAATCCAAATAATATTAAACCTAATCAAATGTCTAACACAAAAGGACTACTTCATATTTACTATTCTCCTAATCTCTGCCACTTTTATCTTTTATCAACTGGGAAACTCAGAAACATGGACTTCATTTTTGCGAATATGTATACTCATCTTGTTTCAATATCGTAACCAGCTACTCACAATTATTTTCATCTACCATGACTTTGAAAGATTAAAAGTAAAGGGTTCATGACTCACGTGTTTTTCTCTGTTAAGGCTTCTTAATGTCTTTGCTTGTAGTTCTTACTAGAGTCAAATATAACTTGCAGTTTCATAAAGGCAAAAAGCGACTTGTGTCTCGAGGATGTCACCGCACTTGTCCAACTAGGAATGACCATTTTTTATGCGTCTTCAGACAAACTCTATGCACAGGTACCGTCCTCATAAAGCATGGCTACCTTCCCAACATGTTTTAAACTGGCTAATCACCCTCTCTTTCGCGTCATTAGGTTAGATGGGGCAATATACTTGTTAAAATCTTGAACAAGTACAGAAAGAAGTTAACCTTGACAGTTCAATGGCGGCCTCTCTACGACACCTTGATCACTGCCCATTTTTCAAGGTAATACTGTCTCCTACTTGTAGTGTTATTGTGTTTGTTTTCGACTTAAGCTTATTATCCAGTGTCCATGAGGAGGTGCTCTACGTAATGTGGAATGTTTTTTGCTCTTCAAATCACTGTGCTACATTGCCAGGGGTTGCTGTCAACCAGGGGAACTAGTAGGGGCTGCATTTGCTCTACTGTTTATGGAATTGAGTGCTTCGTTCTTAATTTGTCTACACATGCTGAGTTTACATTCTTGTGGGAATGATAAAATAAACTTTGTGGGTCCGTACGGAAACAAAGGTTGCCACTTGCCATTGCAGTGCAAGAATCTGATTTTTTTTTCCTCTCGTGCGCTCGTGTGTGGTAGATGAAGACTAAAGTGTAGTCCTTGATCATTTTCATTTTTTTTTTGTTCTTATTGGTAATTGTGGATTCTAACGACCCCTATTTTCAATTTATAGATAGTGTTAGGTGATCTTGTAAATTGATTGTGCTTCTATTTTTTCGGTGAAGCTGGCGATCATTCAACGCTGTTCTCGACACAAATTTTATCTTGTTTTTTCTTGAACAACCTGTCTCTGCTGTAACATAGGGGTAAGGCCACACTCCTGCCCCGCCATTTGAGGGATCCATTAAAGGATTGGGATAGTGCTATTGTTTCTTTTGGCTAAGAGGCCTTCTTGTACGATTCTTATTATTAACTGTTACTATAACTTCATTATATTAAGGATTTTGTTAAGGCATAGAGGTCTATTGGTTGCAGGAGTACAGGCCCAGAAGGGTGGAGAGTAAAACAGAGACACTTTGAGACTGTTACTTCTCTTGTCAGAGCTTGTCGAAGGTTTTTCCCCCAGGGTTCTGCTTCAGAAATATGGTCTGAGTTCAGGTAATTGGTTCTGACTTGGGTCTAGTGATCTGTGCCTTGTGCACTTGAGCTATGTTGGCGTATAATTTGAAGCCTGATATCTCTTTTATTCTTCTCCATTGTAACTTTCTTAATGGTTGAAACTCGTAGCTCTCTTTTGGAAAACCCCTGGCATAATTCCTCCTTTGAAGGTGCTGGATTTGTCAAACTTTTTCTTCCAACAAATTCAGTCGACAAGGATTTTTTCTCTCAGTAAGGATGTTGATGATTGCTAATTTTGTAGTTCTTTTGTGCATCCTTAATTAGAGTCATGCACTCTGAAACGCATCTCTCATTATTGTTTGCTTTGCAGTGTGTGGATTGAAAGATGTATAGAACTATGGAATTCAATTCCAAACTGTCCATTTTGGAACAGCCAGTGGGCGTCTGTTCTTGCTCGTGTTATCAAGAACTATGACAGCATTGCCTGGGAGCCTTTGCTGTCAATTCTTTTTGCTAAATATCTGAATATGTTTGAGGTGATTTTTCTTGGCACCCTTCTCTGGTTTTGGATATCTCTTGGAAGCTGTTTTTTCCTTTATTTGCAAAAGGTTATTCTGGATCCAGTTTCGTTATTCTGCATGAAAATAATTACATTCTGATGATTCCAGGTTCCTGTAGCAAACAGTGGTAGTTCATACCCATATTCTGTCCTTGTTCCGAGAAACACAAGGTTCTTGTTTTCAAACAAGACATCTACTCCTTCCAAGGCCATTGCAAAATCAATTGTAAGAGAAATTGTACATTTTTTTGGACCTCATAGTCTAAATCAAATATCTATGTTCATGGTATGGTATATGCTTTTACATGACTCAGGTGTATTTGCTCAGACCAGGCAGTTCAGCTCAAGAGCACTTTGACAATCTGACCAATCTCTTGGAACAGTATATTACTCTTTTTCCTTTGCTTTCCTTACTTCACAGTTACCGATTTGTCTGATGTTTACATGTATTGTTATTTTAGATATTATCATCCCTCTAACGGTGGTCGCTGGACCTATTCCTTGGACCGGTTTTTGCTGTTCCTGGTAATCATGTTTCAGAAACGCGTACAACACGAGCAGATGTAAGAGTTCCTGTACACTTGAGGCAGCTGTATTATGAACGGACTGATTTTTGTTTATTATTATTTTTTTAAACCTGCTTATGATTTTCTTCATGCAGGACATCGAATGGCAGTGAATGCTTGGAGCATTTATTGGGAAAAGCTGAAAGATCATCGTTCGTCACTACTGTGTTAAAGCTGATTGATCGTGGACAATATAGTAAAAATGATCATTTGTCAGAAACAGTGGCTACAGCAACTTCAATTCTTTCATACGTGGAGCCCTCTCTGGTTCTTCCATTTATCACTACTAGATTTCATATGGCCTTGGAGACGGTTAGGGTTTCAACTTTTTCATCTTAGAATGGAATCTAGCATTGTTGCTTTTGTCAAAGATTCATATGGTAATGATCTAACTTCATTTTCTTGTCAACTTTTCAGTTGACAGCCACTCATCAGCTGAAGACGGCTGTCACATCAGTAGCCTATACTGGTCGGCCTTTATTTTTCACTTATCTCTCATCTTTGGTAGAAAATACTGATAGTTCTGATGGTCCAAACTCATTAATTGACCTGTTGGTCATCTCGCTTTCGAATGCATTGTTGGGGCTGGATGCCAATGATCCTCCAAAAACTTTAGCGACCATGCAATTAATCGGTTCCATATTTTCCAATGTAAGCAGTGTTGTATTGTACTTTGTACTTCATTTAAGCTTCTTTGATATCGGCTGCTTATTATGTTTCTGTGTTTTCTTTGGTAGATGGCCGCATTGGAAGATAATTCTGACAATCTATTACCTAATTCTGCAATCTGCTTCTCAGAGTGGCTGGATGAGTTCCTATGTCGCCTCTTTTCGCTACTCTTGCACCTGGAGCCTAATAGTGTCACGTAAGAAATGCAGGATTATTAATCCACTAAATTACTGTAAGAATAAGGTTCATGACAAGTTGGTGTTGCAGGAGGCATGAATTAGTGAATGATATTTGATCTGTAGTTCGAGCATTAAATTTTTTTTTGTTACTATTAGCATAGTTCATACTTTCCTGATGCAGAAATTATATTTCTTTCTTCAATTCTTCCTACAGGAATGAAAGTGGTAACTCTGTGGCTACGTCTGGAACTTTTCTTGTTGAGGAAGGTCCTTATTACTTCTGCATGTTGGAAATCTTGCTTGGAAGACTGTCAAAATCACTCTTCACTCAGGTTTTCACGGTTCAATCCTGATCAATTTAGTTCTAATAGTTAATGGAGACGTCATTTCTACTACTCTGTTCATTGCAGGCACTGAAGAAAATCTCCAAGTTTGTTCAAAGTAATATACTTCCAGGGGCTGTTGCAGAAGTTGGGCTTCTGTGCTGTGCATGTATGCACGCAAACCCTGAAGAAGCTGTTGTTCATCTTGTTCAGCCAATGTTGTCGTCTGTCGTAACATCCATGAATGGAACACCTAGGACAGGATATGTCGGGGGGAATTACAATCTCTCTCTCAAGGTATCCACCACCACACTCGTTAATATACTCCACACGATTGGTCTTGTAACTCCGCAATGATTAGCTTAATCCTGCAGGCAAAAGCTTCAATATCTCCAGCCCTTGAATCCGCGATCGACTATCAGTTAAAAATCCTGTCTGTTTGCATAAGTTATGGGGGTCCTCATTTATTAAGGTGCAAGGATAAATTTAAAGAAGCCATTAACTTAGCTTTTGAATCTCCATCCTGGAAGGTGAGTGTATTATCCTGGAAATGAAGATATCTTTTGAGCGTGATTTACCATGCCTCTAACAGTGTTATTGACTTATCTCAAGGTCGTTTCTAATATGGTGGTATAGGGAGTTCTTTGATTATACATGTCATGTGTGACAGGTCAATGGAGCTGGTGACCATGTTCTCAGATCTCTCCTTGGAAGCTTGGTGCTATACTACCCAATTGATCAGTACAGGTACTTCCACATCTTATAGTTGCGTGTTCATGACTACTAACTGTTTCATTTCTATCATTTTGATTGGATTACTTCTCTGACAACATGGGTTTTTAGATGTGTTTTGCATCACCCTAATGCCCATCCCATGGAGAAATGGATCAGCACAAAAGATACCTTAGATGACGAATCACCAAGTCCAAAGTGGCATGTTCCAGTTGAGGAAGAAGTCTCATTTGCGAACGAGCTTATGTCGCTTCATTTCCAGTCAGCACTAGATGAACTACTGAAAATATGCCAAGAAAAACTTCATACTGATACAGGTAATGGTTTCTCCTTTTAAAGTAGTACATTTAAATTACAGAAGCCTGTGTGAGAGAAGATATCTTATTAAAATGTACTACCCAAAATGATAATACTTCATACTTCATACTGCTCGGTGTAGAATTAGTGTAATGTTATTTTTTAGGTAACAAGGGAGTGTGATGAATAAAACATTTGTTAGGAGGTAAATTGTCTCCCTTATCGGGAGAAAAACAAACAATTAAACTAGAGATTTTGTTGGAAAGGTGTTGTGGCCTACATCCTTATGGCTTGTGGTTGTATGCAGCATATATGGTCTTCACAGACTTTTCAGCTCTTGCTTTTTTCTAGCAATAAAGTTCGCTCAGTGTTTACTATACTAATATGAGATCCTCAGTTGATGACTTTTTTTTCCATTTCCCATGGAGTCAAAGACTCATTACTCTTTGGCTCTGGATTACAATGGAATAAAGCAAAATGACTCACTAAAGTGGCCACGCTTCTTTCTATTGTGAAGTACCCGTCCTTCAATAAAGTTAGGCAATTTTCATCTTGGGTCATTAGGAAACAAACTCTTTGTGGGTAAGGGTGCGTACATCCAACCCCCCCTTACCCGCAATTTCTTGGAGCCATTGTGGCACTGGGTAATGTTGTTGTGTGCGGCTCCACTTATAAACGTTTCATATGATGGTTCATGTTAGTTGTCCTCAAATTGTTTTGGGACTAAGACTTTGTATTGATGTGGTGGTTGTTGGTTGTTAAGAGCAATTTCGTATACGGGTTTAGGGTGTCTTTTTCTGTATTGGTGTCGCTTTTAGGGTGTCTTTTTGCGTATGGATGTCAACCTAATGGTGTCTTTTTGAAGATGGGTGTCACCTCTATTATATCTTTTTGTACACGGGCGTCACTCCTTGTCTCTTAATTAGTATTATCATCTTACTGATAAAAAGAAGGAACAATTTTGGGGATGCTTATTTCAGTAAACTATGAGTCTCAACAGCACCCTTGGAGGGATGCTTAGACTCTCTAGGTTATTCCTAGGGAATGCTGCGGGTGTTTGCAAATGAGCTTTGATTAAATTAGTTCAAAGGAGTGGCAGCTTTTATTAATCTATGCCAGGACTCTTTGTCTTGGAATGGCTCCAATTATGTCGTTATGGTTTATAGGTTTTGATTGTAGTTATCAAGGGATTCATAGTCATTACAGTGGCTATTTACTATTGAAGATCTCCTTTAATGTGATAAATCATGCTAGTAATTACTAATTATTCCAAGCAAATACATAATTATTTAAGTGATCTTAAAAACACAAACATGACGCGTTTCTTTTTTTGGTAGGAAATGAGAAAGAACACCTGAAGGTGACTCTTTTACGAATTGACTCTTCATTGCAAGGCATTTTGTCTTGCATGCCGGATTTCATCCCGTCCTTCACAAATAAAAAAGCTGAAGATTCTGTGCAAAGTTTGTTTTTGGTAGCTGGTGCAGCAGGTGCTGTAGTTGGCAGCTCTGAAATGCGCGTGAGAGCTGCTGAGATAATACATGAAGCCTCCAGGTAATCTTAAAATGTTTAAGCATTGTTTGAACCGATTCAGTTGCACAGCTTTTCTCTTCCTGGTGCCACACTAGAAGGAAAGTATGCGAGGAAGTGGAAAAATATCTTGCGTGCCATAGTTTGATACTTTGATGGTTTGTTAACTTTGCTATTGGTCTGGCGGTTAGTGAGACGAGTGGGTCTTTATTAAGGGATTGTGGAGTCTTCAGGAATGCTATACATATTGATTGAGCGTATATTGATTTCTACATTTACTGTCGTTGGAGTGACTTTTTTTGCCGTTAAAAGCTAAGTCTGGAAAGTCCTCTGGAGATAACTGGTGCCTCTCATAATTAGTTTCTTTCACAGTACTTAATACCATTCGCGACCGTACCTCCCTTTTTTCATGGTTAATGCATATTGTCTCATCTTTTAAAATAATATGATTGATCTGTGAATAACAAAGGGCATATCCTTAAGTACTTTCTGTCGAATTTGCGTGCTAAGCTTTATTTGTGCAATTGTCCAGATATTTGCTGGAGGAAAAATCGGATGATAGCATCTTACTAATTCTTATAATTCGTATCATGGATGCTCTTTTAAATCATGGTAAGGTTGAAGTGAAGGACATATGTTTTTTCCCCCTCTCGAGGACAAGTTTCCATATTTTTAACAATCTTTGGTTGTTCTGTTTGTAGGAAGTCTTGAATATGATGAATGGTCAAATCACAGGCAGGCTTGGAGATTGGAATCTGCTGCAATTGTGGAGCCGCCAATTAACTTTATTACTTCTTCACATTCTTATGGCAAAAGAAGGTAACAAGCTTTCCTGATGCCTCTTTCAAACAACATATAGTCTTCTGTTAGTGTTCTCACCTTTTTATATAATCATTTCAGACCTCTGTGGGCTCTTGTTGATAAGGCATACATGCATAACACATGGAGATCTTCTCAATCATCCTTTCATTTATATCGTACCAGTAGAGATGTTTCCCCGTCAAGTTCTGCAGTTCTGCTGTTGCATGATCTTCTAAGCTTGGCTCTGCACAGATATGAAACTGTTCGCTCGTGAGTTCTTCTGTGCTGGCCTTCTATGCACATTTGTATAATGATCTCAGTAGTGCTTTAGTGAGATTGTCTCGCTGTATTATATTTGGCCAAAAGTAATCTTCACCTCTGGTTTGAATGGAGGGATAAAGAAGGGGTCTAGGAGCCGTAAAGGGAGGGAGACAATATCCTTTGTGGGGTTAGCAAAGTGGGTTGGAGGGAAATAGGGGATCCATCTTTTCTCCTACAAGCCAAATTAATATCCCTCCAACATGTGAAAAATTTAGAATGTAAGAACTTTCTTCCATTCACCCTCTCTATTCCCTTTCCTTCCTGCAAGTGTATCCAAACACGTCCTCAAGCTTCAGAGGTCTCCCTACTGTGCTCGAATAGTCAGATCTTATTACCTTCCATTGGCTGAAATTAGGAGAGTTGTCAAAGTGATCAATTGTTTGCCTGTTTTCTTACAATAATCTGTTTCCAATTAAGTAACTTTCTTCGGAGTAATAAAAATGTATCTACAATAAAAAAAGAGCTAAAAGTAATGTCTGGGAGATCCATATTTATGTAGCCCTATTGTAGAGTAGAGGCTATTTTCAGATATTTTACAAATATGGTGGATAATATTTTGGTCATTTGAAGCTTTAAAGTTCAAATTGCTATTCTTTACTTTAAAAAAATTGCTTTTCTTTAAGTACTTTGTTAATCCAAGGCCAGTTACTTATAGTTATGGCCGCATATTTCTTTTGCATCCAAGAAAGGGAATTATATTGTTTGTGGCTTAAAACATTGTACTCTTGATCAGGCTTGCTGGCAAGAGTCTCCTTAAGATGTTAAAGAGATGGCCATCGATGATTTCAAGTTGTATGGTTCCCCTGACAGATAATTTAGCAAATCCCACTGCGCCTGAGTATGCTTTACTTGGGTCATGCACAATTCTTTCTACACAGACAGTTCTCAAATACTTGACAAAGGTAACAAATCTAGATTAATCGACTATCACCATATTTGCTGAAAATAATTTTTTTTTACCTTATACTCTTCTTTTTTGACATCTTTTTAGGATGCCAAGGCATTCAGTTCTTTCGCCATTAGTGTTCTAAAAAGGTAGTGTATTCTTGTTTTTGTCTGAACATGGGATTTTATGCTGCTTTTGTTTCTGCTTATAACTTTCTCCTCCGCCTTTCTGGTTTAGCTCACATCATGAATCCCTGAAAGCTCAAAAAGCAATTACTGAGGTACTTTGTGGCAACTAAATTACTACTTTGTGCCCACCATGATGACACTGTTCTGTATCTGTACACCTCTTCACTGTTGCTTTTTCTTTCCCCTTTATTGATCGCAGCTTTTTGTTAAATTCAACATTCAATTTACTGGGGTACCTAGAAACATCTTCAAGGCATCAAACATCAGCTCGGATACACCGATTTTTGCAGATTTAATTTCTCAGATAGGCTCTATGGGTTTTGATACAAATGGATTACACTGGAGGTGAATATATTTTCCATGATTTTGATACAAGTTCAGTTGCGGACCGCCCCATCTATATTGACCTGTCATTGGCGTCTGACAATGTTTACATTTCTCTAGAAGTGTGTGCTACAGAGCCCTGTATTATTATCAAAACTGCACAGTTTGATGAAATTCCATGACCATCTATTTCAGGTATAATCTGATGGCTAACAGAGTCTTGCTATTGGTAGTGATGGCTTCTAGGAATGACCCTCATTCCTCTCCAACAGTTTTAAGCGAAACAGCTGGTGAGCTATTTATTTCAATGTCTTTTAACATCCTGTCTTGAGAAAAGTACTTTGCAACTTTTGTTCTTCTGTAAGAGTCGATCTATTATGATACAACAACAGATCCCAACAAGATTTGGGGTCAGCTAAGTCTATTTAGTATGATGAATAACCATGAGAGTTTCTTTTACTAATGACTTCGTATAAATTAAATCCCGTACGAGTTTTAGTTAAGTTAAGTTATAGCTTGAATTAATGAATCAAGTTTAGTAGATTTCAGTTGAAAGGACATACTAATTTATGTTTGGGGCATGGTTGGAAGTGGCTGTTGCTTCAAACTTTTACCTAGTTCACGAGAAAATCATTTTTTTTCCATTTTCAGTGGAGCCAAGGATGTCTCTCCTCGACAAGGCATAGTGTGAGCCAGTAGTCTCACAGTGTTATACTTCAATCATATGTTGTTTTACTAGCCACATCTCCATCCATTTTTCATTTAAGTAACATGTCTAGGCTTTGAAAACAGCTTTGAGAAAAAAAAGTATGGAAGGAAAAGCCTTTATAATCCTCAAATTAGCCTTATTCATTTTTATAGAAACCTCCGAGTAAATTCAGAGTTTATATAACTATCGATAGTTATTTTAAATATCTATTTTGTGTGTACTGAATCTCTGGAATTCTGATTCTAGTTCAAGCAGTACAACTGTACTAGTATTCTGTTTGCAGATCATGTCGTGCATCTGTCGTTGTGACTAGTTGGATTAAGCTGGTTTGTTGATAGAACACTTACTGTCTAGTTACACAATTTTACTTCCTTTGCAGGTCATTTTTTGAAGAGTTTACGAAGCCAACTTCCCCAAACGCGAATTCTGGCGATCTCAGCTCTTAACACACTATTGAAAGAATCTCCTTATAAAATATCAGCTGATTCCTCATCAGAAAATAGTTCTGTGGTCTCTCAATCCTCTGTCGAAGGAGCTTTAGTGGAAGTTTTCCAGGAAGAGGGGTTCTTCAACGAAACTTTCAACAGCCTGTCAAATGTTCATATAATTAGTGACACTGAAAGCTCATCTTCTAGAGGACATTATGGAAATTCTTCAATTCAAAGTGTAGCAGACAAGTCAATAACGTATTTCTACTTTGACTTTACAGCCTCGTGGCCACGAACCCCTAATTGGATTTCTTTGTTAGGAAGTGATACTTTCTATCCAAACTTTGCACGTATTTTTAAGCGGCTTATTCAAGAATGTGGAGCGCCTGTGTTACACGCTCTAAAGAGTGCCATAGATGAATTTACAAAATCTGAGGAGAGATCCAAGCAGTGTGTTGCTGCTGAAGCACTTGCTGGATTGTTACATTCTGATGTCAATGACCTACTTAATGCATGGGATGATTGGTTAATGGCAAAGCTTCAGGAGATCATATTGGCACCATCTGTGGAATCTATGCCTGAGTGGGCATCTTGCATTAGGTATGCTGTGACTGGGAAAGGAAAATATGGATCACGAGTTCCTCTTCTAAGGCTAAAAATAATGGAGTGTTTGCTTAGACCTTTACCTCATACTGTGACTACTACTGTTGTTGCCAAACGCTATGGTTTTCTAGCAGCTGCTTTGATAGAAGTGTCACCACCGAAAATGCTTGAAGCTGAATTACTTGTGCACAATAGTCTCCTGAAGGAGTTGCTGGCAAACATGATCCATTCATCTGCACAAGTACGTCTTATGTCTATTTTCATTTTATATTTCTAGTTGCTTTGTCTGGTATTCATGGTGACATGATGAATGGTTCCCCGTGTTGTACCTGCTTAACAAGGTGATGGTAAAAAACTAAAAATCATCATCCGTGTACCTATTAACCCACTTAAAAGTAAAACAAAACCAACAAGTAACCACCCCACAATATGGGGCAGCTGTATGAGATTGTCGCATAAGAGAATTTGTGATAACTATTAGGTTACAATGAGGCGTGCTTTCAATTACCAACTGAAAAAGTGTGTCCTGTTGGTCCATATAATTTCTGAACTTGCTCTCCTATTTCTATCGTGTCATGCTAGCTTCCAGCAGTAGCATGCGATGATTATATGTCTTTTGCTTTGCCTCAGCTGCTGCAACTGTAGTGGTGACTGTTGCTTAATGGTTCAATTATCAGTCTCTTTGCAGGGAAGCGTGTGAAAAATTTATGTTCTGTTTCTGTCTTCTATTTTTCTTGTAATTGTGAAAGTTTCGCTGTCATTTGTCCCTCTTAAACTGGTTTATGTTGAAATAGAAGCAGATTGTTGCCGTGATAAATAAAAGAATCACATTGTCTGTAAGTCTGTATTTTCCTAGTTATATTCCATGTCTAACACTGGAGAATATTCACGTTGGACAGGTGAGAGAAGCTGTTGGAGTTACCCTATGTGTGTTGTGCTCAAATGTTGAACTCCATAGGTCAATTCAATATTCTCATACAGATGAAATGGTAAGCAGTGGCACAAGTGATGAGCTTGAAATACACTGGAGTCAGCTTCTATCGGAGCAAGCTGCTGAACGCAGCACTCGAATTCAGAAAACAACTCACCTTGACTCTGTCGAGGCGCAAACAGAAGGAGCTCTTGAAAGTGGAACTACAAGTGATTCGGATGATGTGAAATGGCTAGAAACGGTACAGTAATTCTTCCCTGCAAAGCCTACACATTTCTAATTTGCCACAAATATAATTAGGGAAGGAGTGATTTAAAATGGAAGTCTCTATCTCGGGAAAGACTTTATCTCTGGCAGATGCTCAATGGGATATTTGTGTGAAGGTACTCTACTCTACTTGACTCGTTTCTCGTAAATTCATATACTTTCTTTTACCTTTCAGTTATTGCACTTTGTTGTTGCGGCTCTCAAGTCCGGTAGATCATTGTATTTGGTGGATATACTTGTCAGCATTCTTTACCCTGTGATATCGCTACAGGTCTGTTTTTGTTCTTCTGTATATCTGTCTGTTTGTTGGAATTATCCCTTCTGTCCCCAACAAGTATTTAATTAGTTAAAGAATTTTGGGACACAACTGCTGGTAGTTTTAAAAATATAAAAATGATTCAAATTGCCATCTATAATGACTTTAAGACTGTGTGAAATTTTCTGATAAGTGTATGGTTACTGTTTTTCCCTGAAGGATACGCCAAATAAAGATTTGTCCACGCTAGCAAAGGCTGCTTTTGAGTTATTAAAGTGGAATAATTTTAGAGAACCATATTTGGGAAAGGTTGTTGGCATTGTTCTTGCATCAGCTGATGATCCCAATTGGAGGGTTAGATCGGCTACATTGACTTATCTTCGAACTTTTATGTATAGGTACTGCTACTTAGTGTGGACTTTATTCACCTGAATTTTTCTATCTTTCCAAGTGTTGTCATCTCATATCTGTTTTCTTGGTGTTGTACCAGACATAGTTTTGCCCTTTCACAAGATCAAAAACTTCAAATTTGGACAACTGTTGATAAATTACTGACAGACAGTCAAGTAGAGGCAAGTTTCTAATTTTGTAAATTGCGTTATGGTCTTTAACTGTTGATATGAAGTAGCAAGATGTACTTTGTGTGCTGAGAGAAGTGGATAAGCAACACTTGCGAAAGCAAAGGTTGCGGAATTGACTTTCTCGTCCGGTGGATCTGATGATTTGATTGGCTAATCCGAACAAAAAAAAGAAGCTATAGTTATATTTCTCTTCATCATGATAAATGAAGAAAACTTTTCATAATGTGATCTTATCGGTGCTCTCTTTTGTCCCAATAGCAACATTAGATATACTCTAAAGGCCAATCTAGAATCCTTGAGAATGATTCTGACTTCATCCGTGTAGTGACTAGTGACTCATGAGGCCTAGGTGACTGAACCCTCCTTTAAAATGAAGTATGGCATGGAAGGATTATATGCAAAGTAAAGAAGTGAAGAGCTAATTTCCAGTCCCACTAATTTAAGTTTCTCTTCTCCAGGCAGCTATGCTTTTTGAGCTTTCTTCTTAAACACAGCTTGACAGTTTTTGATGAGTTAGACAACACAAGTACATTACTCACTACGAGACTGTTATTTGTGGCAATGCTTTTTCGTGTACACCTCTTGATCTATAAAAGCGCCCATCGGGCGTGCCTATGTCCAAGACTTAGTGAACCTCTAGCTAAAATGTTACGGGGTGCCTATGTGCAGTTTACATAAGCCGCTGCTAACTAGTCCCCGACCATATTTCTTCTTTTAGGTGGCTTCCTTTTGCCCTTTTGTTCTTATCTTTTTTTTTCTTTACATTATATCCCTCATTAAAATCCAGAAGAAGGGTATTGTTACTCAGAATATATTTCGAAATACAAATTCATTCTCAAAATTGTGCATCTTGTGTTGCATGCAAGAGGCACACGCCTTGTCGCATCGGTGCACCTATGTCTTTTTTTAACCAAGTACATTATTGAAACTGACTGTAATCATTCTTTTTGAATCTAGGTAATTCTTTTTCCAGTTTAATTTCACAGAATACGGTTAGGGAAGAGTCACCTTTTTAGCTTCTTTATGGACTGAAGTAGTGGTTGCTTTTACTATATCTCAGTTTTTTAACATATCTATCGTCTAATTATAGTTCAATATTTGATGTGGATTTTCTGGTATGCTTTTGTCTCTTTGCTTGGAATCCCAATGCAATTTACTTTCACAGAGTTTTCTTCTGGCAGAAATAAAACTATCGATTTTTAGTTTGGGTATTAAATAGTTGATTTTCTTATAGGTACGAGAGCATGCAGCAGCAGTCCTCGCTGGGTTGATGAAGGGTGTGGAAGACTCTATTGCTGAAGGCTTCCGCAATAGGGCATATGAAAAAGCAAATGTTATTTTAAAGAAGAGAAAACAAAGGTTGGATCTTGTATTGCATTTTTTGTGAATTGTCCATGCATTGTAATTATACCAATGGATATCTCCTCTGTGTCCAGTGCATATTTTTGGTGTATGGGGTGATACAGTGGAATTAGAGATGCTCTATGATGGAGACCTTATTCATATTTAGTGTCTTTTAAATGAAGTGGCAGATGGTTGTTCATTTTCAGTCAAGGGTCAATTTGAAACCACCATTGGTATATGGCAGGGAAAGTTTCGCCTAGATTTAATGCATACATGCTACAAAAAGGGGATGTTGATTCGGATTATGGGGTACCCCTCATTCTTCAGCAGTTTGGTGAAGCTCAATTGTAAACTTGGGACATGCTTACTCTGTGGATAATATTCTGGAGGGATAGTTTTTGTTTATGCTAATTTGGCAGAATCAGTTTAAGGGGATCCTACTTATATATCTCAAAGGCTCGTGACTATGACGGGGATTAGGGGCTTCAGTGTCTGCAACCTTTTCCTACCAAATGAAAATTGTATTAACCGACTTAACTTCATAATACAATCATATATTGTACATTTTATTGAAAAGTCATTTTGTTGTATTTTTTAATATTCCAAGGCAAAAAACGTCTAGTTTTTGGCTCCAGTGGGAATGGAAAAAGGTAGGAGCCAAGAAGTAGAGCAGCCCGCGAAATGATAACAGTTGAAGGAGAAACTTTACAGTTCACACCATTGTAATAGACTAAGAGTACATTCTATTAATCAGGAAAATGTTACATAACATCCACCGATTACATATATTGTATGGGTTCACACACTTTTTGTGTTGCTTATTTCTCCATATCTTTTTGTTGATGTTTAAGAACCCAGTATACTTGCGTAGTTACGTGCTGCTTCACTTGTCTTGTTTTTGTGAAATTTGCTATAGATGGCTAGATGCGTATTCATGTTGTATTCCTGTGTTATTTTTGTTTTGCTATATTGCTGACTTGTTTCTCTTCAGCAATGGCAGAAGAGCAAGTTATTCTGTAGCTTCAATTCATGGTGCTGTGCTTGCGCTGACGGCTTGTGTCTTATCTGTTCCATATGATATGCCAAGGTAAGCTGTAAAGTTTCTAAGTTAAGCATTGTCAGTGCTGGTTAGATTTTTAGTTGTTCACCTTACCGATTGAGATGTTTTAGTCAATAGTGACTTAATGAGGTAACAATAGTGGTTGTATGCTCGCTATTCAAATTTACCTTTTGGTTCCTTGGAAAAGGATTCTGCCCTAAATGTGCTTCTTTCACTTGGTTTTTTGAACTTTGCTTTTTGGTTGGTACACATTATTCAAGAATCAAGGGGCATCTTTGTACATTTTAATTACACCACTTGATTTTTTTTATTATTATTAATATTTTTTTTAGTTTTCTCTCCTGTGTAATTTGTATATGATGGACCTATTATCAAATACTGTCTTGGAAGGTGTAAACGACACAATTCATGTATATATGACTATAATTTATAATTTATACTCCACTAGTGCGCAATTAAGACTCACTGGCTTTCACTGAACGCGGCTTCAGTGATTTGTCCATATTTTATTGTTAATTATGCATATACAATAACAATAACTCTTTAATTTCACCAACTCAATTGGCTTGATTACACTTTCAAGTTTAACAACTAGAATGTACCTGGATTACTCATAATGAAATTGTCTCAAGAAACGAAGAGAATGACTGTTTTTTCACAATGTTAAAAATGAGAGTGTAACGTGCCATTTAGCTTTGTTCCATCATATTGATAAGTAAAAAATATACCAAGCGTTATGTTTTATTGCAAATGGGGAATATTATAAACTATGTTCATAAATAACTTTTTGGTGTAGTTGGTTGCCGGAGCATGTCACCTTATTAGCTCGTTTTGTTGGTGAACCATCACCTGTGAGATCAACTGTCACTAAGGCTGTTGCAGAGTTTCGAAGAACCCATGCAGATACATGGAATGTCCAGAAAGATAAATTCACTGAGGAGCAGCTAGAGGTAATCAAATGAATCATGCAATTTTGATTGAATGTAAATTCGCATGCATGTTATGTGTTATCGGGGAGCTCTTCATTAATAAACCCATATTGGCTGTTTTGCAGGTTCTTGCTGATACATCATCTTCCTCATCATATTTTGCTTAAAATCTTTCATAGGCAAATTTAGAGGCTTTGGTAAAGCAATCATAGACCCATTTTATTTACATTTGTAAAGCTTGGATCAAGGTTGAAATTCATTATTTATCAATAAACTAGCTACCTATTTGTGGAATTGTTTATGTTTTTTTTTTCTCTAATTTTTCCTGTGGGTTGTTTACACCATTGGGTTCATCAGCTCATCTGATGGTAAATCCCACAGGACACAGTCAGTATTAAATATGCTATGTCCATTTCTAATCTCCTTGACAGCTTGAGATTCTTCACCATTATCATCTTCCAATTTCAAGTGCCCGAGTGGGTCCCCTGCCGTAGATGTGCTTCCAGTACACATGCTTTGGCTCCATGGTGACCCATTGTCTTCACGGCCAAAAGGCGGACCATACTGAAACGTGCTAAATGTGTTATTACAGGCTCCACCGGGGTGGTTCGAAGTTGCTCCGTGGGATTCCCAAGGTTGGTTCATTAACATTTCTGGCTGTTGTATGGCTCTTGATAATCCAAGTTTGATCTTCTCTACTGTGTCCTCCTTTGCCTCTGACTTGTTCATAACATAGTGGCCATTGCCATTGCTATTGCCATTAGTATTGCCCTGTGAAACCGTAGGGCCCACTTGGAAATCAATGCGCTTTTTTGTGAGTAGATGGAGCATTTCATCCTTGAAGCAGCCTAAGGCTGCTTCTGACAGGTTTGCGACCTGTGGGGGTCCCAATGTCGTTGCAATCTCTGCCATTAGATGTGAGAAAGACTTGTGTGTTACTGGGTCAATCCCCATTCCTGTCAGCTTCTTCTTAAGCTTTGTATTCCAGTGGTTCTTGACATCATTGTCTGTGCGCCCAGGTAGCTGAGCAGCGATTAGAGACCACCTGTTATAATTTGAATATGACACTTGTTTAGAGTTTAAAATAGTGGAACAAACAATTTTGGATATGTCATTTAGCTTAGCTAGTAAAGTCAATTAACGGTGATACTCTTGACTTGAGTTTGAAACCCGTCCGTGTCTTAATTGTCCTTGTGGACTTCCTTTAGACCTAGGGGGGAAATTAGATATTCTTAAAGGTGTCACAATTCTTAGCCGTGAAGTCATTACAAGGTGATACTCATGACTCAAGTTCTTATGCGTCAGCACCTAAATGGTCGTATGGAGTATGGACTCCCTTGACATGCATTCTTGAAGATGTATGGTGTGTTACCTGTTGCCGACAACGGCATGTAGCTTCATGATGGTTTCTTCTTCCGTTGGCGAGAATTGTCCGTGCTTTAAATCAGGTCTAAGGTAGTTGGTCCATCTCAACCTACAACTCTTGCCACATCTTTGGAGACCTACACAATAGTATTTTTTAAGTGAGTATATCTATTCTCTGTTGTTTTGTTTTGAATTAGGGAAAGAAACTAACCAGCATTCTTGGGAATAAGGCGCCAATTGCGAGTACCATGTTGAGAAATGTAGGAAGAGAGCTTGTTATCCTCTTCGGGAGTCCATTGTCCCCTCTTTACATTCTCCTTCTCACAACATGGAATCCTGCCCATTTTCCCACCCTTTAAAGCCTAAATTTTAATAAAAATGGGTTTTGTTTCCTACTTGTTATACTAATAATCAGTAATACACTATCAAGTGTCAAATATATGAAAATATAGTCTGTATTTAAAAAAAGAGGAAAGATATAAATTAGTAGTAATAGCTATGAGTAAATACTTGAGGGAAGAAAATAAAGAAGGATGGTATTAGTATAAGAGTTGGAGGATAAAAGAGTGATTTTTATAGTATATAGTAAAATAAAAAAAAGGCAGAAGTGAAGCGCACAAGAAATGAAGGAAAAAGAGGGGGGGAAAGTGCATGAGTAGAATAAAGAATTCAACGCCATCGAGAGCGTGTGGGAGGGAGGAGAGGAGAGGCTGGTAGCTCACCCATATGACACCTCGTCAAACATTGCACGAGTGTGTGCGCGTGTGTGTGTGTGTGTGTCTGTGTTGGTAAATGTTCAGATCTCTCATTTCTTCATACAAATCTGCATCTTCTTTTTGTATGTTAGGAGATACACTGCCTAATTGTATGTTTACCCTACAGGGTCATAGGCTATAAGATTTGGGGTTTAAGAAGCGGACAATATACTGAGGTCTCTGTGTTTTCAAGGACCGATTATAGTTTACGTCTTAATCTTAGCTTGTACCTCTCTTAGAATTTAGAAATAATTGATATATTTGACGGCATCTCTAAGAAATTAGCCAAAATTCGTTGGCATTGTAGGATACATCTGGTATATTCAGGCATTCAGCAGGAATGGGTTTTATCAACAGAAAAAGATAGATTTTATGCTCAGCAAATAGACATTTATGGGTAAAGAGAATTAATAAGTGTCAGTACCTCACATGAGGTTATTATATCTCCTGCATTGGTTCTTCCAATTCTGCTGATTCTTATGAAGATGTAGTTTGGTGGTCGATGACATCGTTTTGATAGGGGTATTATGTGCAAACTGTTGGTCACGTCTGCCTGACGACGACACCCCACACGCTTCCTTCCGCAACCACGTCTACTTCTTTAGCCGACAGCCAACACACAAGGTCGGTAACATCTGAGGTTTATTGCTAACTCGTGTTTATCGACAGGATGTGTAAACGCTTTACTGTGGCCGTTTGATTAGAATTTCATCATAATCGAAAGATAAAAGTGAAAGAAGATACGTAGAATTGTTGTATACTTGTACGTATGATTAAAGTAGCGAGTAATAAAAGTAACACAAAATAAATGGAAGCAGGTGTTCTAGAAGGCATGTGACCCACAACAAGTATATTGCATGATTAAAAGGGGACCCTAACTTGACTTACTTCCATTTCTATGGCATGTGCTTTGCCATTTTAGGCTTTTACCAGTCATTAACTATAATCCAAGATTAGATTCCATGTGATTACATCATATCAAACGCTCCGCCACTAACGGGTCGGATTCCTCTCACAAGAATCCAAATGGGAGGGTATTAGGATAAGAGGAGAAATAAATGGAACCCAACTTGTCTATTTGGGAGATGGGATATGCCCCGTCTTGAACGAGAATTTGTAAGACAGTACTAATTTGAAAAGTGGGGTTGTATACTTCTAGAAGCAAGGGATATGTGTGTGGGTGCTGTGCTGTGACGGTGAGGCACTGACTAGTGGTTGGATGTTAATATGTTATTTGCTTCTAGAATCTAGAATCTAGAATCTAGAATCTTACATTGATTTTCGCGCCAACTGTATTTGCCTTTTAAACCACAGTATTTTTGTTGTACACAATCATATTACTCGCATTTCTTTAAGTACTATTTTTACTCTTGTAGCTCCATTTGTTTGGGTGTCACTCCATTTCAATATTTTACTACCCTGAATTTTACGTAAGTTAAGGCATGATAAATATAACTATTTGATTTTTGTCCCTTTTCATTCCCTTTATCTGCTTTCCTCATTTGAGTTTCTATTATCCATCAGAAACACAAAGTAATACTTAAAATTTGAATTCAGAATAATTACAAATCTAACATAATTTAAAGCCACTAAATGCGATATGAATGAACTAAAGTTAATGTCATAAGACAAATAGGGTAAATACGTGAACTTTGCACATTTATACTTAAGAAACGTGGATTTAAAGTTAAAACCTGATTGATATAAGTCGATTAAAATTAAAATATTTTTTTGTTCTCTTAAACTGAAACATTGATTGATTACGTGGGAGTGCTATTTTAACGAAATTGTTATAATTTTATGAGGAAGTATCATATAAGAATGAGTTTTTTTTACATGGTACCCCTATATTTTTTCGAATTTTACATGGTACCCCTACTTTTTTCGAAATCTACACGGTACCCCTAAACTTAATGAAAACATCTCAAAATACCCAAAATGCAATAATCGGCCACTTTTAAACATTTACATTATGCACTTTTTGTTGATCTTTTGACAATAATTTGGCATGTCATTAACATAAATATCGTTTAATTAATCATAAACATTTTTTCGTTGTAAAATTTAGGTGATTTAAGACTTGATTTTTAGTTGTTTGGGTACTTTATGTACTATTTACTAAGTTTAGGGGTACCGTGTATAATTCGAAAAAAAGAGGGATATCATGTAAAATTCGAAAAAAGACAGGTATTATGTAGAAAAACCCTATAAGAATTGAAATAGTTTTTAAGTGTTTTCAAGTGGATATAGATTCATTAATGATAGAGTTCACCAATTCCAATAAAATATGTAGAGTTGGACCAGTTTTGGCAATTCTAAAAGAGGCGTGTCCACTGCACATAGAAATATACTTCATAGAATAGTGTGTGGATCAATTATTGAATGGGCACACAGTCACACACACTTGTCTCTACCCATCCAAATTCCAAACCAATGGAAAGTTACTAATAATATGTACTACATATCTGTGGGAACAAAAAGGATCCAAGTCTTCTAGAAGAATGGAAACCTACTTCAAACACAGCTCTATACTTACTACCCTCAAACTTCAATAATTAGCACCTCATTTTACCATTATTGTACGGAGATATGACACACAAACTTAACATTTTATCCTATCATAAAACTAACCACTTGATATAATGTTAAAAGTTACTTTTAATCATAAAATAATCACAAAACTTACTGAAAAAACAATAACTTAAACGATATACAATGTTGTTACACAAGGACACGAGTAGTCCCGTTATATAATTCCATCGTAAAAAGGTAGAAACACGAGTATCTACATAAGAGAAGTCCCCATAACCCATTGATTAGTGAAAAAGGATATAATTCCATCATACCCTAATTAAAAAAGCAAGAAAGAAATTAAAATATAAAAACTAGTAAATTTAATTGATATTAGATTAACGTATTTACCTGTTTGTCATTTGAATAATCGTTCATACTTGAATTTTATTTTTATGGAATTTCTAGAAAGTTACAGTGTAGAGAGAAGTTAAAGAGAATTAGGTTTAATGTGTTTTTTTGTTAAGGGTAGAAAATGAAAAGTTTGGTGTAAAAAATAATAAAATAAGTAAAAAACGTACTGCGAAAATAAAGTATGATGAAGGGATAAGACACGGTTTTGATTGAAAGGGTGTCATTGTCAACCAACACTCTTACTCTTCTTTTCTCTTCTTTTACTTTGTTTTATAAATACCCAAACAAATCTCTCCCTCTTTTTTGTATCTTACTTGTTACTTTCTACTTTCTTCCAAACTACGGACTATATTTCTTCTTCTAATATTTTCCCCCCAATTTTTACAAAAAGTCAACATGCTCAAATCCCTAAATTTCCCAACCACCAGCTTCACCGTCACCGCCACCTCTCTCCGATGCCGCGCCGCCGTCGCACCGCCGCCTCCAAGACACGCGTCGCGTAAACTGAGCTCAGGAAGCTTGTACGAGGTCCTCCGCGTTAAACCTAACGCCTCAATCGTCGAAATCAAATCCGCGTATCGCTCCTTGGCTAAGCTCTACCACCCCGACGCATCGCAATCATCGGAAGGATGTGATTTCATGGAGATCCACAACGCGTACGAAACGCTGTGTGATCCAGCGGCGCGTGCTGTATACGATATGTCATTGGGATTCGGATCTAATCATCGGTTTACAGTGTCGGGTCAACGTCGGCCCACCCGAAGATGGGAAACCGATCAATGTTGGTGATTACTAATTCATTTATTATTAAGTAATTAGGGTTTCAATCCTTCATTTACAGTGTGATAATTGTAGATTTGTAGGTCGCACATTTTGTGTTTTATGAATTGCTAAGCGGTTTGACTTGTATATAATTCAATCTTAAAGCTTCAACCTCGCACATCTTCTTCGGACTATCTCCTATTCTTTTCATTCCTTACAATTTTTTCCGGTATTTTTGAAATAGTTTGGGCCGTTCCAGTTCCACTCATATTGCTATATCAACTAGTACTAAAATACTAATACACTATTACCTAATGACTAAGCATAATCAGTAAATCTCGCTTAACATGGGTTATCCGTTTTTAAACTTTAAAACATGTCAAATACTATGATATACTCCGTACTAGTCATGTGATTTGGTCTGTTTTTGACCTTTTTTAAGCTTAACAAATAACAATACAAGTATAATATTTGTCTTAAATGAGAATTTGTAATGCCAAATAAGAGATTTTAATACTTTGTATGATCACAAATTCTCATTTGTGACGGGCATTTTTATGGAAAATGTAATCATTATATGACTGGTAACATTTTATGGATGATTACTTTTTATCATAAAATGGTCACATTTAGTCCGCCACAAGCTTGTGACCGTCACAAGAAAGATCAACTGATGTATAATGTATTTAGTCTTATGTTATCTATACATCCTACAGTAGTAAAAAAAAACAAAAAAATTGTGAAGTACCCAATTTTTTCCATTAATACTTTAATAGGGAGTAACCAACTACAATTAAAGTGAATTTAGTATATAATTGGGCTCTAATGTGATCTACAATTTGTTTCAAAACAATGCTTAAAATGAAAACTATTCAGCTATTTTTTAAACTGTTTTTCGAATGGTGTTCACATAGGATAAGAAAACTCAAATTGAAAATTGAAAACACGTCATAGGCAATGACATGTCCAGTGTTTTAAGCATCATAATATGGGGAAAAAGTTCAAACACGCCATTCATTCAAACGGGTCTACAATATCTTTTTATTTTTGCATTGTGATTCTATTAAGAAGACAACCACGTCAAAAGAGAAGAATGACATTCATAATGCTGTGTTTGTTTAGTAGTTTGATAAAGGCTTCCGAACTTACATTGACATGAACATCATTTTAATAAGTAATTTATTTTTTTCGAATTGGTTCACCTATTAAAATTTTTGGGGACTATTTTTTAATAAATGGGAGAATTCAGATTGACTAGTTGTAAAACCAAAGCAAAGATATTTTTTAATGCTAGGAATGTTCAACGACACATAATGTCAACGCCCTATTTAAGATTAAAGGTATTCTTATACTAAAACCAAATCACCGCCCTATTTGATGGTACATTGAGCTTAAAAAATACAAAAATATGTACGAGTAAAGTATTATTGTCCGTTGGTGGTTCAAATGCTCAATAATGGAATTAAATTAAACGACTATTTTGAAATTTTCATGATATACATAGATAGATAAGTTGACATGTATTATTGTTTAGTTTTAGTAGTTCTAGGATTAAGTATAACCTACACACAGTCAACCATGACATGTTAATCACACCTTAGTACTATTAATGTTTCAACTACATACACCAAAAGTGTAAACACATTTATCAACTAAACACCAAAAGGTTATTCCCAATAACAAATAATTGAATACCACGTGACTACTTCATAGCGTTTTACATTTACTAATTATTACCTCTATGCAACTGCTTTCTTCTCCATGTCCCTAAAATACTTCTCGCATATATTAGAGAAATGAGAAGAAAATAATTGCATAGAAGTAGTAGTATATAGCACGTCTTCCACCTTGATATTCGTTGTATAATAATAAGCATTAAAGTTTTAATACAACTATCACACGAAAACAGCATTAATGCAACAAAAGGGAAACTTGAACAAAGAAATTCGAGTATTTTTTATTCACATACTCGCATTGTGGCAAGGAACAGAGGCAAGCGGGGTCTTAACCTAAGTTTTAGACCATAATAAAAGAGAAATGGACAAACCTAAACCTAAAAGGTTTAAACTAGAAAGAAAATGGACTAATTCGAGAGCAGAAGCTAAATTCGATTAGCTTCGATATTCCTGAAAAGGATAAGTTGCACATTACCAATTACGTCAAGCAACTTTGATTCTAGTTGAAATAGCAAAATGGCGCTTAAGGACGTGCGGCTCATGTCAAGATAAACCATGCATTGTCCCTGTTTCCATATATATCAATCTACACCGTATTTCAAACTCCAAAGTTTAACAGCTCAGTTCAACAAAAGACGTGAGACAAACGAATTTCTATACATAGTCAAATAAACAAAACAAAGAAACACCCTACGTGCATCACTTATATGCCATGAGCATCGAGTTGATGACGTGCATGATGACACGAAGATTGGAGATTTCGGCTGGTGTGGTGTTTGGAAGACTACGTTGATGATTCAAGATCTGGTAAACCTGCTCCAATATTGGGCGGGCATGGACGGCTATCATAGGGTCCTGCGGTACTATGCATGACGCCACATCTAACATCCACCCTAGCTTTCTTGTTGTATCCTTGGTTATATCACAAGCAAGTTGTTGTAGTAGGGAAAGCAAAACGCCTTGAGTCAAAGGGAGTGGCAGAACAGTCAACATTCGCTGCAGGTCAACCTGTATGCAAAGCAGTAACTTGGTAAGTATAATTTCACTCAGTAACACTTAACAACCTAAAAAAAAGTGGGAGAAAAACCCCAGTAAAGATGTCAATATTACTACTGCTAAACATTGGGAACCACCTTACTCGTACCATCCCTTGAAAAAACTCTTTGGGTTGTTTTTGCTCAAAAATAAGGAATATAGAAATGCAAGTTCATGAAAAAAGTGGGTCACAACTGAAAGCGAAAGGACAACAAATACTATTTGGAATACAAAAAGGAAATATTCTAATTTCTAGCTGAGGATTTACTCATGGACAGGACACCCAGAAGAGGAAGTGAAGGAGTAAACAGTTTCACCAAGCTAATACATACTCATGAAGGCATTCTGAACAGGGAGAAAAAAAGAGTAACATCAATCTTGACTCGGCTAAATGAGACTACACGCTGCAGGAGATGTGAAGAAAAGGGCAGAAAACTGTATCTTACAAAAAGAGCTCAACTCAATCAATATCTTAAACCTCTCGTCATGTCCAATATTGGGTCAATGAGCTTGAGAAATTCAAGTATATAAAGCCTCAATCAGAGATTGCCCAAAGCCCCGGGTTCTATAACTAATAATAATGAGAAGTACATACAAAAAAATCCCATTTTCTTCATAAATTGTAAAGAGACTTGCAAGGGTATATGATTTAGACCAGGCATATACATACGGGTACCACAGTAGTTTCTAATAAGTATAGCTTGATTTGAAACATTTACCTGATGCCAGCAACAATTTCGTACAAAGAACTACAGAGGTAGTTAACTAAATATATTGGCTCTTATCCCATAACATACAAAAGCAGAAACAGTAATTAATATAGCTTTGCTACAATGCATACCTGTGAGCATAACCAGGATACAATAGACACGTCACTCCTCTGTAAAGCTGATGTAAACGCTTCCTCGTACTTGTGTTCAGATATTAACCTTGACAACTCTTTAGTTGGATCAAATGGCTGATCAACCTATCAAGTAAGCAAAATTGCTCAAACAGCAATATAATCAAGTAATCCAACAAGCACAATTATAAACACTTTTGAACTACAGATGACTGACACAACTCATAAAACTATTAACAACAATAATTGGGTCCCCAACAATAAAGACCAACCTTCTCATGTAGACCAGCCAATGGCCCATTACTTAATTGTGTTACCAGCTGATTTCCTGAATTTGAGTTTGCTCCGGCAGCTGCAAGAGCTAGCAACTTTCTTTGACCATCTGCCAATTCCCCGCTCAAGCTTTGGGTGAGAGATGATGCTGAATTAAGAGAATCCTGTATGTTCACCATACAAAATATGTTCATCACTTAATATACATCTATAAATAGCTGGTAGTTGAAAACTTTCTTGCGACTGTATTTCAAATCCTTCCCGCCAACTCCCAACAGCTAATTAAGTTCTGATAAGTATCTTGATTATGTGAAAATGATATAAGCACCACACTTGGCTATGTTTATCGACACTTCTATGCTCGTTAGTGTTACTTATTATGTTCATCCACATAAACATCGATAACCATTGGTGTCTTATTCCAGGGGAGTGTTCATTGCGTTTTCATGCGACCAAATTATTTTCAGCTCTAATCTTTCTTTTCATAATCTGTGCAAAAAATTTGGACTAATTCTATATTTACATATGGAACATAAGGAAATATAGGACAATGGCTCTATGAATCAACAATTGCTGCCAAGGATCAGACGTGAAAAAATCACAGACATAATCTTTTGCTCCCAATCCGAAAAACAAACAGAGAAATTGTGATGGTTCAATGTCAATTTTAGCCAGTGTTTGGACAAAAATCATTTCAGACCCCAAGCAGGAAATGCTTTCTCAGCAGCGATGGTATATTCTCAATCAAGATATGACAAGCACGCCTCCAGTAAGCAATAATACAGATAAAAACGGGCAAAACCAACTAGTGATAATAGGTGTATCAAACCAAGCTCAGCTATCCATCATGGTTAGAAAAAAAATCATACCCTAAGAGCGAGGGCTAATGGAGAATGTGTAGTCTCGATGTGATGTTGAGCAGCTTGTGTATGTTCAACAATCCCCTTTTGAAAAGCAACGTCTATTTGCTCAAACATTGCTTTGCAAGTGACCTCAAAAGCAGGGATAATAGAAGCTTCAAAGCAAGACTTCAATCCATCCTGCAAGCAAACATGGGTCCTACATTACAACTTGAAAGAAACAGACATCTACAATTATGAGATCAAAATACAAAAACAAAAACAATCAAATCTGGTTTCCTTTCTTTTATTTCTCATCATTACCATATACTTTGAAAGGCGTCAATCTAGTACAATAACATAATCTTAATCCCATGAAACTATTTTGAATGAGAATTATGTGCACCTGAAGTGCTTGTTTGCCAGAAGTCTGGAACTGGACTTGAATTTGTCTGGCAACTGCAGGTTCTAGTTTTGTAGTCACTGACTTCTCTAGCTGACTAGCTGCCTTGTCTCCAACACCTCTCTGTGCAACAGTAGCAGGTTAAGAAAGAATAGGTGTAATTAGTTGAATATTAAAGGAAGTGCATGCATGGGGCCAATAAGTGTAGTTGACTAGCTGCCTTGTTTTTCATTTTCCGGAATCGAGTTAATATAAAAAAAAAAAATTATATCATTTGGTAAAATGTCATTACCTGCTAAAAAACTTTAAAATAATCTTCTCTGTTTTTTTTTCGATATTGACAAATTACAAATATATTAGCATAAGGACTTGAAATTACTTTCTCAGCTTTTAAGGACCTAAACTTTGTGTACCATAGGGCATGGTACTTTGTGAATTTAAGTTTGCAATGAACAGATAGATGACATCCATCTCATGGACTATGGTATAAGGTACTAGCCAACCCTACTTGCAGTTCCAGAAGATCTTTTGCTTTTTTAACACATAATAATATCCTTTCAACAGTTATATTAAGTTATTCACTGGTAAGCTGGAATCTTCAAATCATATGTTCTTAATATAATAAGCGTAGCTAAATGAGGATCTAACCTGGAAGGATTCGGTAATAGCTGAAGAAACTGTTTTCTCGATAGCTGGGATTATTGCACGAGTTATATTTGTACCAACAGCGGTAAGTTCTTTCTTCAATAGTCTCTCAAGCATAGGGACAACATCCTTGCTAATCAGACTGCCAGATATTTGCTGAGTACGATCTCGTATCAATTTCTCATGTTTAGCCATTTCTTCCTGCATGCGGGCCCATAAAGCATCGGCATTAGCTTTAGTAGCCTTTTCCACGCACCGTGCCACAGCTCCCTCTAGTCTTCTACCTTCTTTAATAACTGGTGCAGCAGCAGTCGCACTCATTTGTTTCTGCATTTCTTGAAATTCTTTCATAGAGGCCATTATCTGCAATAAACAAAAGTTACATAGACAATTTAAGAAGTGACTAAGCTAAACTGGACTTCGAGTCCGCAATATGATAATGAAAACAACATGAACCTCTGCATGGGGTAGGCTAACATGAAAAGATTACCCAACATAAGATTACCCATGATATTTTAAGAGAGCATAATATAAGCGACTCATTTTGTATATGGATGTCCTTTTGTAAATGGGTGTTACCTATACTATATCTTTTTGTACATGGGTGTCACCCCTTTGTATCCCTTAATTAGTAATATAAAAAGTGACAAACTAACAAAAAGGTAGAAAGATGGGAAAAAATAGGGACCAAAGCAAGGTGAGAAAGAGAAGGTCATTGAGCAAAAGGGAACCCAAGAAATAAGTAACAAGGTAACGGAGTACGAAAAATAATTTTGAATAACTGAATAGCTGAGAGAGCCTCCAGTAATGTTGAGGCAGAGAACTAAGACTCCAAGAGGACTAAGGCGCTACACAAAAGGCCAAAAGAAATCGGCGACAAAACATAGAAGTCAGACCCCAGCTGCATAAATATGAAAGATAATATACTGCAAAAGAAAATGAAATTTCTTTCAAATGAATGAAGCATAGGAGTAGAGTAAAACAAAACAAGTCCATTACAGAAACTATCAAATGCATATAAAATTATAAAGGGTTAATTGATGGCAATAATCTAAACTATTACGCATCTTCTCAAAATAACCCATACTACATTTTAATTTAAACTTGGAATAAACCCAACTTTAGATACCATTTTCTCAAAATAGACTCGACTACTTTTTACTTGTTATATCAGGTTAAAAATGACCTGTGGATGACATGACAATAATAAACAATTATAATAATTCTCTACCACCACATGTCCACACCAGTACACCACCAGCGCATGAACCTCACTTTCACCGCCATCGTCTCTCAAAACTCCGCCGCCATGCCGACGTCATCTCCAAACACCCATCCCCAAACACCGAGCACCAAACAACTTGTCACTCCACCTGACCAAAACCTTCTAACTCCACACATCATCTTCACTGCCACAGACATAACATTTCTGTGGCTCTTACTATCCCACAAATGTTACCTCTACCTTTGATTAACATCCTCTCAAAAAATCATTTCTACAGTAACAATTATGCGCCAAATAAATTTCAATCAATTATACTAACCATCAAATGTTCCTCAGTACTTTTTTATTTGCTCCCTTGGTTAGTAGTAAATCAAAGAAAGGAGAAATAAATGAAACCAAAGAGGAACCTTGGGCAAGGGAGCATTTCTCCCATTATTTGTGTACATTACTCTCTTTTATCTCTGATTTATCTTGTCTTAAGTAATACTCTACCTCACTACTCAAAGCCAATGACAAACACAAATTCCAGTTTAATTGGAAGTCAAAACTTCTTCCCGTGGGCAAACAGAAATTCCAGTTGTGCGTTACGAAGCAATCCATGATGCTTCATTAATGGTGTGTTGGTGTCTCTGTTGAAGCTTTTAAGGTTATCTATCTTCTTATTGTCGCCATTAATGGTGTTTTGAAAGCGCGAAAGTGGCAATTTAACCCCTTAACTTTGCTCAATGGTGAAATTATGCCCCTTAACTCCTTAAGTTTCAATTGTAGCAATCAAGCCCCTTAACTTAAACAAAAAGTGAAATTCAACCCTAATTTTTATTTTAGCTAAAATCTCAACAAAAGTGCATTTTATATTTATATTATGCAATTAATAACACATAAAAATTACTAATTTCAAATTTAATAATTTATATGAAATTGCTACATATATAATAAATCAACTAACAATTGTTATTACAATTATATATTGTATAAAATTTATAAGGTTATATAAAAATGAAGTTTATATATGAATAATTGGATTATAAAATGAATTTTGGTCACATATTCATCTAACACTCAAACAATGGGGTTTAATTTCACTTTCAACTAAAGTTATAAGGCTTGTTTGCTACAAATCAAACATAAGGGGCCTAATTTCACAATTAAACAAAGTTAAGGGGTTAAATTGCCACTTTTCCGGTTTTGAAACCCTAGGAGAGAGAAAGCGGTAATTTATGGAAAATAATTGGCGTAGATATAATTGTGAGATTGGAGGATTGAGGGTTTGGAGTTGGTATTTATAAGGTGTATAGTGGTGGCGCGATGGTTAAGGATGGAGGTTGGTAAGTGCGGTTGTGGTGGTCGTTGGTGGCGAGTTGTAGGCCGCGAATGGTAAAGGTGTAAGACTGTAAGGTGAGATTGTGACAATGTTGAGTCAGTTTATAAGTTTATAGCTTGGTGATGCATCAAAAGTAAAAATCAATTACCTGTTAATCAGATTGTCGGTCACCATGAAGGGAGTACGTAGGGGTTTTTCTAAGTTAAAATGTAGTATGAGTTATTTTGAGATGATGGGTAATAGTTTGGATTATTCCCATTAAATAACCCAATTCTAAACCTGTCGACTCCAGAGGACTAAGGCGCTAAACAAAAGCCCAAAAAAAATCGAAGACAAAACATAGAAGTCAGACCCCAGCTGCATAAATATGAAACATAATATACTGCAAAAGAAAATGAAATTTTTTTCGAATGAATGAAGCATAGGAGTAGAGTAAAACAACACAAGTCCATTACAGAAACTATCAAATGCATATAAACCTATCGACTCCCAATGAAGACATCAACATTTTAATATCTGTTCCATACTCATGGTGAGCCATAATTAGTATCTATCTCATAAACAGATAGGAAGAGAAAAACAGATAACGTCAATCAGAATATTTAAGAAATAATAACACACTACAGACTACGCTAATTATAGGATTTTAATAACCAGGAGTATAACCAAGTTCGAACATTAAAGTAAACAATCCAAAAATTAACACGCTGGAAATCTGGCACACATTGCACCACAGACAGCAACATTAATGTCATATAGCAAGCTATGTTGGAAAAGAAAATCCCAAACAAATACCTCTTTAACTGTTTCTGCTGTAGCAATAATTTGTTGGAATGCAGTATCAAAAGATTGAATGCTTGAACCTTTAACGGATCCTTGTGATATTTCTGCTGATTCTTGAACATTCCTCTCTCTCATATTTTCCCCTTCGAAAAACGGAGTTGGAGACACATCATTACTGACCTCATCGTCCTCGTCACCGGAATGTGAAGGTTGTGACAAAGCCTCCATTATGTTGTTTCTAGGTTCCTCCATGATAGTTGATTGAGAAGGTGACGCATAACACTCTCGAGTCATGTCAGCGCCAAGATCTGACGCCTGTGAATAGAAGGATTTTTCATTTCTCTCGGTTGAAATTGGGTGATCGATCTGACGAGTCGGCTCACCACTTCTAGAAATCCGAGCTTCACCCACAACTTTTATCTCCACCTCAACATTACCGGAGTCATTAATCATTTCTTCATCTTGACTCTTAGATTCGGTTTTACTTGTTTCCATAGCACGTGTTGTATCAGCCGATGATATAGGCATAAGCTCAGAAGGAGTTACCAAATGAGTTGGACGTCTGAACATAGCAGGCTGATTAACATCAGATGAATTTCCTTGTGTAGCTCTATTATCATCATTCAAAGAGAGCATACTTGATGAACTTGTCTGTGGACTATCCATCTGCCTATCAACTGGATAATCAGCAAAAGGATGATCACCACGAATATCACTAGCTTTTCTAGATAACCTCGGACTCAGAGGCAGAGGTGGAAGTGCAACAGGGGAAATGCCACTAAGGCTTGATGCTGATAGGAGTGAAGTAGGAGTAGAATCCACGTATGTGGTATTAAGCTCATGACAGTTAGTCTCAGAAGAGCTTGCGGGAACACTGACATCGTTACTTGACACAGGCGTAGAGTACTGTGCCTCCATAGATTTGCTTTCAGATGGGTCTAGTGGCGGTGGATTAACTTTATCAAGAGATACACTAGACTCTGACTTCTCTATACCCAACTTTTCAATTGGTGGTGGCAAGCATTGAGAGATGTCCAGTGCATACTGCTGTATGGCTTGCGTTTGGACACAATAAACTTGAACTTGGTGCTCTCCATGAGGCAAAACATCACTTGTACCAGTAATGCTCAAGATAGGCATAGTAACTGTAAACTCTGCCAAATAATCCATGTGAGTTGCTGCTGGGTTAGCCCCGTATTCCAAATGAATTGCATAAATAGCATTCTTTTTTGCATTTGCAAGTAACAGCAGCCCGGCCTGAGATAAGGCAACCACTTGATTAAAGAATACATCTTCATTTCGAGGATCACCAGAACTATTCAACTCCAATGTCTGTGTGCATCGCCAGGATTCAGCGTCACTAGGCAGCAACCATCCTTCATCACCAGATGAAGCCCAAAGCTTAACCTCTCGATTAAGTGGTCCCTAGTTTAAAAAATATCAAACAAGTATCACAAGTTGGCTCCAAAAGAAACCAAATATCAACAAAGAGATTAAAAAAAAGGTGGTGATTTGGGGGGAGACAGGATATTCTAAAAGGCTATACATACAAAATGACCATATTTTAGTACAGATCTTTGGCGCAAACCATAACCTATCGAGTTGGCCGCAAAATAAACTAAGTATCACACAAAAAATAAATATAAAATAATGAGGATACCGCTGTGATGAGGATTATATGTCCCAACTGATGAGGTGAAGACAAAAACTTAGCCGCATCGACTGGCTGACCACCATGAGGCCTAAGTTCTAGTAGTGGCAAGGCCTTGCGATCTTCCCAAATTTTAATCTGTATACAAATTTCAAAAATAGAAAAGCTGCCATTAAGTTCTTTCAAGAAAACTAAGCAAGCATAGGTTATCCAATAATGCCTCCGTCTCTGCTAGAACTTCTGAACATTACAAGAAATCAGTATCCTCAATTGCACACACCAAATAATCTAATAAAAAAATCAATAACAATAGAAAACACAAAATATAATTATATGGTCATGCAGATGAAATCTAGCACAAGTGCACAGCTCAGAAAGGCAAACTTGAGAGTTGAGATGGCTAAAAATATCGACATTTGAAGAGAAAAAAATAATAAACTGCTAAGGTGACGCACCGTGCCATCTTTTGAAGCAGACACAAGACGCGTGGTCATCCACTGACACATTGATAAATCAGTAACTTCCCCTTCATGCTTACCAACAAGCTGGACCCCATCAACCAACTTGTCTACAGGACACAAAAGTGGTTCATCTGCAGAGAAGTCAGCACCTTTGCAAAGTTTTAGGGTGTCAATTCGGAATATGTTTTTGCCAATGGCTACAACCAGTATCTCCTGCATCAAGGATAGATAAAAAAAAGCAATTAGAAAAAGAAACATTGGAAATTTTCTGCTACCTAAAGACGCAAAAGGACAGAGTTTGGACGCATAAGAAAAAGAATCACTTACTTGTTTATGGCAATGCCAACAAACCCGTGGATGAATGGATTCATTATCACTAGTGATATGAATAGCCAAGACAACATGACCAGAAATTTGAGGCTTTCCATCCTCATCTGGACCCTCAGAGATCTTCCACACACAAACTCTCCCCTCAATGCTTGCACTGAATACGATTATGTTAGTTAACCCAACGATAACACAAATGTAAGGTAGAAGTTATGATATTTTACCTGGCCAGTAGATGAACATCTTCTGCAAAGAAGGCCATGTCTGTGACCCTCTGTTGTAAATAGCAAAAAAAAGTGAACATAAAGAAATAAATATAACAGCCACTAGTATGAAAAGTTGCACGGTACTTGCACCACATGAGCAGCATTATCCTTTAATATAAATAATAATAAAATAATACCCAAAGAGGAGAGAAGATAATAGAAAAAAAGCGAGTTACGTAAATTTATTTTCAATATAGATAGAAAATCAAACCAATGGAATGGAAATTAGTTCACATGCGTACAAAATAGAAGTTAGCCAACCCCAAAACTGCAACACCCTAGAAAGTATGAAGAAGGTAAAATAGGGACTGAGGGAATATATATTTATTTATAAAAAAAAAGGAGAAATAAAAATCAGCAATGAGTCTCCAGAGAGACTGTTTCACAGTAAATTTATCGTTAACCATTTTACAAGGTATACTTGATGATTTCCGAATAAAAATAGCCACCGTTAGCGACAAAAGTAAACCCACTCTTTCTTTAGAGTCTTCAATAAATGGATGTGGTAAGTAATTATGAATCAAATGAAATCTTACTCCAAATTTGACGACACAACCTGAAAACAAGTATCCTCAAACATCTTTCATACAATCCAATAGGAATTGTATTCTTGAGGAATTATACTCAGGTGAGAGTATAATGTTACAAGGGAATCTCAAAAATGGAGCAATACCAAGTATACGAAAGCAAATAACGTCACACCGGATACGGAGCTAATGAATTTACGACCGAGATAAGTCTTTAACAGATTATGAAAGCACTGGTGTCCCGACTCCCGAGCAGGGGACTTAAGAGCATAAACGTACTACAACCCCAAATAATAAAAAGGGTCTAAAGCGTACAGCAGATGCAATCAACAAATTCATCCAGAATGGAAATGAACAATAACTCATTAAACTCGTATCATAGTACTACAGTACTACAGGAGAGAAGAGTAAACCTGAGTATGGCCTCGGAGCAACGACCTCAAAGCAGTGTTGATGTTAAGAATACGAATGTTCCCCATCTTCAGCCCATAGCAGATATACGTCTTGTTAACCGCAATTTGATGTCCAAGAATCAGTTCAGGGTCGGACACATACTTAGTAATAGGAGTAACCTCCAACTGAGGCTGCTCCTCACCCTGTAACCTCGCATCCACATCATAAACCATACGCTCACCAACCAGATGTCGTCCCCTCGGGAGCTTGCTACTGGGCATGCGTGTAGGTCCTGGCACGGGAATCATCTGTGGTAACCCAACACTCTGAGGCATCAAAAACTCAGCTGACGGAGACTGTTGCAACCCTGTGGGAGCAGACAAGGAGGTAGGCATAGGTGTTGGGGGATGGTTCGAGTACTCAAAATTAGGTGGCGGGGTCAACATAGCCATCAACCTAGCCCCGTGATTAGAGTTCTGGTTCGGGTTAGGGTTCTGGTTCAGATTCTGGCTTGGGTTAGGGTTCTGAACAGGCTGAAGAGGGGGGACAGGGAAAGAGACGGAACGCTGGGGGAGTAAATTAAGATGGTGGTCAGGAGGAGGGAAATTAGGCATGTGTTGGTGACCTAACTGAGGGTGATAATAGGGCGGCGTTTGTGGAGGAAAAGAGTAGGGTCCACTAGGAGGTGGAAAAGAAGCCGAGGGAGCAAAACTAGCCCCTGGCGATGCTGCTGCAGCATAAGTAGTAGGGTTAGCAGCGGCAGGAGGAGGGGGTAATGTGGCGGGTTTGAAGAATTTATTCATATCAAAAGGGACACCACTATTAGCACCACTAACACCACCGCCAACAACACCTTGTTGATTAGGAGCAATATTAGGGTTTGGGTTACCACTTGACGCCATTGTTGCACGACCTTAGACAGAATCAAATTAACAATAATATTAATCAACAACTACGATTAACACAACACACGGTAAATCAACACCAATCATTGTTTAAGACCGTCTTAACGACACGACTCCACGCCAAATTAAAATAGAGGTGGAAATAAAACGAGGTTGCGAGAGGTCTTAAAGTAAATACAGCAAGTGGTAAATTAATAATCAATTAAATTAATAATAGATCGGTAAAAAGAAAGAGATATGATTGATTGATTGATTGACCGATGAAGATTTAGGGTAATTAAAAATAGATTTAAGAAAGAATGAAGAGTGAAGAAGAGGTGAAAGAAGAATTACCAGAAGTAGAGATGCGATCGGATGCGGTAAAATTAAAATCGCCGGTGAGAAGGGTTTGTACGGCGACCACCGGGTATGGTAGACACGAGTAGTATTATTATATTTTTGAAATGGAAGTGATAGGGAAAACAAGTGAGTTAAGTGAGTTTTACACTTGACAACATTTTATTAATTAATATTAAAGACCCTATGGATGGATAGTCCAACTCATGCTTATTGGATCTTCGATTTCAATCCAAATGGAATTATAAAATGTTGGATATTCAACAATCTGCCACTCATATTTAGAGTTTGATTTGAGTCCGATTTGACTTAAAATGTTTCAGATATGTTGAATGGGAATATATTTTTCAAGTTAAACATAGTCGATTTACTTTTTATTAAGTTTAATAAATGTTTTAGAATTTAACATTTTTGGTAAATTTTACCAGTTTTTAACGGTTGTGATCGCGTAAATGAGATCAACTTTACGTGTTCAATTGAGTTTTTCTTTTTAAGTATACAAATATAATATTCCCTCATTTTCAATTTTATTTATTTGCTTCATATTTTGTTAAGTATATATAAGAAATGAGGTAAAATTACAACTTTATTCCTAGAATTAGTGATAATGTATAAGAAATGACATTTATTTGCTTCGTAGTGAGTGATGATTTGTAAATTAGGGGCAAGGTGAAAGAACTGAAAGTTGCGTCACTTGCACCAATTGAGAACAAGATGATGAAAAACTGACTAAGATAATTTGTCCATGTGAGACTGAGACATATAGAAGCATGCACCAATTACGAGGCAACTCGAGACCTAAGGAACAACGACGAAGGTTGCTAAAGGTAGAAGAAGACCATAACAAACTTGGTTGAGACTTGAGAGTGATAAACACATAATATAAAATTTCTTGGGGTTGAATACGGTATGGTGACGGAGAGGGCTCAATGGAGAGAAACGATACATGTGGATTTTTAGTATTTATTTTATCTAAAAATTTCTTTAAAAAATACTTGGTTTACGATTAAGGTTTTCCGTAATATTAATGTTTACTTCGATTTTCAAAACATAATTTTAAACTGTATTTTTAGGTGAAACTATAAGTTTATATAAAAAATCCAAGATTTGACTTACAAACCTATACGTTTAACTTCGCTCTTTTGTTATGTTTCACTTTATATTTATTTTTCACTTTTCCTTAACTATACTTTCGGATTATTAGGTGTATGATTATTACTCTGAAATTGTTTTAAAGGATGATTTATGTCAGCCGGCGGCCTCAAATCGTTTTTGAATTAAGGCTCTGATGCCGGTGTTAGTGTTATTAATAGTCACTTGTAGCAAACTAATTTTACAAAAGGATAATTAATTTGGAAAAAAAATTGAAGGAAAAAATGTCAATAAAAGTAAAGTTCTTGTGTTTCTTACATTCTTTATATCATCATAAGTTTCATTTATAAAGTAATCGAAGAGAACTAACTAGTGAGACTTGCACTTGCTACGTGCCTTGATCTCAATGAATTAGACTTGACGTAACTCTTAAAACATTAATTCAATTCAATAAGAATAAAACCGTAGAAGTCCAACAAAAACAAATACTCCCTCCTAATCACTCATTTCTTCCCCTTTCCCTTTACACTATAATTAAGAAAATGAATTTGAAACACGCAAAACACACTACCCCACATACAAATGAAATTTAGACCACACAAAACATACAACCCCACATTCAAAAGGGGTAAGAGGGAAGAAAACCCGACTTACCCAATAAGTAAGAGGGAAGAAATGACCGACTAGGAGGGAGTACATAAGCTCTGTTCTTTTGGACTGAATTTGTCTGAACTGAACTGAACTGAACTTAATGGAGCTGAACTGAACTGAACTGAACTTAATAGAGCTGAACTGAACTGAACTGAACTGAACTTAATGGAGCTGAACTGAACTGAACTGAACTGAACTTAATGGAACTGAACTGAACTGAACTTAATTAAACTGAAATAATAAGAAGATAACAATATTATTATTATTATTATTATTATTATTATTATTATTATTATTATTATTATTATTATTATTATTATTATTATTATTATTACTATTAATCATTATTAATAATAATATTATATTAATATAATCTAATAATAATAATAATCAAATAAGATATAAAAAATACGGAGTATTATAGTAATATAATAAAAAAATATAATATTAATATGAATGATAACATTATTAATTACAGTAATAAATATATAAAATTAAGTAACTAAAAAATAAACATGATAAGTATAATATAATAATATAATAATATAAACAATAATATAAAATATAATTTATAATTTATAATAATAATAATAATAATAATTAATATTATAATAATATAAATCATTAATAATAATAATATTATATTAACTTCTTGCAAAAAAAAAAATAATTATATTATATTAATATTATTTAATAATAATCTAATCAGATGTATAAAAAAATAAAACAATAATATAAGAATAAATATTATAATAATAAAATAATAATATAAATGATAACATTATTAATAACAATATAATATAGTAATAAAAATATTAACAATAGTAACTAAAAAAAATATAAATAATATAAATAGTAATAAAGTAAATATAATTATTAATAATAATAATAGGCATAATAATAATATATTAATACATTATAATAATAATAATTATTATTATTATTATTATTATTAATATTATTAATGACAATAATAATTAAAATATTGTTCTAATAATATTCCTAATAATGAATATATCAATAAAATATAAAATATAATATTAATAAATATTAATAAAACTAATATTTCCATTAATCGTAATAATATAAGAATAAATAAATATATTAAAAATAAATATAATAATATAAAGAATAATTATAACGGTGATATAATAGTAATAAAATAATTTTTAAAAAATATAAATATAATAATAATAACAATATTAAATGAATTAACATAATAATAACAATGATAAGAATAATGATCATAATAATGTTGAAATAAAAGTAATCTGAACTGAACTGAACTTAATAGAGCTGAACTGAACTTAATAGAACTGAACTGAACTGAAATGAACTGAATAGAGCTGAACTGAACTTAATGAAGCTGAACTGAACTTATAAGAAATGAAATTAAGTCCAAAAGAACAGGGTCGCAGTGTGTGTTAATATAAAAAAGCAACACAAATTCTTGTTTAAATCCTCCTAGTTTAAGAAGATTGTGTGAGTCATCGTAAGTTAAAGACAGTTTTAAGTAAGAGTTATCAAAGAAGTAAATAGTTGATCGTCGATAAATAATTAAATGTGTGCAATTATTTTCATGAACAGTGATTGACCCGGAAAAAAATTACTCCTACATTGTGGTTACGAGACGTAGGGTGCAACTATTAAGTAAGTCCTCCAAAATAAGTGTAGTTCGTTCTTAGCGTATAAGAATATAGTAAATCTTGTTGGAAAATGAGATGGCGCCACCCGGTGGCGCTCAATTTGAGCGCCACCCGGGGTATTATTGTAAATTCCTTACTTATTTTGCTTTGATTCATTAAAATTTAAAATTCAAATTAAATAGTGCTAAAGGGTAATATAGGAATTTAACATTATGAATTAGTTATAACAATAATAAATATAATTATAAATATTAAAAAACCTAAAAAATAGGCGTTTTTTGTGGGAACTATAACTATAACTATGAAACAAGAGTGTTAGATGCAATAAATATTTTCACATGCTTAATAATTACAAATTAAATCTTTGGCTGGATGGTATGTTAGTGCAATGGGGAGGTGGCATGAGAACTACATAGGTTCGAGCCCCTTTTACAACATTTTTGTTATTATTATTTTTTTTTAACAATTTGTTTTAGCTAGAATTTGAATAATAGAGTTGTTGTTTTGGCGATTAAAGTGATTGAATTCAAGTTTATTGGACCGTCTTATTATATAATGAATATGGTAAAGTACACTCTTATCTTGTTTTCTTGTGCTCCCTTTTTATGTAGGTTATTTGTGTATGTTTTTTTAATCTTCGTGAGCCGTATTCAAACCAAAGGTAAACAATTCACTCAGACGAAGGGACTATATAATTTGATAAAAAATTATCGCGACAGTTTAATACTTTTTAGTTTATATTGATAATGAAATTAAAATATATTTATAAAGTATTATGTTGTCAAATAAAGTTATATCTAAAATACACAAGTGTACTGTTAATGAATTGAACTGTACTTAGCCGTGCATAACTGCACAGTACTAAAAGGAGTTTAGCTAAGATAAACATAAATATTTTGAAAGATGGTGAAATATAAGTTAAGCTTAATTAAATTGAATTGAATTGAACCGACCTAAATTGAGCTTAATTAAATTAAAGTAAGTTGCATATAACTAGAGTACGTAAAGCTAAGTTCGAAACCTGTCTAATAATCTTTTTGATGTATTTTTTTTTAAAAAAAATTTGGTGAAATACTTTATTGAATTTTGGGCGATAACTCCGTCAGTGAAACCGATGATTTTCGGCTAAAAAAATGCGAGCGTCACAATTACTCCAGTAGCAATTGAACCTAATATTTAATTTGGAGCAAACTAAATTTAATCAATCAATTGGTTGTGAAAGAGAATTGAAGGAAAAAAAAGGGCAAAGAATAACGTCGTAATATTTTTTGCAACCCAGTAGAAGAACAATGATGAAGAAAATTTTGTAGATAAATTAATGTGGTTTTGGTGTAAATATTATTCTAATTAATTTAAATTAGTTAAGAGTTTTAGTTTAGTTGAAGAACTAAGAGATAAGGTAAAATTACATATCTATCCTTAAACATTTAGTGCAAAAAAAAATTAATATTTTATTTTCTTATTTTTTTTATCATGGTGGCGCCGAGATTCAGCGCCACCGGGTGGCGCCCTATCGCCATCCAATCTTGTTTAAGACGGGTAATATCCGTCTAAATTTTAAGACGAGTTAAATATTACAAAGTGGTAGTAACAAGAACAAAAAATTTGGTATTTTTTAGGTAACATAATAAATATATTTGACTTTTCTTAAACTTAAAACGGATAGTGACAGTTTGGAATGAGAATTTGCGATAAGATACGGAGTAGCAGATACAATGGCAATATAAATAGAGTTTAGTAAGCTTAGTTGTATCATTAATAATTACTAGCAAGAAACAAGTTAAGGATGAAATAAAGGGAAGATGGGAGGGAAGAAAAAAACAGTAAGGTGTATAAAACATTACAGAAGTGACCAGAAAATATTGCTAGTTGGCGAAGGCGATTTCTCCTTCGCCCTTAGCTTAGCTAATGCTTTCGGAAATAAGGCATCTAAATTATTCGCCACCTCGCTTGATTCAGAAGGTATATATATACATATATTTGTTACATTTTAACTACGTCCAGTGCAGTGTCTCATGACGTACTCTCATCTGTTGTAAGTTTGTTGAAAAATGTTGTATTTGACTACGTACAGATGAGGTAATGCAGAAGTATAGTGCAACATCCTTAATGAAGTTGATGCTTATACAATGAGTACACATACTGTTCTCCGTCGACATCGTTTCGACAGGATTGTTTTCAACTTCCCTCACGCGGCTGTCCCTCTTGCCCGCCATACGTCTCGCCCTGAGAATGACTACTGCCATATTGAGTATTATGTTTTACTTTTTAAGTAATGTTTAATTGCCGGCATTGCATATTCAATAATAATCATGTTGCATTGCAATGTTGCATGCATGCAGGCTTCATAAAAATCTAATAAAAGGGTTTTTAAAGAGCGCATATAAGCTATTGTCTAACAAGGGAGAAATACATATCACTCACAAGACTTCGCACCCGTTCGATCGTTGGAACATAAAGGAACTGGCTGAAGAAGCTGGTCTAGAATTGACACGGGAAGTTCCCTTCTATAAGTGGGAATATCCAGGTTATTGCAACAAAAAAGGTGAAGCCCATGGTAGTCGATGCGACCGTACTTTCCCGGTTGGAGCATGCTCCACCTTCATCTTTTCCGTTCGTTGAACCAAAGCAATTTTATGACGACTTTTTGTGAAACCCGATTGTATATCGGCTAGGTTACTATACTATTGTAGTATGCTTGTATTTTCATTTTCAAGTTGATCAATTGTGTTGCATGCCAATTGACTCACTCAATTAACTCGTGCAAATTTGAAGGGCTATGTTTTTACTCTAATATGTTACTCCGAATCTACATGGGTTTAAGTTATATGTAGAATGTTCACGAGTCTCCCTATCTATTAAACTATGCCCGTTTGCTTAATAAAAGTGTTTGGACAGCCTCACGCGCTTAATAACCAGGGTTCGAGTTGGGGTTGACTTCATGTGGTAGAGCCTAGATTCAAATATGGTTTGAGTCTAAAATATGGTTAAAGTCTAGCTGCTCAACTCACTCTAGTGTTACTAGGATTTATTACAATTTGACACATAGCATAATTGAATTCACACTAGATAATCAGAATTTCAATTCAATTTCGCATATTAAAATTGGATTAGTTTTTTTCCCATTGCCAAGATGGTCTCATAAGTGTTGTTCTCAAGGCTATCAAATTTCGAGCACTACAAATAATCATATTAACTTGTCGAAGCTAAGTAATATTACCATTATCAATAAAATAAAACAAGTATACTATTTAGTAGTATTAATGACGATTTACAAATAAGAACATGTTAAATCCCTACACCATTTTAGTAAATCTCATCCATTTTTTTCATTTCTCATATCCACCTAGAGAAAAATGGAAACCCGGAAAAATTAACATATATTGTTCTCCCCTTCAACCCCTCCCGTTAGATTTTTTTTATGATGAACGATAATGATCAAATTTCATGGGCAAAGAGTTTGGAATTTAGCAATTGCGAATAAATATATTACAGTAGGTCTTGCTTGCGACGGATCGGATCTTGCGACGGGTATTTTGTGAGAGGAAATGGGTATAGGGGACAAGGTGGGCACCCCCCATGTGCTCTCCACTCACCCTTGATGGGTATTTTGTGAGAGAATATGGTATCCGTCTTAAGCTTGTGACGGATAGTGTCCGTCGCAAATGAGAATTTGTGAATATATTAAGGAGTTTTAATACCCTAAGGCCCTGTTCTTTTGGACTGAATCGGAGCTGAACTGAACTGAACTGAACTTATAGGAGCTGAACTGAACTTATTGGAGCTGAACTGAACTGAACTGAACTTATAGGAGCTGAACTGAACTTATAGGAGCTGAACTGAACTGAACTTATAGGAGCTGAACTGAACTGAACTTATAAGAGCTGAACTGAACTTATAGGAGCTGAACTGAACTGAACTAAACTTATAGGATCTGAACTTTTCTGAACTTAATTTTAATTAATTGAATAGAATTTATAGAATCTAAAATTTACTAAACTGAACTTTATTACATAAGGTAAGATAATAACATAATTCCAATTTATATACATTGGTTTGTTCAAATATATTACTACGTTGACATCATCTTTATTTGTATCTTTATTTTTTGGAAAATACTGTCATAAAAAAAAGTATACTCTAAAACATAAGGTAAGATAATAACATAATTCCGATTTATGTACATTGGTTTGTTCAAATAGATTATTACGTTTACATTACGATAAAAAAATAAATCACATATTACATCGTTTTCTAACCATCTATTTCCATATCATCATCTTCCTCATCACTTTCTTCTTTATCTTCACTATCACTCGTAACAACGAATTTATTCCCTCGCCAAATGTTTTTTACTATCTTGTTTCGTACCTTTAACATGGTTTTTTTTTCCGCTTATCATCAAACATGCCCAAATCTACTGTTCCTTGAATATTCACGTCATGTTGTATAATAGGTATTCCAAGATTATGCATCCTTATAAAATTATGGAGTGTGAATGTATAAAACAATAATAGACATTTGATACTTTTGTGACATTCGGGGCATATTTTTTAACACCCACCTTTTTTTTCAAATGACCAAATGTCATTCCACTAATTAATGTCAAATGTTTTTATATCGGTTTTCATAAATAATCTATTCCGTATAACTTTTCTGAACTTAATTTGTAAGAATTGAATTTTTCTGAACTGAACTTATAAGAGCTGAACTGAACTGAACTGAACTTATAGGAGCTGAACTGAACTGAACTTATAGGAGCTGAACTGAACTGAACTGAACTTATAGGAGCTGAACTGAACTTATAGGAGCTGAACTGAACTTAAAGGGGCTGAGTTTAAGTCCAAAAGAACAGGGCCTAAATACTCAACTTAATGAAGTAAGTTTTGGCAGTAACGTGAGCTGAGATACTCCACCATGCATTGAGTGTATTGAGGAACATAAATACATAATGATGACCAAAATTTATAACGAGGGGACTTGGTGACAGTTGCAGATATATACATAGCTCGAGATGTATGAGAACGGGATAACGCCGTCCGCTACGTACTAATCCCACTTCCCCCTAAATAATTAGACTTATCATACTCGAATGCCCTATCTTTCCCCCTAAATAAATAGAGTTATGATACTCGAATGCCCTATCTTTTCTCCTCTAACTTTTTTTCCCTAACCACTAATTAAACAGTAGGTCTTGCTTGCGACAGATTAGATCTTGCGACGGGTATTTTGTGAGAGGAAATGGGTAGAGGGGACAAGGTGAGCACCCCCCATGTGCTCTCCACTCACCCTTTATGGGTATTTTGTGAGAGAATATGGTATCCGTCTTAAACTTGTGAGTTGTGACGGATAATGTTCGTCACAAATGAGAATTTGTGCTAATCAAAATACACCCCCCATTTAACTCCACACTATCTATTACGGAGTAGCTTATTATTAAAGGTATAATGTTTGATAAAGTAAGGTAGCTTTTTTGTAAATAAAAAATACAGTAGGTCTTGCTTGCGACGGATCGGATCTTGCGACGGGTGTTTTGTGAGAGGAAATGGGTAGAGGGGACAAGGTGGGCACCCCCATGTGCTTCTCCACTCACCCTTGATGGGTATTTTGTGAGAGAATATAATATCCGTCTTAAGCTTGCGACGGATAGTGTCCGTCACAAATGAGAATTTGTGTAAAAAATAATAAGAGAAACAATTAAAGTGGGTCATCCATGACATTTTTTGTAAATAAATTGTTGTGATAAGGATAGAAGGGTCATTTGTGTATTTTTTTCCTAAAAATGTGTAGTGTGAACTTGAATGGATAAAAATCGTATATGTGTAGTATGGAGTTAAATAGAGAAAGAATCATTTACTCCCTCTTATCTATTCTAGACAGAATTCTTTATATTTTCTTTGGTTAATTCACAATACCTTTCCTTTTTTTATTTTTTTATTTTGGACATATTAAGACCGCTTTTCATATCTTATCTGTATCAGAGAAAATAATAAATATTCTCTGTTTTTACGTTGTTTAAAGAGAAATACTAACATCCAATTGCTATTAAATACCTTTAGGGAAAAAATATTGTTGTTTACAAATATTATCTGTATCGGGTCTATAAATACCTTTAAGGAAAAAATATTGTTGGTTTCCAAATATCGCTGAAAACCGATGATTTTCAAGGGTATTATCCATGTTTTTCGGGACAACTGGGCCTTGAAATAAAATGTCTCTAAATTCGCAATGTAATATCTCTAAGACATATAATAATGACTCAGGATAACGACATTGACATCTGATTTGAAATAAAGATAGTTTGGAAACCTTAAGACCACTTTTCATACCTTATCTATATAAGAGAAACCAAGAATTATTCTCTATTTTTACGTTGTTTAAAGAGGAATACTAACATCCAATTGCTATTTATAGACGTAACGGGTCTATAAATACCTTTAGGAAAAAAATATTTTTGATTTCCAAATATCGCTGAAAACCGCTGATTTTCAAGGTTATTTATTATCCACGTTTTTCGGGGCAACTGGGCCTTGAAATAAAATGTCTCTAAATTCGCATTGTAATATCTCTAAGACATATAATAATGACTCAGGATAACGAAATTGGCATCTGATTTGAAATACATATATTTTGGACCAATTAAGTACACTTTTCAGACCATGTCTATATCAGAGAAAACAAGAATTATTCTCTGTTTTTACGTTGTTTAAAGAGGAATACTGACATCCAATTGCTATTTATAAACGTAACGGGTCTATAAATACCTTTAGGAAAAAAATATTTTTGATTTCCGAATATCGCTGAAAACCGCTGATTTCATGGTTATTATCCACGTTTTTCGGGACAGCTGAGCCTTGAAATAACTAGTTGTTGCTCCACGCGCGTTGCGCGCGGAACCCCAATTTATATACGATGGCCTAAATTTATTCCGTGCTCTATTTCTTATTGTATTCGTTATAGAAGTGTTGTCCTTTTAGTCATGCAAATTTTGATTTTTGATACAATTTTCATTTTGGGTAATTTAAAAGCATCTATTTAATCTTAAACGATTGAGATGACAACATAATGAGGGGGGAAGAACATTACTTGCACTATACTGAGATATGAACGACATCAAGAGACGATAAAACATCAATTTATATTTATTCAATTTTGCAAAAAATAAGCTCTAAGGTCTGAGAGATAGAGTAGTATGGAGAAGGTGTCAGGTTTAAAAGATGTGCCATGAATTGAAAGCAAAAGAAGATTAGGATTTAGGACGGGAGAAAAACTTGATGAATTATGGGTCGACATTCACATAACTTGGGCAACAGACGAAACCAGTGAACCCAACACTAAGAGGATTTTATCATCTATTAAAAATATTATAGTACATGAGTATCTAACTTCCACATATAAACCCATGGCAAAATTCTGGAGCAACCAAGTGTGTATTCAGGAATAATACGTTGGAATGCAACATAAGTTTGGAGTATCAACACTAAACATTGACTTTTTGGTGACAAAAAAAATGCGCCGTGTTTTGATTACCATCATAACCGACACACTCGGCTCATGTTCTCATGAGTCATGGTCAATTCCACAGCCTTCTTGACCATTCAACTCCTTGCAGATTTCATTTTCTTCACTTCCCAGTTCTGATAATTGAAAGTATGCAAGAAAATCAGTAAGCATATATAGACTACTTCTAGTTTCAAGCTATTTTTTGGATGAAAATCATACTCAGCAACTCAATCGATCCTTGTCGCCAACATACGTATGCCTTGAGCACAAGTATATCAGCGCCCTCCTATTTTACAAAATCATGTGAGCAAACCTTGTCTAAATCGTCCAATCAGCTAACCTATGGTTTACAAGGTAGCTGAGTTTGAGTCAACAAGTACTGGAGCCCTCATAAACTAAATTGAAGCATTACACTACTACACACAAAAAAGTGCTGCTCGTCAGCTATAGCGACCACAAACTATAACACAAAAAATCCAAAAAAAATATCTTTGTAATAAAAGTATGACACAAACTGAATTTGTAATATCTTTAGCTTTTCTTCACATTTTAGTGACATTTCACCTCATAATACACAAAATCATCACAATAATTGTAAGATTTCAATAGCTATTCACAATATAAAAGCTTCAAAAATAGCTAGAATTTCTCCAAAACACTTGTAATAAAAGTTGCATTAGTACCTCTTCATGTTGCAGTCAATGGGTGACCACCTTCTGGTTATCCAAATAAATCCTTCCAGAGCAATGTTTGAAAGCAATGCTTGAAATAAAGCCAAACCAATCATTGAGTTGCAATCTGCACCTGAAGTTAAGAGCAATGTTAAAAAGCTATCAACTGACAAATAGGTAAACTGGTGATTACGACTCTTCAAAGGAACCTATATTACACACCTTTCAATTATTTTTGTGGTGATATGTGATGATATCTCAAATAGGTATAATATCAATAACTGAACCAACTCAGATATTAGAAGTGCTAGAAAGATTATCCAAAGGTATCTTATGTCCCTGTCATCCATCATTAACTATTCCTTCATCATTCCCTTGGCTCTACGGCATTTTTCATTAGATCGTTTTGACTCTCCTTTCTCAAAACCGGTTTATTTCATCTTCCCCTTTCATGTTATCTCTGTTTTCTTCCAAATCACAGTTTTTCCCTTCTTGAATTATCCACATTTTCCACAAATGATTCACCATCATCTGACAATAAAGCCTTCTCCACCATTGATTATCAAAATAATGCTGCTAGCTCCATTTGTACTCCCTCTTACTCTCTCCCCTATGCATCCCCCTCTTCTTTTTTTCCCTTAGCATTCTCCTATCCTTTCTCGTCCCTTCTTCACCCTCCATGTTCCCTATCCTTCCCCTTCTATTCTTACTGTCCTCGATTCTGGGTATATGCCATTGTCTCCTTCTCTTCCTCTCTCTCCCCTACTCAACGCTCTACCTCCCCCATTCCCTTCCACCCTTTCGATTCGAACAAGCCAAAACATAGATTCTTTCTCTTTTTCCCTCCCTCCAACCCTTGAGCAAAACATGAAGGGAATTTGAACAACAACAAACACAAACTCCCTCCCTACTACGTTCTTCCCCTCTCCCTTCCCATCCCTCTCTCAACGCTCTTGCACCAACTTTCTCAATCTAAATAAAAACATAAAGTCTCAATTCTGTAACTACAGAGCTTGGGGTTTGGGTTCTTTAAGAAGTATAATTATGGTGAATTTAGATCAATGACTATATAAAGCCCGCTTAAAAACCTCTTTTGCAATGGCATAGCCACTAAGATGGATGGGATTTAGATTTTCAAACTTTTGGTGATGCGTTACAAGCCTCTCAAACCTGTTTAACTTTTAAAACAATGGGGATTAATTAGTAATGGCGACGAGCAAATTTAAAAACATGAATGCATGTGTGGAGGATCCAACAGCCTATATATATATGAATCTAACAGCACATAGCCATTGTCGGATATTTTCTCATTCAACAAGCACACAAGCTGTGAAGTAGATAAGCTCACACAAATCTTGCCAGTAGTAGAGATTTGACTATATAAGACTTGTGTTGTATGACTTAGTTGTATCCATATAAAAATGTATATCATGCATTTCGTAAGATTAATGGCAAGAACACCCGCTTGAGCAGACATTGCAAAACGGATGAATGCAAACAGACAACTACTAAGCAAAAGCAGTGACATCAATCTGATCATTCTCAAATAGCAGCCACCTGAAAACACTAAACACCAGAATTGACCCTAAAATAGCAGAGGTTTACAGTGATAATTAAAAAATTTAGTAATACCTTATTAACATCCTTTCATCTTTGCCCCAAGACGACACTGGCTGCAAAGAATTATCCTGTATAGGAAGTACGAGTTACTGCAAATCGCTAAAATAAAAGCAAAAAAGAACCATAAAGCAAACGCGAACCATATAACAGTCTGGTTCCACAATGCACCCTTAAAAAACTCAGCTACTACACATGAAGTTGGAAACGTTTTGGTATAAAGTTAAAGATTAAATCCAAAAAAGCGGGTAACATTCAGTCACGAACTCAACACACAAACCTACTGAATGAAACAACGTAGAACAAAACTGCATAACATTAACATAGAAACGGTGATCAAGATCACACCTGACTAACAACGACATTAAGCTAACCTTTTCGTGTATATTAACTACTTTTCTATTTTTTGACTGCCCATGTTTCCTAATTTAAACTCCAACCTGCAAATCCCAAAGAAGCAGAACATTATTTTGATGAGAAACAGCATTCCAAGGTACTTGAAAATAGGATCCGAAAGGGGAAGATGAATAAAGTTCCTCACGGTACTGACCACTTTCAGCCACCACAAAGTCCCTCACGGTACTATGTCGATTGAAACTCGGAAGATAAATAAAGTTCTGTAAACCACCCAAAAAATCAACTCCTCGATCAAATCTAGAATTACAAACATAATGACAACTAAATTTATAGATTAATAATTAAAGATGAAAACTCTCCATTATGTAAGATGGACGAAATAAATAAAATTAGTGAACAAGCTAAAAAATGGGTTGGGCTAAATGGAAGCGTGAAGATGGCATACCTGCAATAGTCACATTGAGCAGGACCAGCAGCAGTAGGCCAGTAGCTAGTCACGTTTGAATCCAGGAACGACTGCCGCCATTCTTGAAACCTTCTCCACCAGATTAGGGACCTACCCAGTGACCCAACTGCTTACTTAGATCTCCTTGCTCACCCACAGAACCATAAATTAAATTGTAAACCAGTAATAATCAGATGAATACCTCGCTATATTTTCCCCTTCCAAAACCATGCCCACAACTTCGTAATCATCTTGAAGAATAAGAAATGAACACGGGGTTAATAAAACAACAACAATTTGGTACATAAAAATAAGCAAACTAATATGTCAACAGTAAAGCCATCGAAATTCTTACTCAACTCAAAAGAGAAATACTTAGTCGGAGCATCTCCGTCTGTTTATGAATACTTCCGCATTGAGGGACCTGGCTTCCGTCATCTTTAACAGCCGGGGGCCTAACCTTTAGCCTCTTACTGTTGTTGTCCGTCTCATTTTGTGATAGGTTGTCATTTGATCAGGTATATCTTTGTTAAAGACTCGAAGCAGCTAAACCAGAGCATCATTTCCATGGAAGCACCATGAGAAATGTGCACCTACTTACTCCAACAATTGAAGCCTCGACTATATTTAAGGTGAAAGAGGTAATCCAAAACACTAAAACGCCTACTCATCATCCGCAATTCCGCAAACCATAAAACTTTCTATAAAATCTTTACAAAAATGGTCTGGAAATAGCTTCATTGTTTTGCAAACACAAGCCCATCCACCCCCCCCCCCCCTGCAATTTGTGGGGGTCCTTCACACGCTCGAGTTATATTATTGTTGGTAAAGATGGTGAGCAATTAAAAAGTATACCATTCCACATTAGCATACTCAACTGCAGTTCCCACTCAATGTGGCCTTAATAATATCTCACTTACTTATAAGGTTCATAACTGACATAACATAGTTATGAAGGATGTGGATCTTGGACAGTTAACGTTGATTGATTCAAAAAAAAAAATATATATATATATATTTCAAAATCTTGGTATAATGAAATATGGAATCACACAACAGAATCTCAACTGTTAGCTTATTAGCTCCCACAAGCACCATATACTGACAAAACTACAAAACTTATTTACACGTTTCTTTTCAAATAGTGGCTAGATTAAAATAGTCGCAACTGAACAGTTAAATCTAGTCTCTTCAGTCAAAACTCATGAAACTCAGTCATACAACTCTTTGTTTCATTAAAAGTAAAGCACAAGATAATAATATAGCATAGTTAAGTGTCATTTTCCATAAAAAAAAATAGGTCACTGAGCTACCTTAACATTTTCAGAGTTCAAGTTCCCAACAGCAACATAATAATCATTCGATTTAGATATATCTTGCACGATGGTCCCATTTCCTGTGAGAAAGATGACAATCAACATCAGAATAGCTTCAGTCAGGTATTAAGTTATCAAAGTCGTATATAATAAGTTGATGATAATATGGAGCTTCTAGAGCCTTTAATTTCTAGAGCTCCGCCTCTTAACCTTACCATGTACATCGTTCCATGACAGCGTGACATCAGGATATGATGGGTCCTCAATCCACTCGGCCATTTCTTCAACCCCTGAAACACGACAAATGCAAGATAAATCTTCTTTTTCTTCTCTCCTCTCTCCCTTTTCCATATTATTATAGGTTCTAATATATAGACATGATTAGAGGTTGTATTTCTCTCCCAAGCAAATGCCTTGCCAAATGGACAGTCCTCTTCTGAGAACATTCTTTTTTATCCTCCCCATATAAAAAATACGAGTAAAAAATTAATTAAGACAATGAGCTTCAATCAAAATGTTGAAACTTGAATCTCTTCACATGCAGTAGTACTTGAAAAGAAAACTTGAAGAAAAGTTCTCCTTGAAAACAGAATGATACCTTTTGCTACTATTAGTAACAAAGAGGATGAGGTTGGCACATTGTATGATATGTTAATTTGTGATCCCTCATTCAAGAAATATACCCATTCCTATCAAATTGAAGGGAAAAGATGAAGATTAATTTAAAAGCGATAATATGAACTGAATAAAACCAAAATCGGTGAGTGCATTTCAAAGTCGAAAAACACAGTGAATCAGATAACTTATTTCGGATAGGAACCTACCTCATGGGACTCGGGCTTAACTGAAGCATATAGGGTCTCGGACCATGTCTGGGCGATGTCTAGTGGAGGGACTCTAAAAACCGTAAAGCACCGGAGCCATCTCAGGTTACTTTAAATATTCCACCTTATTCAACAAAACCAAACATGTACTCCTATGAGAAGAAGAAAGATAAAGAAAAAAAATATTCTCACATGCTACTCGGCAAAAAGAAAAGTTCATGCAATCGAGGGGCATGCACAGAAGAAAGAAAAAATAACTTAACAAGATAACAAAGATATACCTGATCAAATGACAACCTATCACAAAATGAGACGGACAACAACAGTAAGAGGCAAACTCAAAATCCACACCATCCCTAATTGTGAAAGTATCTTTTGGAATTGGAATTCTGGAAGTTCACAAAAGAATTCTAGACTTGAGTAGGAACATATTCGGTCACAATGTATAGAGATTAAAGAGGGGTCAAATCAATTATAGCAAAAATCAAAAAAATTCATACCCCAAAGATCAAATAAATACAACCGCAGCTAAATCACGAAATGCCAACGTATTGGTCATCATCTTCCCAGATCACCACCAGTGAAATTGAGATTTTTTTTTCTTTTTTTGAAAATGAAAATCAAATAAATACAACCACGGCTAAATTGACGGAATGCCAGTGCATTCGTCATCATCCTCCCAGATCACCACCAGTGAAATTGGTAGCTTCCCCACCTTCTATCTGTTCGTATTTTTGACATCCTCACCATCAGATCAACACCAATGTGAAAGTGATCATATTGCTAAATCTAGTCATCCTTGCGACCATACTGCTGCCAACAATATTGGTTGATTTTGGTGTGAATTTCAAAAAATTAACATAAGCAATAATCAGATAAATAAACTATCAAACTATAAAAATCAAGCAAATAACAAAAATGAAAGTAATCAAACCCGTGCACTTTAAAGAACTAATCATACCTAACAGATATGAGGCAAATTTTCGTCGCCCTTACCAACAACTGCAACATACCCATCAAAACCCAGTTACAAGCAAGGTAATTGGAAAACTCCATTAATAATTTTTACCTAGTAGTTTTTTAAATCAATGTCGAATGAAAATGAAAAGATACAATAGCAGATAAAGAACACCTTATACCTATCAAATAAAATCAATTGGAAAAATAAAAGCCGTAACAATAACCTGGATTATAAATGAAATGAAGTTGTATTGCCATGGCAGTGAGATCTCTCACCTTCTAAGCAGGAAACATAGAAGATCAGGGACATTAGGGGAGCAATAATAAGGGGATAGGAAATGAATGAATAAGGGAAATATGGAAAGAATGGTAGTTGCAGGAAAAATGAGTGGTGGAGGAATGAATAAGACTGAGTGAAGAAGAATCAAAGTGCAAATGAAAAGAGGAAAGTGCTGTTCAGCACATGCTTGGCACGCCTTCCACTGCTCTACTGTTCATTTAGAAATATTTTTGCAACTTCATGCATTTATAAAGGTTAGGGAAATGTCTCTAAATTCGCACTGTAATATCTCTAAGACATATAATAATGACTCACGAAAACAAAATTGGCATCTGATTTGAAATAAATATATTTTGGACCCATTGAGACCACTTTTAAGACCATGTCTATATTAGAGAAAATAATAAATATTCTCTGTTTTTACATTGTTTAAAAAGGAATACTAACATTCAATTGCTATTTATAGACGTAACGGGTCTATAAATACCTTCAGAGAAAAAAATATTTTTGATTTCCGAATATCGCTGAAAACCGCTGGTTTTCAAGGTTATTATCCACGTTTTTCGGGACAACTAGGCCTTGAAATAAAATGTCTCTAAATTCGCACTGTAATATATCTAAGACATATAATAATGACTTAGGATAACGGAATTGGCATCTGATTTGAAATAAAGATAGTTTGGAGACTTTAGCACCACTTTTCAGACCTTGTCTATATAAGAAGAAACAAGAAGTATACTCTGTTTTTACGTTGTTTAAAGAGGAATACTAACATCCAATTACTATTTATAGATGTAACGGGTCTATAAATACCTTTAGGAAAAAAATATTTTTGATTTCCGAATATCGCTGAAAACCGCTGGTTTTCAAGGTTATTATCCACGTTTTTCGGGACAACTGGGCCTTGAAATAAAATGTCTTTTCGCATTGTAATATCTCTAAGACATATAATAATGACTCAGCATAACGAAATTTGCATCTGATTTGAAATAAATATATTTTGGACCCATTAAGACCACTTTTAAGACCTTGTCTATATCAAAGGAAATAAGAAGTATTCTCTGTTTTTACGTTGTTTTAAGAGGAATACTAACATCCAATTGCTTTTTATAGACGTAACGGGTCTATAAATACCTTCAGGGAAAAAATATTTTTTGTTTCCGAATATCGCTGAAAACCGCTGGTTTTCAAGGTTATTATCCACGTTTTTCGGGACAACTGGGCCTTGAAATAAAATGTCTCTAAATTCGCACTGTAATATCTCTAAGACATATAATAATGACTTAAGATAACGAAATTGGCATCTGATTTGAAATACATATATTTTGGACACATTAAGACCACTTTTTAAACCTTGTCTGTATCTGAGGAAACAAGAAGTATTCTCTGTTTTTACGTTGTTTAAAGAGGAATACCAACATCCAATTGCTATTTATAGATGTTAAGGGTCTATAAATACCTTTAGGGAAAAAATATTTTTGGTTTCCGAATATCGCTGAAAACCGCTGATTTTCAAGGTTATTATCCACGTTTTTCGGGACAACTGGGCCTTGAAATAAAATGTATATAAATTCGCACTGTAATATTTCTAAGACATATAATAATTATTCAGGATAACGAAATTGACATCTGATTTGAAATAAAGATAGTTTGAAGACCTTAAGACCACTTTTCAGACCTTGTCTATTTCAGATAAAACAAGAACTATTTTCTGTTTTTACGTTGTTTAAAGAGGGATACTAACATCCAATTGTTATTTATAGACGTAACGGATCTATAAATACCTTTAGGAAAAAAATATTTTTGGTTTCCGAATATCGGTGAAAACCACTGCTTTTCAAGGTTATTATCCACGTTTTTCGGGACAACTGGGCCTTGAAATAAAATGTCTATAAATTTGCACTGTAATATCTCTAAGACATGTAATAATGACTCGGGATAACGAAATTGACATCTGATTTGAAATAAAGATAGTTTGGAGACCTTAATATCATTTTTCAGACCTTGTTTATATCAGGGGAAACAAGAAGTATACTCTGTTTTTACGTTGTTTAAAGAGGGATACTAACATCCAATTGCTATTTATAGACGTAACGGGTCTATAAATACCTTTAGGAAAAAAATATTTTTGGTTTCTGAATATCGCTGAAAACCGCTGATTTTCAAGGTTATTATCCACGTTTTTCGGGACAACGTATCTAAATTCGAACTGTAATATTTCTAAGACATATAATAATGATTCAGGATAACGAAATTGGCATCTGATTTGAAATACAGATATTTTGGACACATTAAGACCACTTTTTAGACCTTGTATCAGAGAAAACAAGAAGTATTCTCTGTTTTTACGTTGTTTAAAAAGGAATACTAACATCCAATTGCTATTTATAGACGTAACGGGTCTATAAATACCTTTAGGGAAAAAATATAATAGTTTATGTATTTGTATGATATATATTCAATTATATGCGGGGTACGGAGTTTGTTTTCTTTAATCTCTTTGCCAAAAGACAAGGGGAAAGGTTATCTAGAATAAAGTCATATTCTTTTGAACTTAATTTCAGTTTTTATAAGTTTTGTTTAGTTTAGTTCAGTTGAGCTTTATTAAATTCAGTCCAGTACAGTTTAGATTACTTTATTTAATTTCAACATTATTATTATTATTATTATTATTTTTTATTATTATTATAATGCGCGCAGCTTTCATTAAAATAAAACGCAAGTTTATTATTATTATTATTATTATTATTATTATTTTTATTATTATTATTAATATTATTATTATCATTGTTATTTTTTATATTAATTAATTTGTTAATATTTTTATTATTATTATATTAATAAATTTTTAATTTATTATATATTACTATTATATCTATCATTATTTATATTATTACATTTATATTTAATATATTTATTTATTATTATATTAAAATGATTAATGGAAATATTAGTATTAATATTATAATAATAATAATAATAATTATGTTAGTTATTATTATTATTATTATTCTTTATAATACGAGTATTATATTATTATATTATACATATCATATTAATTTTTAGTTACTATTGTTAATATATTTATTAATATACTTCTATGTTGCTTCATCTGTCTCGATCATTTGTTATCAGTTCGTTATGGCACAAAGAACAAGGAAATGAGAAAAAGTAAAGAGAAGTAAAGATAAACTAAAGAGTTGTCTCACATGTCCACTTGCACACATTAGATGTGCACTTGACCACTTGTGTAATCTTTACAAAAAATAGAAATAGATAACAATTGAGTGATACACCCAAAATGGAAATAAATAACAATTGACCGGAATGGATGTTGTATATTATTATTAATAATGTTATCATTTTTATTAATACTAGTTGTCTGACCGCGCAGTCTTCTAATCCCCTCGGATACTTTGTTATAATTAATTTATGGTTTTATGTCAAAATAATTGAAATGTTGTCGTCTTTCTTGGTCGTACTTAATACGTTCTTAAATGCGTATTTAAATTCTTGCAATTCTGGTTGACCTAATACTAATTGCATAGAAGATACTGATTATCTAATCTTGGAGATTATGAACATGGTGGATAATAGGCTAATAACTATAATTCCAAAGGTGGTTATCGCTAAAGATTATAGTATTAAAAGGGCAATCTCTAAAGAGGTGCTCCAAGATGTCACATTGGCAACTAACCTCCATATTTCTTCTTTTTTGTAAAGCTACTTATATATTTTAATACGCGCGATTAGAGTTGGCAAGTCTGACCTGAGGCGGACCCGAGCAAATCCGAAAATATTGCAACCCGAAATCGACCCTACATGATGATGACCCATAACCCGACATGACCCGATGACCAGTAACCCGAACCCGACCTTACATTTACCCGGCCCGAAAGGGCATGCTAACCCGATATGACCAGTTCCAAACTTGCAACCTCTACGTGCAATATTAATTGGATACTAAAATTTGGTCCAATGCAAATTAAAAGGGGTATAGAAGCCATGTAGCAACTTTTTGTGCAAGTGGTACAATCTTAATCAACTAACTCTCGAATCGAGAATAATGAAGTGGTGTTGATTATTGTTGACTGATACAAAGTATAAAGTATGATCTATCATTTACGTGACTCTTATAGATGACAAATAAGTTTTGTTTCAGATGAGTCATTTTTGTCAAACAATAAGACATATTACAACAATTTTTGAATCTAAAGTGTAATATTAATTGGACTATATACATTTGAGCATAAAATAAATACATAAGCTCGTCTTATTATTTTATACGGAATTGTGGATTTGAAATATGAATTTGCAATGTATGACGGAGCATCCGTGAAAAGTTAAGTAGGTGAAATAATTTCCCGTTTCAAGTAGGTGGGCATTTAGTAAGCAGGTACGTCAGTGTAAGACGAGTATAATAATGAGATTAACGACCCACGTGGATGAAAGAAGCAAAAGATTATGCAACTACTTTACTTAGTTTACTACTATAAATACAAGAAAATAAAAAAGAAAATAGAAAGATACATAGACAGACAGACACACAAAAAAATGAGTGGGGAAGAGAAGGTGGTGTGCGTGACTGGAGCATCAGGTTACATTGCTTCATGGATCATCAAACTTCTACTCCTCCGTCGTTATACTGTTCATGCTGCCCTTCGTTCCCCAAGTACTGACATACATACATACCCCTTCTTTTATATATGTTCATCATAGATAGGTCCATAATTAATTGATGATTAGAATGATTTAACAAGACTACTTTTTGTTACAGATGAAGCAAGCAAAACTAAACATTTAAGGGAATTAGAGGGTGCAAAAGATAGACTTCACTTTTTCAAAGCTGATTTATTGCAAGACAGTTCCTTTGATGCTGCCATTTCTGGATGTCATGCTGTTTTTCACACTGCTTCTCCTGTTATTTTTAGTATCAAACATCCCCAGGTTGATGTGCTTGATCCAGCGATCAACGGAACACTTAATGTCCTCACTTCCTGTACCAAATTCCCTTCTGTTGCTAGAGTTATTTTGACTTCTTCAGTTGCCGCTGTTGTCAATTTAGATAGACCTCGAGCTCCTCACGTGGTAGTCGATGAAACCTGGTTTTCCGATTCAGACTTGTGTAACAAAAACGCGGTATTGTATGTTACGACTATTATTATTTCACACTTGACACTCCCTGTGCGTGTATCAGTACTAACTAACTACTGAGTACTTGGGTTACAGAAGTGGTATGCGCTCTCAAAGACTTTGGCTGAAGAAGCAGCATGGAAGTTTGCCAAACTGAATAATCTACACTTGATCTCCATAAACCCAGCAATGGTTCTAGGTCCTATGCTGCAGCCAACTCTTAACCAAAGTGTAGCGATAATATCCAACATTATCAATGGTAGCTACCTACCCCATCTTATGGCATTCTGTTTTTCATACATTTATATTGAAACGTGGAATTTGATTGCAGGGGCAAAATCATATGGAAATGTAACATTTGGTTGGGTTCATGTCAAAGATGTCGCCAATGCACATATACTTGCATTAGAAGTCCCTTCAGCACAAGGGAGGTACTGCCTAGTCGAAACCGTTGCTCATATGTCTCAGATTGTCGAGATGTTGCGCCAACTTTATCCTTCTCTTACACTTCCAAATAAGTGAGTTCTTGTTTTCTTATGTCTTGTACTCATTTCTCATGTATGAGACAAACCTAATCCTCTGTAATAATATCTGCAGGTGTGCTGATGACAATCCTCTAGAGCCGACATACCAAGTGTCGAAGAAGAAATCTCAAGGCTTGGGCATAGAATATACTCCTATTAAAGTATCTCTCCAGGAAACCGTTGAAAACCTCAAGGAGAAGGGCTTTATTAGCCTCTAGGTCTTGTAATCTTGGTACAATGTCCAATATTGTTCACTCAAGGCTCAAAGTGTAATGGTGATACAAGTTGAAGTGGTTTTCACATATTGTTAATTGTTACTATATATCAGTCTATCATACCGTTCATTTTATGGTGAGAATTTCAGCGGTTTATGTTGGATCAAACTGTGATTAATGATTTTCTTTGCTGTTCTCATCCTCAGGAATGTCTTTGACTTATCGGTTGATTTTCAGTCAATCTAATTTCTTTGCCTTGTTACCAACATAAAAAGTTACGATAAAAAAAAGGTTTTACCAATATTGAGTACCGAAACCCGATATTGTCAAACATCAAAGTTAATATCATTCAATACAAGACTTAAAACTGACCCGACAGAGCCAAGCTCCTTGGTAAAGATACTAAAAACTGATGTCCTATTGTTGCAAGACCTGATAAAAGACTTACGATGTACAGAAACCAAAGTCACATACATGTGGTTATTATACATGGTACTGTAAAATAAAACTTCTAGAAGCCTTATCGCCTCAGGCTTCTCAAGGCACTTTCATAAGTTGTTACAAAGTGGGGGGAATCCAGATATAGCCATGAGTTTGAACATATCCAGCCTTTTGAAGCAACTCATCGGCCTCGGCTGGACCTCGTGTTCCAGGCTTGTATGGAATAGACTTCAGCTGCCCTTTATCGATTCGGTGGAGAAGGGGAGTAAAGATCTCCCAGGCAGCCTGAAATTGAAACAAGCTTCAGGTTTAATATGTGCACAACAAGCATATATCTAGCAACTTTTAAAAAATATACTTTGTATAGAAAGTTATGGTTTTCTTGCCTTGAGCTCATCTCTACGAACAAAATGCTGTTGATCGCCTCTTATTCTGTGGAAGTCAAAGCCAATCGCACCATTATAGGCATATGAAGAAATACACGATACAAAATCGCATGTATCATGAGTATCCAAACAATAAAAACAACGCGAAAGTCTTAATGCCCATATTATTTGGGTTCATCGAACATGAATTGTTGTCTAAATTCCCAACTTAAGGGAAATACAAAGAAACAAATTTAAGACTTCTTAGTTGTTCCAGGAAGCTGAGGAGGTCATCGAGGTTTAAATACACCAATATAAAGTGAATTTTTTTTCAGAAGGTAGAGAAGTCTTACGTGTCCAGAATCAGACGCTCATAAGCCTCAGGAATAACAACTCCCTGATACCTCTGACGGTATGACAAGTCTAGCTCACTTTGAACTGTTGACATTTCCAACCCTGGCTGTTTAACCTGTTTAAATTGATAAATTGTTCATCAATTCATCAACTGATGCCTCTATAAGGACCGTCACACCAATATAAAAATAGGAGTGCTGCTTCTTGAACAGCAAGGGAAACAACAATAACCAAAAAGCCTTAATCTCAAATGATTTGAGGTTGTCCAACATATACTCCTAAGGCATTTACATACCGTTAGCTTCATGTAAATCGCCTCTGAAGGCTGTAGCCGTATTACAAATTCATTTCTACCTTGCTTTTTACCTGAAAGCAAAGGAAAGCCAGTAAGAATACAACAACTTGCTTCGCAATAGGCTAAATATTTATTTATTTTCCCTCCTTTTTTTTTCCTTTATGGGGGCAGATACAGGCCAGAGACAACCTCCATCGATGTAGGTTCTCTCAAAGTATTTTGATCAAAGAAATTATGGAACTAGGCGATCAATGAAATTCTCTAAATATCTAGTCTGATGTCTGAATGGAGCTACGAAAGAGCCGTAGGTGGCAAGTATCACAAATAGTTACTCCCTAGAACTCCTTTCCCCTCCATCCCAGTTTTAAGTATTTTGATAAGTATTTTTTTACGAGAGCGAACAAGAAGAAAAAACAAACTACCACAGTACCACCTAAAGAATTGCCAAGTAAGCAATATCGCCATCACAACTTTGTCACACCCTCACCACTCTTAAGTTTGAAACAGAAAAGAGATTCTGATCCCTCTCTTCTTCAAAGAGCCCCATCCCTATGACTCTATAGTTCAGAATTATGGCAGGCAGCTGATTTTGCTTATCTTAAATGTTTTCTTTCAAGTCTTCACAAGAAAAGAAAGAGAAAAAAAAACTATGAGAATATAACACAAACAGACTGACTATCAGCAAACTAGAACTTGTTTCACATCACATTAGAATGTCATGTGTAACGATATCGTCGAGCGCTTGCTAATGAGGCAAGAAATAACCAAAAACCCAACACGCTCTGACAACAACAAAACCTTATTCCCAAATAATTTGAAGCCTAACGATAATATAAATAAAAACAAGGAATTGCTTACATCTGAATATATCACCAGGAACATCTTTGAACTGAACGCGTATTTCTGCTTTTCTCGAGTTCAATGCTTTTCCAGCCTTTAGTATAAAAGGAACACCTGTGATATATAACAGATATAATTTAAATCGAGAATAACAATAGATCAGCCTAGAAGACATGGACTCACAGAGTCCAAATTAATGGACATGCAACAGATGTATCACACTGCTGTAGTTCTGTGTAGTGGCAAGAGCAGTAGATAAGATGGGGGACCTTGAGAATAGCGAAGTCTGAGTTGGGGGTTGGTGGAAGTGGGTTGGATAGAAACTAGAAAGGCAAGTAAAACTATAAATACAACAGAAGTTAATAAAGTTATTGCAAATATAATTACTCGAAAGGTTTATTTATTCTATGTCAAGGATGGGAGGCTGCCCCTCGGCTCCCAGGAGGGCTAATTAATTAGGAATCAGAATATACTACTCTAAACAGAGATAAAGAAAGACTAAAGAGGGTAAAAAGATAATGACTTACCTTCCCATCTTTCATTGTGTATCCTCAAAATCACTGTAGCAAATGTTGGGGTGTTTGAATCTTTCGGAACAGTTGGATCATCTCGATAACCTTCATATTGCCCGAGAACTACCTCTTCATCATTTACGGGATTAACTTGTTGAAGAACCTTAAAGAGAAGTATAACTTACAATTAATAAAGTAAACTGAATACCAGTTACCAGGCATACATCCATATCTAGATTCATTGAATATATTGCCTTTGCTAAATCTAAATCACTTGTGCCCAGTTTGATCTCATATTGTACATCAAGGTGGATTTTTCAATATACATGGGTTCATAATTCGAACAAAAATGTCAAAAAAATTGTCTAAAACAAAAAATTACATGCAAGATGTTCAAATGTGGAAAACCAAATAAGGAAAGCAGAATATTTACAGAATGATAGGGTGTTTGTAACAAGGAGACAAGATGTTTGTACTATGTCGCCCATCAATTACTATAAGTCTTGAACAGCTTGAAACAATAGAGCAATTGGTTATTTAATAAATTTGGTTTCCATTCGAGGTTTAAGACAGATTGGAAGGAGCCCTGCTAAGCATACCAAGATAGAAACTTGTGACAAAATAAAGCTTAACAGCTAAAAAACGATATCTATCATGGCAGTTTTATAGTTAATTGATCTTAAATGCAGGGGTTTAGAAAATATACCTTCACTTTTTCATCACGGATGCTCTCTGGTGTGAGTGATGCAGGCTTCTCCATTGCAACCAAACACAGAACCTGCAAACCGTAGAAATCTGTTTACTGAATAAGTGAACGGGAACAAATGCAGACAATGGTCAACATGCAACATATTATGTCAACAGAAAGGTGAATAATACGATTTTATCTATTACATAATACAGAAGGCTTCTAGCAGAGAATTAGTGCAAAAACAAAGACGGTTGAGGTCAGCAGTACAAGCGAAGCCAAGGTGGTTTTATACACAAGACTACAATAGTGCCTGTCTTTAGGGAAACTCTTTCAAGCACACCAAGAATCTGGGATAAAAATTGCAGGAATAAGAGACCAGCTGAGATTAGAAGATGAAAGTATGAGATGTTGTAGCCAACTGGCCATACCTGCAATAGGTGATTTTGAATAATGTCACGGACTATTCTGCAACCAAATACACAGCACTGGAATTAGTGTATTCCTACAGGAGGATTTAAGAGGATAACTGATACAAAAATAATACAAAAACTAATCAAACATATAACTGGGCCGTAAAATAAAGCTGCCAATATACTGAATGTTTCTCTTATAACAAACTGAAGATTACAGTCAGCAGCATACCCATATTCGTCGAAGTATCCACCTCGGCCATCTGTCCCAAAATCCTCCCTGAAGACAATCTGCAATATACCGAATTTGGAAAAAGCACATTAGAGACAGATACACGACTCCAAATGTTTCCAGCCTCTATGTAGATGATTAATTGTTTTCATTTCAAAGGGGTCAAATACTCTATTCCTCGGCTATGTTATATGATGGAATAAAGGAAACCGGCTTATTAAACTCTCTATGAATCTTGCACTCTTGCATAGCGAGAAGCAGAATGTCGGTTCATATTACAACACATTAGTTTGGTACATGAAAGAGTGTGTTTGGTTTTACAAAATTAACTAAGTACATATGGCCATATGGGTACGGCTACCTACATCTGACACTCCTTATCCGCCTTTGAGCCACATGGTCATATGGGTATGTTGTTGCTGTACGTATATAGAATTATAGATTAGAATCTCTGCTTTATTTGTGATTCTGTCACCATACAAGATCCCCTAGGACTGGAAGTAGCTGTACATTCAGCTAAGTTGCATGTACAAAATGTCTTAGCTCAGAAAAGTAGAGATCATTGATCAAACAAGGGTTTCACTCTGCAGTCAAATAATTAACCTACTGTGAACATTATCCATGTTGTCCCTGAGAATATTAGAGAGAATTTCGAATACCTGAACATTATCAATGTTGTCCCGGTTCCAGAGAGGGAGAAAAAACCTATTAGCAAAGCGCATGACGAGCTGCATATAACAAAAGTATCAGCACCAAGATAAATAAACTAGATGAAAACTTGAAGGGTTTATGCATCTACTACCATGTTCTGCACCAACTCTTTCCCCAAGTAGTGATCAATACGGTAAATTTGTGATTCATCAAACAGCTCTCCTATCTGTGAACTAAGTTGTTCAGCGGAATTTAAGTCTTTTCCAAAAGGCTTCTCAACAACTACTCGCGTCCAACCACCATTATCAGCTGCAAGTCATCAACAAAACTTCTAAGCAACTATGTTCACTTCTTAGACAAGTACTTAAGGAGTTAAGGATGAATAATTGAATATATTCCAACCAAGGAAAAGGGTAAAAAGTGATCATTGTGTCAAATTACGGATGGAACGCGGATCAGAAATAACGCAATTGTTTCTAAATAATTAATGTTGGAATTTAAATTACAACACAATCTACACATTTTGACAGATGAAAAATCACGCACATATTCATAACCAGGTTTTCATTTTTAAGCGACTTTCACTAGCAGTATTGATTATGAAAGTGAACTAAGACTTCATAATCTCCAGTAAGTCTGAAGAACATACAAATATGGGTGACAAAATCACAAGAAACCACCCAAAGGCCAAAGTTGGTAGTAAATATTACTTCATCGGTCCTATTTAGTGTCACCATTTCACTTTGGTGGTCAACCATTGTTAAATGTAGACAATATTAATGGGATGGAGGGAGCAACATCAAAACATAGACCAACCACCAGTCATTAACACGTTGCTGTAGGTTTTTTTTTTAAACTAAAGGCAGAACATAATCTTGAACTTTCTCTCTTCAAAATGTGGCACCGACAGCAGAATGGCTTATTTTGGTTGTTTCTGATATACACACGAAACAGTGACATAGCAACATATTGAAAAATGGGGTTTTGATGCCTCACAAGTTTTTGAAGAATGATGTTTTACATAGTTTTATTTGACTAATTTGAAAGTTTTTAGTTTTAGACCGATAATAAAAGAGGACAAATGAAAAGGAAAAAAAAGACCCACTGGAGGACTCCGTACTCTGCCACTGCTAGGAATGTGAAAGAGTAACTTCAGTTATACCAGTAAAAACAACTGTAGTACTACTGTTATTTTTAGTCGTCAAAATTTGACCAAGTTTATCAACAGACTCAATGCAGAGGATTTTGGTAGCATACATTTAGTCATACAGCAAAGGCTGATCATTCTGCAGACTGATGGATACACTGATGGAGGGAGAGCAAGGTAGAAGAGTCTCCTAGCAATTCCATCTTGACTATTCTGTTCACACTCGTGTTTGGATATTTCTTTATCCAATAACCAAAAGCCTTCCTCAGTCTCATAAGAACCACTGACATATTTGATCTGGAAAAGTAAGCAAGTAAACCTGTTAATCTGCTGATAAAACTATTGGAATTTAGTTACTAAAGCAAACAGAGGAATATAACAGTTACTAACCAGACTCAAGAAGTTGGTAACTTCTTCAGATAATTGTGCTGTCACGTTCTTGGAAGGGATCAGGTATCTGTATATATTAGTAAAGACATTCAAAAGGACATCATGATGATGAATGTACTCTGTATAATGGACCCCCATTGAAATATGAAGGCATACCCTAAACCCTGTAACCACCGATTCGAAATGATCGGCCCCAAATTGACCCAACCAATCCTACCCAAAGTGACTCTTACCTGAAATAACTCGACAAAAACACACCTGAAACTGGCTGAGAGCCCAAAAAAACAGATTCAACCCGAATTATATAACAAATCCAATATGACTCAAGCCAAGCTGACTCGACCTAAACCCAACTCAAATGATCTATCTGCCACGTTTAAATTGATAGTAGCTAGTAACAAAGATTTTGTAAGACAAAACGTCTCACCCACGAATGCGATCTCTCAATTCATCATTTGTCATTTTTGACCTTGCATAACCAATTATGTGAACTTCATTGGGAGGGAGAAATCCCTGAACAATTAGTAAGCATTCCAAATTAATAATATGTATTACCCTCAAAAAGTCAATCAAAATAAAACCTTGGAAACCTCAACATAAATAATAGTAGTAAATTGATCCTCATTGAGATACTATTTATTGACATTTGTGCAGAAGGTTTTCATGACTGCATGTTAGTTACGCTGAGTTAACTACGATAATGAATTCCATGATACGTAGTATATTGCACGATTAATCAACCTACAAGTCAAGATTAGCATGCAAGTCCACATAGGTTATATAGAACGGATGTTTAACCTAAACACAACTAAGTGGTAGAAACGTGATTTAAGAATGTGAATGCATTATACAAAATTGCATAGCCACATTTGACGCATGTTTAGTTGAAGAGTATGAAGACGTAACCTTACAATATTGTGGATGTTTCTCACCTGTCCTTGAGTTATTACTATAATTTTGGAATTAGAGCCAAGGAAAAAAAAACTAAAGCTGTCAAACAATCGTGATTTAAGGTAAGTAACTGTTCTCTTGTGTCCGATTAATACACCTGACAGTAATGGTTGAGTAAGGCAGCAAAAAACAAAGAATCGAAATGAAGACACATATGTATGTAGTTTAACCTGACAGTAAAGGTTGAATAGCGCAGGAAAAGTCTTCTTCTTGGCAAGATCGCCAGATGCACCAAGGACAACGATAGACAAGGACCCGGATTCTTGTGAATTTTCAGAGTCTCCTCTGTCTGCGAATGAGTCGTTCCTGAAACTCAGTCTTTTCTCCATATGCCACTGGCTTGACCCCATCATTACTGGGTCCGAGTAGGCCGAGTAGGAAAAAAAATCTCACTTGTTCGAAGCCTGTAAGTAATCACCAACATATCAAGAAAATTATATCTCAACTAAGACAACATCACATCAACTATGGAATAAACCTCAGAATACGAGTACAAAGCACATCATTTACAACGAAAATGTTGATTAGAAAAAAGTAGTGAGTCATTCGGTAGCTATACACAATGTGGACATTTGTTCGGCTGTACTACCACAAGGATGGAGCAAAGAGCTTACAACTTCTGTTTTTTTTCTCTTTAGTAAACGACCCTAACTTAAAGCTTTTTGTTCAAGACGTCACTCATGACTCTTTTAAGTATTTCTATAAACACTAAGAAAATAAGTGGGAAACCCGACCGGTTTCATACTAAAGCCGTGTTGTTAAGATTATCTTTTGAGACGGTGACCACGCTATTGCTGTATCATGAAGACCTAAGCCACATTCAGATATCGACAGGTCCACATTCAAGAACATAACCCTGACAACTCCATTAACAACGTCATTTCCATACCTCAAACTGTTCAAATCTTGCAAAGAGAGCTCACTAAACATGATCACTTTAATGAATTAATGGAACAAAGCAAACAGGATCTATTACAGAAATCTTCAGGCGATCAACATCCTAAGTCGCAGTGTTATGAAGAAGCGAATAGAAAAAGAGGCTATGTGGTAGTTGAAAGATAAACAGTGGTTTATCATACAATTATCCAACAGATTAGTTAGTTGATCACTAATGTGCATGACATGATAACAGACCCATGCAGATTGTTACGAAGAGGGAGGAATCACGTGCTCAAGATCATCAACGTAGCAACTACATAACAACAAAGCGAAGTACAAATGTGTAACGGGAATATGATGATTACGATCAATATCACAAGCATCAGCACGAATCCACTCACTAGCTAAGCACAGAAACACTGAGGGTAGATAAACGATGATCATGTTGAAATAATTTTCGAGAAAGTCGAGAAATTTGCAAAATTTGACAATAAAAAATGAGCCACCCCAACAAGTAAAGTACAGAATACAATGATCATGTAGAAACAAATACTCCAAAATCCAATGATAATTAAGGGAACATCGTGAACCACAATTAGATTCGAAACCCGGATCTAAATAACAAAATTGAAGCAGAAAACGACGAGGAAAGCTCCTAACAGCAATCATGAGCTACAATTTATTCAGTAATAAATACAAATGATGATGATGGGTACACATAAATCATGTCTGTCTGTCACATAAATGATGAAACCAAGTAATGATTTTGAAACATATACTCAGAAATCCAACAATAGCAATACATAAACACAGGAGTATATTAATGAAATAAGGAAAGTAGGTAGAAAAATGACCTGAAGAAATGAAGAAAGATGAAGCAGAGAAGAGAAAGTGGGTAGGTGTGATCTTAGTGTTGAAAACTCAACAACATATAAACATAAAGAAGAGAGTAATAATGATTAATATAATATAAAAAGATACATAGAAAGAATGATACGAGTATATAGTTATGGAAGTATGAGATACAGGTGACTAGTAGTCTAGTGGTGACTGGTGAGTGGTGAGGTAGGTAAATTGTGAATGCGTTCTTGTTTTTCTTCTGAGTAGGCCCCCGCTGCCTAATGCGAATACCTTTCTGCCTTGTGCTTTTTTTTGTTCCACTGGGCGTCGGTAACAGCTTCAAAAAATCGAATCAGATCTTTTTCATTTTTTCCTATTTTCCATTTTTGCGGTTTAAATTAATTTATTTTAGGCTGTCTCAGTTACTTCTTTATCTTTTGATTTTAAAAATGTTGATTCATTTCATCCACTTATCAATCATCTAATGATGAGACCTACAAGGTTACAAATGATCGTCTCATCCCTTCTTAATCTTTGTTTTTAAAACAACGGTAAATAAATGACTGAAACAAATGGAGCATATCCGTGAACAATTTAATGGTCATAATATGAAGTTATGAATGATGAGGTGGGCTAGGTGGCTAACAATCAAAGTTAGTAGGTGGCTAAAATGAGACTTTGTGAAGGCCCTATTCTTTTATACTTATAAATTTCCGTACAAAAAATCAAAACTAAACGGGTGTAACTTTTCCGAACTGGACTTGTATCTGTATGAATTGAAGCTATAGAAGCTGAACGTATTCTAAGTAAATATTATATTCTTAATAATACCATTAACATTGAAGAGCCAGTCTTTTAAGATTAACCAAAAATCATCATAATAATTAATATTAGCATTCGTTGTATTCTTTATTTTGAATGTAATTACTAGATAATCGATAAGAAAATTATAAAGCTGGAGTGTAATATGAGTATATAAATTTGTTTACATTTGATTTAAGTATGATTAGGTTAGGGTTGAAGAGGGGGAGGGCGGTGGTATTTGTAGGGTGGGTTGCGAGAGAGAGGGTGATGAGACTAGCAGGGACGAAAGGAGACAGGGGTGTGTGGTGGCGCGTGAAGGGTTTGTGAAGGTGAATGTTGATGTCGGTGCAAAAGAAGGGGTCGGAGTGGGGATTGGGGTGGTCTGCAGGGACGAGTGGGGGATGGCGAGGATTTGGAAGGAATTGTGGGAGCCTCAAGTGGCCGAAGCCATCGTTGTGCTAGAGGGTCTTGAGGAAGCGGCACGTAGGTGACACACAAGGGTGATTATGGAGATTGATTGCTTGCAAGTCACCAATGCTCTAAAATCGAAGAAGAAAGGGCGAATCATCTTCTATTTAGTTTTAGATGGTATTGTCTCTTTGTCCGAGTCGTTTGAATCGGTTTCTTGGTCGTATACTAATAGGACTAATAGTAAAGTAGCTCATGCTTTAGCTCATTCGCTTCCTAGTGGTTCTAATATAGTTGTGTGGTCAGATGTTTTACCTCCGATTGCGAACAATGCTGTAATCGTTGATTTATTGATATGTTAATGCATCGTATGGTGCTTTTTCTCAAAAAAAAAAAAAGTTAGGGTTGAATGAGGTATCAAGGATCGAGGGCTATTTAAGTTACTCATATCCTTCTTCGATCAAATGTCAACAATCATCATAGTTGTTGTCCGTGTTACTCTAAGGATTGACAAATTTTCATTTAAGAAGAGTATGTAGTACATATGACAAATTCTCATCAAAGACATACACTATTCGTCACAAGCTGAAAATAGATAGTGCTTTTTCACAATATGCGACTGGAAGGGCGAATAAAGCCCCCACTTATATATTATAAAAGAGAAACTATCCGTATTTAGCATGTGATCAATAATACCCGTATTCAATGAGACGAGGTATATGATCATAGTTTTGTTTGTGGATCACGTATTCACCTTCTAATGTGGTGTTTGGTTTTTTTTTTAAGAGAGTGGGCTAATGGTAATAACCCGCTACATGTATATATCCAACATTCCAACCCCAATTGAAAGACAAGTACTCGAACACCCAACATTCATATTTCATACGCGACGTAAGATCATCTTCTGCGCATCGTCAGACCGTCACACGGTCGTCGTTGTCGCCGCATTCCCAATCAATTCTATTTCAAGGTATCTTTTAATCAACCAAACCCTTGTTTTTTTCTTCTTTATTTTAGTTTAACCATCAATAAATAATTACTACTGTTATTCGAATTTTCCATTTCTGACTTGTTGCTATTCAATTATTTGCCCGATTACTACTGTTATTCGAATCATTTTTGTTCCTCTCACTTAAACCCCCAATTATTCAAACCCTAATTTCACCTCTTTATTCTCTCTGTTGTTCTGTGTTCTGTCGATTTGTTTTTGTTTACTAGGGTTCTCTTAAGTTGTCGAAACCCAATTATTCATGCGATAAGCTTCTTGTTTAAGACGGATATGCATGCGTTTCAAATCGATAGACGAGACAAAAAGGAGAATGCCTAGGGTTTGATTATAATCTTCTCTCATCATTTATCTATTTGGGCTAGTACTTGATCCCTTTTACCCTTAAGACGGATATGGCAGCTTAAGGAAAACCAACTAAGAAGGTTTTGCCATCCCCCATTACCTAAAATGAAAGCAAAGGAATCATGTCTTGACGTTCTCTTACCTCGATGCGGACATAAAGGGTCTGGACACGCGTAAATAACCAAGTGTATGACTCCGCTATGCTATGAAAAATCGTCAAGTCTAATGAGGTATCTAGTGTTGTACCTATGTCCAAGTGTCCGAAACGGGTATACCAGACTAACATAACTTACGGATGTCCAATTTCATAGTAAATGGGTATATATTTTGCTGGGGCTGCAATGCAGATACTGATTAAATAAATTGTGGGTTGTGGTTCGGACAATTTTTAGTATATATCATATTTCACCTCTCTTAATAAATGCTATGTTATTATATTAAATACCATGTTGTGACTAATATCTATGTAATATGTATATTATTGATTGATGATTGTTTTTGTAGTGTTTATTTCCTGCTGCATTCAATTTATATTTAATAAATGTTCATTTCGGTCGAATTTGGATAGAAAATCACCTATGTTACTTAAGTTTCTATTATAGTCTATACTGCATTTTTTAAGAAAAACTGGTGTACGTAATTAAAGTTATTAAACAGTGTTATAGAGTAGTAGTAGCTTTAGTTAACTATCCCTGTGTGTAATTATTTCATTCTTGAGGAAGAAGCTTGGACAGATGCGCTTTAATCAAATTAATGCGCATACTTCATTTTTTTTAGAAAATTTGACGTGCCTATTAAATAAGGTTATAGAATAGTAGCTTTGATTACTCGATTGTTCTTCTGCATAATTGATTAATTCTTGAAGAAAGCTTGCGTAGATGAGCGTTGAAACCGATTCTCCAACCCATTCATGGAGCAGTGATGATTTCGCAGCACTGCTTGATGCTGAGCTTGACTGCAGCTTTGGTGTCACGCCAGATTATGGTGACGACAATAATGATGTTGTAGATGACTATAGGTTAGTAATTAAATGAGTAATTTATTTGTACACTTTACTTCTTGTTCAATTGTTTACTGGTTTCCATTTTGTGTGTGTCTGTTATTTGTTTATCTCTCTATTTTAAGAAAGTTATTGATGGATAAATTGACTCCATAAAGAATTTGATCCACTTATCATCGAAAAGCATAACAAAAAACGGTCTCATCTCATCTCCTTCGTCTTTGTGCCAAAGTGGAGGGTGACGTAAAGGAGGGAGTACCATGATCCATCAAAAGTGATTGAAGCTTTTAAACTGGGCGGGAACTTTGTAAGAGTCACTTTAGTAGAACACTTGAACTCATTGTGATTGTGTCATTGATATGCATCATGGACTCATGGTATGTGGGGACAATCGACATTTTAATTGTGTTTTGACAATTGCACTGTAAAGGATCCTATTTTACTCGTAAGTTGCAAGAGGAAGGGGAGAGAGGGGAGTGACTAGGAGAGATGTGTCATTGGGCGCATATTCTCGTCTTATGGTGCTTTCATAGCTTGAATTTTAACCATATTTATTAAGATTATATAGAGGTAACCAATTACACTTTTCTCCCCTCCCTCCCTCGGTTCCTCTCCCCTTTTCTCCTTCCTCCTAAACGTAGCTGATGTTTGTATTCTGAAACTCTATTAGTTAACAATACCTTTACACGAAATGAGCCCTTAAATCTTGTACTGGTGATGTATTGACATGACCATCGTTTGGGAGAAATATTTAGGGTGTTTTTTTCATAGTGTTGTAACACCCCCATAATCCTTTCTATTTAAAAATCGAGTTTTTTTTTTATGTAAAATTCGGATAATGGATGTGTCACAATTGAACCAAATCTAGTAGTAGTATCTAAAACATGAAATTAAATGGGTAAATGTCTATAAATTAAAACCAAAGAGTAAAATTCGATTACAACCAAATCCAAAGTTTGCGGAAGCGAAATAAGTTTGATGATGCAAAATAAAGATAATGTCCTCGAGCAGTTGTCTCCAATAAAAACAGTAAAGCCCGCTCTCCCGTGTATCCCACAACTCAGGGGTTAATGTTACACGATCTGCTCACACAATTGTGGTCATCGCAGGTCCAAATAAGGACAAAAACAAAAAGGGGTCAACAATTATGTTGAGTAAGGTAAAAAGTTCAATAAGAAAATATTGAGTTCAAAGAAAACATAACTTAAGTAGGTTTGATGTTTAAAAACATGTCTTAATAGATTTCAAAAGATTGTGACAAGGACATTTTATATTTCAACCAAATCCACTCCCAATTGTTTGTACTTAACAAATTTCAAAAGAAATATTTCTTTTGACAAATCCTTAATCGGAATAATTGGATAGAGGCCGTATGGAGAGGATCCTCTCGCCCTAGTCCGGATAAGACGGGGTTCACCAAACCATGTACAATAACTGTCCTAAAATCCCGAGTGTGCTCACCCCTCTAAGGGCCAACCCCAAAGAGGAAGACTAAGGACGGAGCTTCGATCAACTAGCCCCCACCAGAATAGGATGCTCCTTATTAATTAGGGACAACCTACCCTCTACCAAAACCGTTTCAGAATCCAACACAAAACCCATTTTCTTAAATCCAACACATCATATTCAAGTGATCAAAATGGTTTTAGTTTTAAATCAAAATCTTCTAATTTTGTTCCAAACACATTTCTCGTTTCCACAAATCAAATCAATCATCACATTCATAGCAACGAAATCATTCAACATGAACAACCATTTCAATCATAACAATGTAGTTCAATATTTGAAAAGATGTTTGACAATGCAAAAGTAATGTACGAACGAGTGTTTCCCTTACCTTACAACGTTGCTTAGGGAGCGATTGCAACGCATCTTCTACAAATCCCGAGTCTACAATATGTATAAAATATCGATTACTAATATATCCAAGTCGGCTCTTAACTATCTTGTTTTACATTACGTGTCTCATACGGTTTCTATTATTTTAGGTTCCTTTAACTAACGCATCCCACTCTATAGCCTTTAAATATGACTTAAGCATAAGACCAGAATGTATATGAATGATTTACCAACTTTTTATTGTTTGGTTTAGTCATTAAGCATACATGCAATAAGATTATACAAGTTATATTAACTTAAATAGTCTCCACGATTTTACAGTCAGAAAGCAGTAACTTTAAATCGTCACATCTCCCTTATTACTAATCATTTTAATATGAGGTTAGTGGGGTTGGATTCTTTAAGATGTCCTCTAGCTTTAATATAAATTGAGTCCAAGCCTAAAAAGGCCTCTACGTTGTACGAATTTACAATTTAACAAAATCTGTCCAAATACGAGTCTTAATATGTTATTGAGTGAAAAATGCTTTTAACAAATCATAATGTCATGATTCAAAAGTCTAAAATGCTCTACTTTCCTAATAATTTAACATATTAAAATATGGGATGTCAGTTTATATAGATTCCTTTATGAGTCTACTAACTTTAGGTCCTTGTAAGTCGAAGTCTAAATCTGAGTTTAAGATACCCAAAATCACGTTTTTTCCAGAATGTGTCGGATTTCGAGTCATCAAAAGTAACAATGCATAAATGCTTCTTACCAAAATAAAATGAGTTGATTCCAGATCCTAACATGCTTTAAACTCAAAGGATATTACCATGTTAAAATATGAGATATTAACTCGTTCAATAGATATACTTTTAGAACTCATTAAGTGAGACATGCAATCCCGAGTTATCCAGAAACAGGTTTTACTAATCTATTTGTCATTTTCAAATGGTGCATGCAATGACTACGAAATTTTGTGAGTATTTTAATAACATCAGAAGATACAACATATATTTATTTCACATTAAAATAACGAGTTCATAATTAACCTATGGATTTTGACACTTTAATGGTTGTTACTTGCTTAGATTATGCATACATGAATGGAGACTTGTTTGTTGAAGTTTATAGTTTAAGAAACTTAATAATATGTGTTGTGAAGATATTGAAACATAAAAAAAATGGTTTTGAATGTTACTTACATGGTGAAGAGTATAAGTTAGGCAAAATCCTCCACTTACAATGCTCCTTCTTCTTCCTCCTCTTCTTTTCTTTTTTTATTTCTTTCTCCCTCTAACCTCTCTCTCTCTAATTTGTGTGTGTAAGAGTAGATGTGGTCCTAGAGTGTTAGGATGAGGGTTACGAGAATAGGTGGTGTGAAGTTGATGGAAGAGAAAAAAAAAGGAGACGATGGTTTTAATTTTTCAAGCATGCTCTTAAGTCTTGTCTCCCATTCTAGACAAGGATTTAATGTAATGTTGGGCATGCTTGAGGAGGGTTCTAGATGCCTATATTTCAGATTATGATTCAGTAGATGACGGGTTTTAGAGTCGGGAATTTTACTTGAGCGACTATTCTACTACGCGCTCAAAATGTGACAACAGTTTTACAAATTACCGACACCAGGATTCTATTCGTTCTTCCTTATTTTATTATTTACGTCTTTTATTTTATAGATATATATTTATAATGTTTCACATTAATATTTTACTATATAATTACTTGCCCCAAAGTCGTAACCGATTCCCAACGAAGCGATAATTATATCGCTACTAGATTTTCCATTTTATCTCTAATAATTTTAGTCTTTTAAAATCCTTTATTGCTAAATTCGATTACGCTTAATTTTTCTAATTTCCCTTTTTATCTCTATTGACAAATTTTATGGGTATTACAATTGCTATATATCGGTGTTCTCTGTTGGCTATAGGTAGGGTGTTAAATCCTGATAGTTTTGTTGGTTTGAATGTGTAAGTTGTGTCTTATGGGATATAGATGTACTTTGCCTTTCTCGAAAGGTTCTCTATTAGGTTGTATTGTCCTCTGTTTACTGGATGGCTTATTTTCTTTTCTTTCAGTTTGAACATATGGGTTTCTTATCATCATTTAATAGAGTAAGAATAAAGCTCGTGTTCAACTATTAAATCTATTCGTAATTACTAGACTACTTGCAGGTGCAAATGAGTTGTCCACTAGGTTACAATTAGTTGTGTTTATGCAAATTAGTGGTTTGAACTCCGAACAATTAAAACGTTTATAAAATGTAGTTGAGAGTTTTCTTGTATGCATTTCTTTTTCCTGATTTTTTCCTTTTATTTGTAGAAGATGCAAGAGACTCAAAGTGGAAGTGCTGGAGGAAACGCAAGTTTCAAATTCTTATGGTTTGAGTAAGGAGAATTTAGGTTTGATTCCGTGTCAAACCTTCAAAATAGCTATGGAATTGCTTGCACTTTCTGCTAATGTGTCTGGATTTGGGCTCTCTTTACTCTGTACTATAAGGAAAAAAATTCCATAGCTATAATTTTTAGGATCATAAGAGCCAGACAATTCCCTATTCTAGCATTTGACCTTTTGAGTGTAGTTTCTTCTTATTCGCTCGAGCAATTCTCCCATTTATCTATGGGAAGGAAAAAAACAGAATAAAAGAGTTGCATCTAAAAATATCAGGTGTTGACGTGTGGTGCATAGAACATAAGTAGCCTAGTTTTGAACTTTGCCCTGCTAAATCTCTTGTGTACACAGATGGAGCTATTAAGGCTTCATGTCCACATCCTGGTTTCGTTAGAGACTTGTGCTACCACTGTGGAGAAAGAATAAATGATGGTGGTGATGTGGCATTTCCATACATACATCGGGTATAATTTTTCGGAGCAATGTTTAGATACTGCTGTAAGCCATAGCTTTCCTCATTTCTAAGCAATCTTCAGAGAATATAAGCTAATCAAGGTCTCTTAAATTTGATATGCAGGATTTAAGACTGGGAACTGATGAAATTTCTAGATTGCGCGAGTCTGATGTAAGATCTGTATTAGGCCGCAAGAAACTGTATTTGATCCTTGATTTGGATCATACGTTACTAAATTCCAGCCGTTTAGATGACATAAGCTCAGAAGAGGAGTATCTACTCAGTAGAACAGACTCTCTTCAAGGTCACTCTACTGAATTTACGTGTATTACTGTTTTTCACATTTCTGTTCCAACTTTTTAGATATCTACTACTCAACTATTGAGTGATATCCCTGTAACAAACTTTTGCGAAAGACCCAACTTATTCATATTATTGCTGATGATGAAAGGTTTCCACAGTATACTATTATTATATAGTACACACGCACATGGATATACCCATTTGAAAAGGGGTATGAGCTTGAGAAGTAATTTAAAGCAATGCCACAATGGACACTCTTGCACAATGCAAATCCCATCTTGCAATTTATTCACAAGACAATTTGTAGATTGGTCAAAAGTTTTAAGTGCTGGATATGAAGCAGCAAAATGAAATACAATTTTATGACCTCAACATATTGTTTATAGTGGCCAATGATAGGAATGATTATTTTCAAGATTCAAATTGATCAGGTTTATCACAACTGACATACTTGTGTGTCACCTGTGTATGCTTCTGCCTTACGGATCCTTCGAACTTTACTCATCTTAATTAGGTATGTTGCAAGTTGCAGACATTTCAAAAGGCAGCTTATTCCTATTGGATATGATGCGGATGATGACTAAGTTAAGACCATCTGTTCGCAATTTCCTGCGAGAAGCAAGCCAGATATTTGAAATGTACATTTACACAATGGGTGAGCGTGCATATGCACTTGAAATGGCTAAGCTTCTTGACCCCGGGAGTCTCTACTTCAATTCAAGAGTGATTTCCAGAGCTGATTGCACCGAGAGACATCAGAAAGGGCTAGATGTGGTACTTGGTCAAGAGAGTGCTGTTTTGATACTTGATGATACCAAAGATGTAAGTATTGTTCCAACTTGCTTTATTGAACTGATTTTCTAATGGGGTTTAATGTTGGTTGCTTCCCTGCACGACTCTATTACACCTAAATTCTATTATACCATTTGCTGAGTTACTTCCTCAAAAATGTTCCATGTTGATATATGTATAATTGTATATTACTCCCTGCATCCCATTTTTATTGTCCCTCTTTCTATTTTGGAAGGATTGTAGGAAAAGTAGTGAATTACCAACTTTACCTCTTAAATAAAAGAAGAGTTGAGTCCTAATTTTATGGTCATTATGGTGGTAGTTGGTTATCTAGGGGCAATATTGGATAACTAAAGTTTTTTCTTACTAAATTTAGTAAGGGAACAATTATTATGGGATAAAATTTGAAGGCAAAGGGATAATATAAGTGGGATAGAGGGAGTACATATTACTCACTCATTTTTGGCGTAAAACAATCAGAAAGAATAATACATTCATATATCTAATCGGTAATGAAAAAGAAAATATTATTTGGGAAAAAATACAGAAAAAAATAGAAATTACGGCAAAAAAACAGGCAAAAGATTCTAAAGATGTGGTGCATTTGATCTTTACTAATTCAGGTATGGCGGAAACATGCGGACAATTTGATATTGATTGAGAGATACCACTTCTTTTCATCAAGTTGTCGCCAATTCCAATGTCAGTATGAGTCTCTGTCTGTGTTGAAAAGTGATGAGAGTGAGCTAGATGGAGCACTTGCAACAGTTCTGAAAGTTCTTAAAAGAATACATGGCCAATTCTTTGATCCTGTTAGCTTCCGTCCCTTGAATTAATTTCAGCTACTGTTTCTTCGAGTTAATTTATTCTTTCTTCTTGGATATGCCTATTCATTTAGAACCTGTAAACAGGGGAATGGAGACAACCATGCTGCTAGAGACGTGAAGCAGGTAAAGTCTTCCAAGCTGTACTCATTTGTTTGGTTGTCTGTCAATATGTGAACTGGTTGTTGGGCAGGGTGTTTTTTTTTTTTCCTTTATTTGGTCGAATGGTTATATTATATTATATTCTTTTCATTTATGGATCTGTGGTTGCTAAACCTCAGCATAACTGTAGTATTTTAGCTGTATAAATTACCATGCGAAGTGTCACGGTCCGGAACTTTGAGCCGGGATGTGGTGCGCACTCTAGTCTAATCTCGCGATAAGAGTGCAAGCGAGAGCGTCAAGCACTAGTGTTCGTCACGCACTAGGCATTCGTAATCGGTCTCGAGTTGTGTGTGTCGGGATCCTAGTCTCGATCAACAACGGCCGGCACATACATATTCGTAAGTAAGAATGAAGGCAACAATTCATAAGAACGCAAGCAATGAGTTAATATGAAGGCAATTGATGGGAAGTAGATTGAGTGACTAGTACTCCCCATAGAGGGTTTTTTGATAGTTTCAGTAGCAGGAAACATTACATGTGCAGAATAGCGATACGTTTTCTAAACACCTAGAAACGTATCTTAAACATAAAATCTAGCTCCAAGATTCGAGTACTACATGAAAATAAAAACATAAACGGAAATACATGAAAGCATAAAGAAAATCTACGAGGTCGAAGTGGACGGACCGCGCGCGCATATTTGCGGGTTTTGCGGGTCCTTACACTCTCCCCTCACCTAATCTGTTGCCGTCCTTGGCAACGCTTGAAGTCGGCAGATGTTGTTGGAAGTTGGTTGGAACAGATGTTGGCACGCTTGCTCTTGTTGCGGGTTGGATCTTCAGGATGGTACGACTTCAAGCAGCTCATATGTCGGCAAGCCCTATATCTATATGAAAAGGTGCTCATTCAATCAAGCAACAAAAATGGTTCACAGAAATGTTATCCTCTGCCCAAAGCATAGGAATTTCGCGGCGAACCTTGCTCATTGACACTTTATCCAGCTGGGTCGTTCAAGCTTGTAGGCCACCTCCCCAATCCGCTTTGTCACTTGGATGGGACCTTCATACTTCCGCGCAAGTCGCTCGTCGCGCCCCCGGAGGAATCTCATCTCATCTGCTCCTTGTTCAGCTTCATCATGACCATGTCACCCACGTTAAACTCGCGGGGTCTTCTGTTTTCATCGGCCCATTTCTTCATGCGGCGAGACGCCTTCTCCAAGTAAGCTCGGGCAATTTCTGCATTCACATTCCACTCTTTTGCAAACTCATGTGCTTTCTTCGTCCGGCCATCATAAGTATGTGCAACTGTCGGAGGCAATAGTGGCATCTGACCTGTAACAAGCTCAAACGGGCTCTTGTTGGAAGAGGAGCTCGTTTGAACATTAAAACAGAACTTGGCAATATCAAGGAGTCGCACCCACTCCATTTGAGTTGCGCCAATAAAATGTCTTAAGGTATTCCTCCAGCATGCTATTGAAGATTTGAGTCGCGATCACCGACTATGCTTTGAGGTAGCCCCCAATACTTCGCAACATGTCTGAATAACATAGTAGCTGTTTCTTCGGCACTACAAGCCTTGGGCAATGGAATGAAAGTCACATATTTTGAGAATCGATCCACATACAAGGATCACACTTAATGCCCCTACCTTCGGCAACCCGGCTATGAAGTACATTGAGATACTCTCCCATGGACGTGTTTGGCACTGAAGTGGTTTAGCAGTCCTCCCGACTTTTGTTTCTCTCCTTTGTCTTGTTGGCAAATGAGACAAGTCTTAGGTGTATTCCATCACATCATCCTTCATTTGTGGCCAGTAGTAGCTCTTCTTTAGTAGGCATAAGGTCCTCTTCCATCCCAGATGACCCGCCCACAAGGTGTCATGGCACTCTTTCATAAGAATCCTTCGTAATCCCGCCGCTTTTGGGACGAAAATCCGATGTCCCTTTGTGAATAGAAGTCCATCTTACATCCAAAATTTTCAAGTTTTCCCCTCCAAGACCAATTGTTTCCGAGTTTGTGTTGTTTGGTCTTGGTTGAGGTGTTCTTTCGTCTTGTCTCGAATATCCGTAGCTACTATGGTAGTAGACATGTGAGCAATCATCCGAAGTGGTCTTAACTCTTAAGGTCTGAAAAATGGTCTTAACTCTTAAGGTCTCCAAACTCTCTTTATTTCAAATCACATGCCAATTTTGTTATACTGAGTCATTATTATATGTCTTAGAGATATTACAATGCGAATTTACAGACATTTTATTGCAAGGGCCAGTTGTCCCGAAAACCGTAGATAATAACCTTCGAAATCAGCGGTTTTCAGCGATATTCGGAAACCAAAAATAATTCTTCCTTAAAGGTGTTTATAGACCCGTTAAGTCTATAAATAGCAGTTGGATGTTAGTATCCCTCTTTAAACAACGTAAAAACGAAGATTACTACTTGTTTTGTTTAATACAGACAAGGTCTGAAAAGTGGTCTTAAGGTCTCCATATTATATTTATATCAAGTGAGATGCCAATTTCGTTATCCTGAGTCATTATTATATGTCTTAGAGATATTACAGTGCGAATTTAGAGACATTTTATTTCAAGGCCCAGTTGTCCAGAAAAGCGTGAATAATAACCTTGAAATCAGCGGTTTTCAGCGATATTCGGAAACCAAAAATATTTTTTCCCTAAAGGTGTTTATAGACCCGTTACGTCTCTAAATAGCATTTGGTTGTTAGTATTCCTCTTTAAACAATGTAAAAACAAAGAATATTACTTGTTACCTCTAATACATACAAGGTCTGAAAAGTGGTCTTAAGGTAGCCAAATTATCTTTATTTCAAGTGAGATGCCAATTTCGTTATCCTGAGTCATTATTATATGTCTTAAAGATATTACAGTGCGAATTTAGAGACATTTTATTTTAAGGCCCAGTTGTCCCGAAAAACATGAATAATAACCTTGAAACCAGCGATTTTCAGCGATATTCGGAAACCAAAAATATTTTTTCCTAAAGGTGTTTATAGACCTGTTACGTCTCTAAATAGCATTTGGTTGTTAGTAATCCTCTTTAAACAACGTAAAAATGGAGAATACTACTTGTTACCTCTAATACATACAAGGTCTGAAAAGTGGTCTTAAGATCTCCAAATTATCTTAATTTTAAGTGAGATACCAATTTAGTTATACTAAGTCATTATTATATTTCTTAAAGATATTACAGTTCGAATTTAGAGACATTTTATTTCAAGGCCCAGTTGTCCCGAAAAACGTGAATAATAACCTAAAAAACCAACGATTTTCAGGGATATTCGGAAACCAAAAATATTTTTTACCTAAAGGTATTTATAGACTCGTTACGTCTATAAATAGCAATTGGATGTTATTATCCCTCTTTAAACAACGTAAAAACGGAAAATACTATTTGTTACCTCTAATACACACAATGTCTGAAAAGTGGTCGTAAGGTCTCCAAACTATCTTTATTTCAAATCAAATGTCAATTTCGTTATCCTGAGTTATTATTATATGTCTTAGAGATATTACAGTGCAAATTTAGAAACATTTTATTTCAAGGCCCAATTGTCCCGAAAACCGTGGATAATAACCTTCAAAATCAGCGGTTTTCAGCGATATTCGGAAACCAAAAATATTTTTCCCTAAAGGTGTTTTTAGACCCGTTACGTCTATAAATAGCAATTGGTTTTAGTATCCTTCTTTAAACAACGTAAAAATGGGGATTACTACTTGTTTTCTCTAATAGAGACCAGGTCTGAAAAGTGGTCTTTACTCTTAAGGTTTCCAAACTCTCTTTATTTCAAATCAGATGTCAATTTCGTTATTCTAAGTCATTATTATATGTCTTAGAGATATATTATACTGCGAATTTATAGACATTTTTTTTCAAGGCCCAATTGTTTCGAAAACCATGGATAATAACCTTCGAAATCAGCGGTTTTCAGCGATATTCGGAAACCAGAAATAATTTTTCCTTAAAGGTGTTTATAGACCCGTTAAGTCTATAAATAGGAATTGGATGTTAGTATCCGTCTTTAAACAACGTAAAAACGGAGAATAGTACTTGTAACCTTTAAATCTTTAATGCATACAAGGTCTGAAGTGGTCTTAAGGTCTCCAAATTATATTTATTTCAAGTGAGATGCCAATTTCGTTATCCTGAGTCATTATTATATGTCTTAGAGATATTACAGTGCGAATTTAGAGATATTTTATTTCAAGGTCTAGTTGTCCTGAAAAACGTGAATAATATCCTTGAAAAGCAGCGGTTTTCAGCAATATTCGGAAACCAAAAATATTTTTTTCCTAAAGGTGTTTATAAACCCGTTGCGTCTATATATATCAATTGGTTGTTAGTATCCCTCTTCAAACAACGTAAACGAGATTACTTCTTGTTTCCTCTATTAGAGACAAGGTTTGAAAAGTAGTCTTTAACTCTTAAGGCCTTCAAAATAGATGTCAATTTCGTTATCTGAGTCATTATTATATGTCTTAGAGATATTATAGTGCGAATTTAGAAAAATTTTATTTCATGACCTAGTTGTCCCGAAAACCGTGGATAATAACCTTGAAAATCAGTGGTTTTCAGCGAAATTCGGAAACCAAAAATATGTTTTCCCTACAGGTATTTATAGACCCGTTAAGTTTATAAATATCAATTGGATGTTAGTATCCCTGTTTAAACAACGTAAAAACGGAGAATAGTACTTGTAACCTTTAAACAACGTAAAAACGAAGAATACTATTTGTAACCTTTAATACATACAAGGTCTGAAAAGTGGTCTTAAGGTCTCCAAATTATATTTATTTCAAGTGAGATGCCAATTTCGTTATCTTGAGTCATTATTATATGTCTTAGAGATATTACAGTGCGAATTTAGAGTTATTTTATTTCAAGGTCATGTTGTCCCGAAAAACGTGAATAATATTCTTGAAAACCGAACCATCGGTTTTCAGCGATACTTAGAAACCAAAAATATTTTTTGTCCCTAAAGGTGTTTATAGACCCGTTACGATTATAAATTAACAATTGGTTGTTAGTATCCCTCTTTAAACAACGTAAAAACGAGATTACTTCTTGTTTCCTCTATTACAGACAAGGTTTGAATAGTAGTTTTAAGGCCTCCAAAATAGATGTCAATTTCGTTATCCTGAGTCATTATTATATGTCATAGAGATATTATAATGCGAATTTAGATAAATTTTATTTCATGACCTAGTTGTCCCGAAAACAGTGGATAATAATAACCTTGAAAATTAGTGGTTTTCAGCGAAATTGAGAAACCAAAAATATGTTTTCCCTAAAGGTATTTATAGACCCGTTAAGTCTATAAATAGCAATTGGATGTTAGTATCCCTGTTTAAACAACGTAAAAACGGAGAATAGTACTTGTAACCTTTAATACAGGCATGATCTGAAAAGTGGTCTCAAGGTCTCCAAATTATCTTTATTTCAAATCAAATGCCATTTTCGTTATCCCGAGTCATTATTATATGTCTTAGAGATATTACAGTGCTAATTTAGAGACATTTTATTTCAAGGCCTAGTTGTCCCGAAAACCGTGGATAATAACCTTCAAAATCAGCGGTTTTCAGCGATATTCGGAAACCAAAAATATTTTTTCCCTGAAGGTGTTTATAGACCCGTTACGTCTATAAATAGTGATTGGTTTTAGTATCCTTCTTTAAACAACGTAAAAACGTAGATTACTACTTATTTTTTCTAATATAGACAAAGTCTGAAAAGTGGTCTTAATTATTAATTTCTCTAAACACTCTTTATTTCAAATCAGATGTCAATTTCGTTATTCTAAGTCATTATTATATGTCTTAGAGATATTACACTGCGAATTTATAGACATTTTTTTTCAAGGCCCAATTGTCCCGAAAACCATGGATAATAACCTTCGAAATCTGCGGTTTTCAGCGATATTCGGAAACCAAAAATAATTTTTCCTTAGAGGTGTTTATAGACCCGTTAAGTCTATAAATAGCAATTTGATGTTAGTATCCCTTTTTAAATAACGTAAAAACGGAGAATAATACTTGTAACCTTTAATACATACAAGGTTTGAAAAGTGGTTTTAAGGTCTCCAAATTATATTTATTTCAAGTAAGATGTCAATTTCGTTATCCTGAGTAATTATTATATGTCTTAGAGATATTACAGTGCGAATTTAGAGATATTTTATTTCTAGGCCCTGTTGTCCCGAAAAACGTGAATAATATCCTTGAAACCAGCGGTTTTCAACGTTACTCGGGAACCAAAAGTATTTTTTCCTAAAGGTGTTTATAGACCCGTTACGTATATAAATAACAATTGGTTGTTAGTATCTCTCTTTAAACAACGTAAAAACGAGACATTTTATTATAGTGCGAATTTAGAGACATTTTATTTCATGACGTAGTTGTCCCGAAAACCGTGGATAATAACCTTGAAAATCGGTGGTTTTCAGCGAAATTCGGAAACCAAAAATACGTTTTCCCTAAAGGTATTTATAGACATGTTACGTCTATAAATATCAATTTGTTTTTAGTATCCCTCTTTAAACAACGTAAAAACGGAGATTGCTACTTGTTTCCTCTAACAAAGACAAGCTCTGAAAAGTGGTCTTAAGCCTTAAGGTCTCTAAATTATCATTATTTCAAATCAAATGTCAATTTCGTTATCCCGAGTCATTATTATATGTCTTAGAGATATTACAGTGCGAATTTAGAGACATTTTATTTCATGACCAAATTGTCCCGAAAAACGTGGATAATAACCTTCAAAATCAGCGGTTTTCAGCGACATTCGGAAACCAAAAATATTTTTTCCTAAAGTGGTTTATAGACCTCTACGTCTATAAATAGCAATTGGTTTTAGTATCCTTTTTTAAACAACGTAAAAACGGAGATTACTACTTGTTTCTCTAATACAGACAAGGTCTTAAAAGTGGTCTTAACTCATAAGGTCTCCTAACTCTCTTTATTTCAAATCAAATGACAATTTCGTTATTCTAAGTCATTATTATATGTCTTAGAGATATTACACTGCGAATTTATAGACATTTTTTTTCAAGGCCCAATTGTCCCGAATACTATGGATAATAATCTCCAAAATCAGCGATTTTCAGCGATATTTGAAAGCAAAAATAATTTTTCGCTAAAGGTGTTTATAGACCCGTTACGTCTATAAATAACAATTGCTTTTTAATATCCTTCTTTAAACAACGTAAAAACGGAGATTACTACTTGTTTACTCTAATACAAACAAAGTCTGAAAAATGGTCTTAAGCCTTGAGGTCTCCAAACTCTATTTAATTACTAACTCTTAGGGTCTCCAAATTCTCTTTATTTCAAATCAGATGTGAATTTCGTTATACTGAGTCATTATTATATGTCTTAGAGATATTACAGTGCGAATTTAGAGACATTTTATTTAAAGGGCCAGTTGTCCCGAAAAACTTGGATAAAAAACCTTCGAATCAGCGGTTTTCAGCGATATTCGAAAACCAAAAATAATTCTTCCCTAAAGGTGTTTATAGACCCGTTAAGTCTATAAATAACAGTTGGATGTTAGTATCCCTCTTTAAACAACGTAAAAACGGAGATTACTACTTGTTTTCTTTAATACAGACAAGATCTGAAAAGTGGTCTTAAGGTCTCCATATTATATTTATATCAAGTGAGATGCCAATTTCGTTATACTCAGTCATTATTATATGTCTTAGAGATATTACAGTGCGAATTTAAAGACATTTTATTTCAAGGCCTAGTTGTCCCGAAAAACATGAATAATAACCTTGAAACCAGCGGTTTTCAGCGATATTCGGAAATCAAAAATATTTTTTCCCTAAAGGTGTTTATAGACCAGTTACGTCTCTAAATAGCATTTGGTTGTTAGTATTCCTCTTTAAACAACGTAAAAACGGAGAATAATACTTGTTACCTCAAATATATACAAGGTCTGATAAGTGGTTTTAAGGTATCCTAATTATCTTTATTTCAAGTGAGATGCCAATTTCGTTATCCTGAGTCATTATTATATGTTTAGAGATATTACAAAGCGAATTTAGAGACATTTTATTTTAAGGCCCAGTTGTGCCGAAAAACGTGAATAATAACCTTCAAAATCATCGTTTTGCAGCGATATTCGGAAAACAAAAATATTTTTTCCCTAAAGGTGCTTATAGACTTGTTACGTCTCTAAATAGCATTTGGTTGTTAGTATTCTTCTTTAAACAACGTAAAAACGGAGAATAATACTTGTTACCTCTAATACATACATGGTCTGAAAAGTGGTCTTAAGGGCTCCAAATTATCTTAATTTTAAGTGAGATGCCAATTTAGTTATACTGAGTCATTATTATATGTCTTAGAGATATTACAGTGCGAATTTAGAGACATTTTATTTCATGGCCCAGTTGTCCCGAAAAACGTGAATAATAACCTTGAAACCAGCGGTTTTCAGCGATATTCGGAAATCAAAAATATTTTTTCCCTAAAGGTATTTATAGACCCGTTACGTCTATAAAAAGCAAGTGGATGTTAGTATCCCTCTTTAAACAACGTAAAAACTGAAAATACTATTTGTTACCTTAAATACACACAATGTCTGAAAAGTGGTCGTAAGGTTTCCAAACTATCTTTATTTCAAATCAGGTGCCAATATTCGTTATCCTGAGTTATTATTACATGTCTTAGATATATTACAGTGCGAATTTAGAGACATTTTATTTCAAGGCTCAGTTGTCCTGAAAATCATAATAACCTTTAAAATCAACGTTTTGCAGCGATATTTGGAAACCGAAAATATTTTTTATTAAATGTATTTATAGACCCGTTACGTTTATAAATAGAAATTCGATGTTAGTATCTCTCTTTAAACAATGTAAAAACGAAGAATACTACTTGTTTCTTCTAATTCTAATACAGACAATCTCTAAAAAGTGGTCTTAAGGTCTCCAAATTATCTTTATTTCAAATCAAATGCCAATTTAGACCTGCTACGTCTATAAATAGCAATTGCTCCATGTCAAAGAGGAAGTTGTCGACTTCCTTCGAGTCTCTTGCCCCACTTTACTTTGGAGGTGTAGGCGGGTTCACCTTGGGAGCCCCAACAAAGCTCTCGTCTGCAGCCAATTTCACAAGGTATTACACATGTTCTCGGGTTGCCCCTCTCGTGGAGGTAGCCCATCTCCTCCGCATACTCGGGTGGAATCGCTGCTTCTACGATTTCAAAGCGAGCCTCATGCCTCTTTACCGTCTCATCAAGGGCTTGGTGAGTATTCCCCAAGCTCACCATGAGATTCTCCAAATACGGAAGTTTCTCATAAGCAACTTCTCCAAGGCAGTCCCCCTTACCCTTACCCTGGCCCTTGTCTCACCTTTGTTCCCACTCGGTTCTGTTGTCTTTCCCGTCATCGTATTGCAGCAGCCCGTCGTGAAAACCTGGCTGTGATACCAAATGTCACGGTCCGGAAATTTGAGTCGGGACGTGGTGCACACTCTAGTCTAATCTTGCGACAAGAGCACAAGCGAGAGCGTCTAGCACTAGTGTTTGTCACATACTAGGCATTCGTAATCGGTCTCGGTTTGTGTGTGTCGGGATCTTAGTCTCGATCATCAACGGTCGGCACACACATATTCGTAAGTAAGAATGAAGGCAACAATTCATAAGAACACAAACAATGAAGGCAATCGATTGGAAGTAGATTGAGTGACTAGTATTCCCCATAGAGGGTTTTTTTTATAGTTTCAGTTGCTGGAATAATTACATGTGCAAAATAGCGATACGTTGTCTAAACACCTAGAAACGTATCTTAAACATAAAATCTTGGAGTACTACATGAAAAAACATAAACGAAAATATATGAAAGCATAAAGGAAAGCTACAAGGTCGAAGTGGACGGACCGCGCGCGCATATTTCCGGGTTTCGCGGGTCCTTACACAGCCTTCTTGTGCTTTCCTCTGTGTTTGTGCCATTTTTTCCCCACCTCCTACGTGCGAGATTACCTTAGAAACACTTGATTCTTCTTTGAGTGCTACTCCCTCTATTCAATTCCAAACACACTATTTCTCTTTTACATGTTTGCCAGTGCATACATTGTAACGTAAAAAATGTTATGTGCACAAAATTTAAAAAATGTAGACCACGTGCAAAAAATCCTGAATTTTACATTATAAAAAAAACATAGAAGTAATATTCTTCATGTACTTATAATGATGAATCAAACAAGATCCACATGACTACATTTTTTCTTATATATTGCTGAAAATATTTAAGTCCCCTCATTGATGAATAGTGTCAAAAAAATGTAATGGTATGTTTTGAATGGAGGGAGTATATGGCTGGTCAAGTTGGTATGGGTTAAAGCTGGTTTATATTGCTGTACTCTTATCATCAGGTCTATACTAGAATGTTATGTATTTACCTCTCGAGTTTTTTGTGATTGGTCGTAATTCTAGGTTTCTCCTTTTTATTGGGGTTTGTATGGTATCTCATCAAACATCGGCATCCAAGAAACTGCTTAAAAACTGACTCTTTGGACTTGCTAACTATCTCAAATTTACTACAATGTGATTTAGGTTGCTAATGTCAATTTTTATTATTAATTTCTCCCAATAAAGTAAAGAACAATGTGAAATACCACTACTAAAATTTGTTTTGATTTTCATAACCTTGTTCATATTATTCATCTCAAAAGTTGTGGAACTGTGGTATATTGGGAAGAAAATTGGTCAAAGTCGACATGGTTTAGCCACTACAATCAAAAACAATATGAACGTGATGAACGATTACATTATATTTATATGAAATGGAGCTTTTTTTTTTCTTGCTGTAAATCCAGTATTTTAAAGTGCGAAATCAAGGTGTAAACTAAATTGGTCATGCAGGTCAGGAGAGAAGTCCGAAAGGAAGTCCTAAAAGATTGTGAGATAGTGTTCAGCAGATGTAAAGATCATTCTATGTGGAAGATGGCAGAGCAGCTGGGGGCCACCTGCTCAACCGAACCTAGGGCCTCAGTTACACATGTTGTCTCGTCAGATCCTGGGACACTTAAGGCCCGTTGGGCTGTCCGAGAGGGAAAGTTCCTAGTCAACCCAAAGTGGCTCGAAGACACAAGCTATCGGTGGCAAAGGCAACCGGAAGACAATTACCCCTGCAAATACTAAAAGGAACAGTTCAGCCCGAAGTAGATTTATTGGCCGGTCTTGTTTCATATGAATGGGATGACAATGGCAGGATTTTTCATTCAGGTAACTGACGAACTAGTGTTTTCATTGATGAGTCAATTTATCCCAAATATATTGCTTGTTTTCCTTTTGGTGAGTCTCGAAGCAATATATCTTCACGCCTACATGGTATATGTAGTTGGTTTCATCTATTTACATGACATAACTTGACAAGAACCCTAGAGGCCTCTAGATGTCTTTATTTTCAACCTTATTTCTATTGAGTTAGCCTTACACATTTTTATATGTTAGAGTGATTGATTGCTGAGAAAATTTTAGGATACTATCCTGTGGCATAGTTGGGCTGAAAATGCAGATTTTTCGGCAATTTTTGACCACTCATCAGAAAATTTATGAAACATTTCAAACCATATGCTCTTTTTGTTATCCCCAATCATTTTTCTATCGTGTAGAGTATATTTTTGTGCGATTTTCAAGAATTTTTTTCCCAGAGACCAATTGGTCCAAAAACGTTGACTACCTTTAGAATTGGTAGGTTTTTGACAATCTTTCAAAGTCTTGCAATTTTTGGCGAAGCCTTGTTAGTTGGATCAATATGCTATTTGCTATGAAACGATTCTCGTTGTTCGACCCAATGAAGCGACTTAGAATCGTGTTTATATAGTTACTTAGTTAGTTCCGTCTATTTACATGTGATGGGTTGAAAATCACTTTTGACTCCTCTAGATGTCTCTACTGAGACCTTCCTTTCAGTTACATTCCCACATTTTTTATAATGTTATAGTGATTGTCGAGTATTTTTTAGGACCTTTTATTCCGGAGCTTAGTTGGCCCAAAAACGTTGAAATTTTTTAGTTTTCGGCGACTTCCAAAAACTCGTAAATTTTTTTACTAAGCATTGTCAGTTGGACAAATATGATCTTAAATGGACTCTTTGATTGTTAAATATGCTCTTAAATGACTCTATTGTTGTAACTCTCGGAAACGACTTACATAATTTACGAAACCTTCAAAATTTAAAATGACTCTGTACAACCCACTGAAAAACAATTTAACATCGAGTCTATACAATCGATTTCATCTATTTACAACATACTTGAAATGTATTTGTAAGGCTTCATGATGTCTCAATTTCAAACCATATGCTCTTTTTGTTATCCCCATACATTTTTACTGCATTTTTATATGGTATGTGGTGATTTTTGTGCAATATTCATGACTTTTTATTCCGGAGATTAGTTGGCCCAAAAACGTTGACTATAACCTTCAGAATTAGCGGATTTTCGCAACTTTTTGAAACTCAGGAAATTTTGGGCGAAACCTTGTTAGTTGGATCAGTTTTTTATGAAATGACTCTCCTTGTTCGGGACCCACTGAAACGACTTAGAATAGAGTTTATATAGTTAGTTCCGTCTATATACACATGAGCTGAAATGCGCTTTTGAGGCCTCTAGATGTCTTTATTTGAAACCTTGTATCCCTTCAGTTTGACTATCACATTTTTATAATGTATTAAAGTGATTGACGGGTAATTTTAGGAACGTTTATTCCGGGTTTAGTTACTCTAAAGTCTAAACCATCAAAGTACTTTTCGGTAATCTTTTAAAAGTCAAGAATTTTGGCGAAACTTTGTTAGTTGGGACAATATGCTACGGAGTACATTGCTAGGAAATGACTCATGTTGATCACGACCCGCTTAAACGACCTAGAATGGAGTATGTAGCTGGTTGTGTCTATTCACATGACACAACTCGAAAAGCACCATGGCCTCCAAATATCTCTATTTCAAACCTTATGCCTGTCGAGTTACCGTAAACACATCTTTATATGTTATACAGGTATTGTTGAGTAATTTTTAGGACACTTTATCTCGGCGTATAGTTAACCCAAAAACGTAGATTATAACGTTTGAAATTGACAGTTTTCAACAATTTTTGGTAACTCGTCAGATAATTTTTATGAATCCTGGGTAGTTGCACGGTTGCACCAATATCCTCAATTTAACGGAGTCTATATCGCATTGTCGATTTAGTCTATTTCAAACCTAATGTTCTTCTTGTCATCCTCAAACATTTTTACATTGGATATAATGTTTTTAGAGTGATTTTCATGATTTTTATTTTGGAGACCAGTTGGCTCAAAAAACGTTAATAGGTTTTAAGAATTGGTGTTTAATAATTAATTCCATCAACCATTTCTGACAATCTCGTTACGTTTCATTTTTCACATTTCTTGTACCACGTGTCAAGGGTCGTCTCAGGAGTTACTATTTTTGATTATAACCCCAAATAACAAAAAATTAATTCATTTTTAATGATTATTCGAGTTTCACCCACAGCTGATTTATCAAATTCCGGCATCCTCAAATGTACTCCGTTGTTTCTCAAATTTATACTGGACAATTTGTCTGATCCGATGAATTGTTTGTGTGATTTACTCACATTTTTGTTCTGTGACCCCACAGGCCCACAATCCCGAAAACTGTGTATTACACATTTCAATTTATGCCTTCGGGAGGTCGTACTGGGTTATATTTCTTTTTTCTCCCAAATTTTGTACCACATGTCTAGGTCGCCTCAGAAGTCACCTTATTCGATTATAGCCCCAAATAAAAGATATTAACCAATTTTTAACGATTATTCGAGTGCCTCAAATGTCCTTTGTTTCTTCTCAAATTTTGTGTGGCCTTTTTAGTTGATCCGATAAATAGTTAGGGCGACTTGCAGACATTTTTCTTCCGGGACCCCGAAATCCCGAAAACTGAGTATTATACACTTCATTTGGGAAGTTCAGGATCGTATCAGGTTACATTTCTTTTTCACCTAGTTTTGGACCACGTGTTCAGTGTCACGTTAGAACTTAGAAGTGATTATAATCAATTATAGTCCCAAATAAAAAATATTAGTCCCAAATAAAAAATATTAATCACCTTTTAACGATTATATGAGTTTCCCCCGAAGCTAGTTTATCGCATTTCGGCATCCTCAAATGCGCTCCGTTGCTTCTCAAAATTTGTATGCACTCTTTATGTGGTTCGATAAAGTGTATTGGTGAATCACATGCATTTTTGTTATGGGACTCCACAATCTCGAAAATCATGTGTAAATACATTTCCATTTGGGCCGTTTAAGAGGTCGTTGCGGGTACGTTAAATTTTATCCCAGTTTTTGTGCCACATGTTCAGCGTTGTCCGAGGAGTTACCATTTTCGACTATAGCTTAAAATAACAAAAATTAGTTCCTTTTTAACGGTATTCGAGTTTCGCCCAAAGCTGATTATTGAATTCCAAGACTCTCAAATGTGCTCCGTTGCTTTTCAAAATTTTACTGGACAATTTATTTGATTCGATAAATTGTTTGTGTGAAATAGGGACAGTTTTGTTCCTGGACCCTCCAATTCCGAAAACCGTGTATTATACACTTAAACTTAGGCCGTTCGGGAGGTCGTACGGGTTATGTTTCTTTTTCTCCCAATATTTGTACCACGTGTCCAAGGTCACTTCAGGAGTCACCTTATTCGACTATATCCCCAAATATAGAATATTAATCGATTTCTAGCGCTTATCCGAGTTTCGCCTGAAACTGGTTTATCGCATTTAGGCACTATGCATTCTCAAACGTCCCCCGTTTTCTTCACAAATTTTGTGTGGCTGTTTTATCTGATCCAATAAATAGTTTGGGTGGCTTACGAACAATTTTGTTCCGGTACCTTGAAATTCCAAAAACCGTGTATTTTACATTTCATTTGCGCCGTTCGGGGTTGTACCGAGTTACATTTCTTTTTCATCACCCAGTTATTGTCCCACGTGTTCAGGGTCGTGTTAGAAGTTATCTTGTTTGATTATAGTGCCAAATAACAAATATTAATCCAATTTAGGTTGTACTCAGTTATGTTTTTTTCTCTCCCAATATTTGTACCACATGTCCAAGGTTGCTTCAGGAGCCACCTTATTCGATTATAGCCCCAAATAGAATATATTAAGCGGTTTTTAACAACTATCTAAATTTTGTCCGAAACTGGTTATCGCATTTTGACACCCTTAGATGTCCTTCGTCTCTTTTCCAAATTTGTATGGTTGTTTTATGTGATCCGATAAATTGTATGTGTGACTGACTGACATTTTTGTTCCGGGACTCTGGAATCCTGAAAACCGTGTATCGCACCCTTCATTTGCGCCGTTCAGAAGGTCATATCGGGTTACAGTTCTTTTTCTCACATTTTTTGTACCATGTGTCCGGGTTCACATTAGAATTTATCATATCAAATTATAGTCCCACATAAATAAAAAAATATTAATCCACTTTTAACGATTATCCAAGCTTCGCATGAAACTGGATTATCGCATTCCGACACCCTCAAATGCGCTCCGTTGCTTTTCAAAATTTGTCTAGACTTTTCATTTGATCCGATAAATTTTTTGTGTGATTTACGGACATTTCGTACCTTGGTACCCCACAATCCTGAAAACCGTGTATAACACACTTCAATTTCGTCCGTTTAGAAGGGTGTTCTGAAGGTCGCTTAAGGAGGTTCACGCAAGTATAAACTCCGCACAAGTTGTTATACCACGTGTTCAGGATCGCCTGAGGAGTTTCAGTTATAGTGCCAAATAACAAACATTAATCCATTTTCCACGATTATTTGAGTTTCCAACAAAACTGATTTATTTCATTATGTCACCTTCAAATGTAAACGACTTCTCAAAATTTATCTTGTCGTTTTATGTGATCCGATAAATTATTTGTGTGATTTACATACATTATTGTTCCGAAACCCCAAAATCCCGAAAACCGTGTATAGTAAATTCGATTTGGGCCGTTCAGAAAGTCATTCCGGTTACGTTTCATTTTCTCCCATTTTTTGAGTTGCCATTTTCGATTATGCTCAAAATTCAAAAATTTAATTTGTTTTTAACAATAATTCGAGTTTCGCCTGAAGTGGTTGTTCGAGTGGAGTCGTTCTAGTGGTTGTACTAAGTTATTCATCGAATATTTGTGGACATTTTATGTGAGCGATTTTCGAGATGTTTTATTCTAGGACCTAAATGGCCCAAAAAGTAAGGTGATTATATAACCCCTTCAGAATCAGCAATTTTCGATGAAATTCCAAAATCGGTGTAGTTTATTGGCGAAAAAATGTGAGTACATAACCCTCTAAAAATGACTTAAATTGAAGTCTATATAGTTAGTTTTGTCAATTTACTATCACATGGCTAGAAAAGTACCCTTTAAGCCTTGAGATGTCTCTAGTTGAAACATTACGTTCTTTCTTATACCCTTACACATTTTTATATAAGGTAAATAGTAATTGCGGAGTTATTATGGTAAACGGAGCTACTGCATCTAGTTAGGTCGTTCAAATAACTTGTGATAAAAGCATTCCTAAACCACAGCTCCATCAACAACCATCATTATGATTCAACTTTGTGACTTGCTACTAAGAAAATCATACAATGTAGTAAAATTAATACAGCCTACAGCACTTCAAGAGTGCAGAGGAAAAATACTGTGCTATATGGAGCAAAACAAAATAAATGCCTCTAGTATCCCCCGAGTGGGGTACTACTTTGTGTAAACAATTCCCTCAACAATGGCATGTAAACTATCGGGACGAGTTTTTGACACTACTTTGTGTAAACAATTCTGTCAATAAACACACAAGTAAAACATCCTTACGAGTTATTGACACTACCCGGCCACCCCGGTCAAACCACAAAAATGATAGTACCAGTAGGCAAGTAGCCAAGTGCAACCACATAATTGACTGAAAACAATCAGGCTGAATAATTGTGCTCCTTACACGCGTTCTTCATTGGGCCGCTGTTGTCCCTGTGAAAGAGCAATAGTCACCTCCTGAATTGTAAATCTTTAAATTTAATATTTCCCTGTTGTTCTCGAGGGAGATGAACGTAATCTTTCCATCATTGTCTCATGGAAACTTTTTCCAGCTGTACCACGGTCAAACCTGTCAGGGCTGCGGCTACGGCTCTTTTCACGACTCCAGCCTGTCCGACGGTCTGGAGAAGGGCTCCGACGGAATCCCTTATCATAACTACCACGGCCATTCCCTTCATACCTACATTGCATAATCGAGCAAATTAGTGAAAAAAAATCAACAAAAGCTAGCGAGAACTTAAAAACCTTGGAAAATTGTGGCAAAATCAAGGAAAGAGATGGTGATGGGAAGATAAAGGGGGCGATGCATGATACAAAGGGGAGCTGGGGAGGATAATATCCTCTCATTATCTCTTTCTTCTTATCCACCATCACTGCCACGACACCACCACTAGTTCATATTTTCATTTGTTTTCTATCCATAACCCAAGAAACAATTACACCCAATCCATGCCTATATGGAAAAATGAAATATACATCTTCCAAAAGAACCCCACAGAAAATAATGGCAACATGAAAATAGGCTAGTAGAGAATAATGCAATGGTATATTTAGACTGCTATACCTATTGCTAAACCTGCCACCATAAGTAGAATCACTTCTCCCACCGCGACCTCCATCACGACCACCAGGTCCAGAGCCCCATTGACGCCTGCCCCTACCCATTCCACCCCCTCGCTGGGCCATATCTCGAACCTCTGGAGGAACTCGCTGATTTGCTCCTTCTAGAATCTTAACAAGGTCTGAAGCATGTTTACCATCCTGATCAGAAAAAAATGTATACGCCACTCCAGTTGCTCCTGCTCTTCCAGTTCTCCCAATCCTGTGAACATAGTCCTCAACTCCTGTTGGGAAGTCATAATTAACCACAACCCTGCAGATTAACAAAATGGTATTATCAGCATCACCTTCTACATATGATAAAATGTTTAGACATTTGCACCAAATGACTGGCCTAAGAAAATATAATCCAAACGATAGGAAGTCCCAACACACATAAACCGAGGTAACCAATAATAAGAGAGCATCTGATCAAAGCGAGGTAGCCTAGTAGTGTACAACTTTCAAAGTTCACAGCTCAAAATAGAACAAAATCCTATCATTAAATACATCTAGCAACTAACAACAGAGGACTCGAGCCAATAAAAAAAGGATGTTGACCTCTGACTAAAACATTCAGGATTATCATACACATCCAAATATACATAAGGATTAATGTAAGCGGTGAGAGCAAAGGCATAGATACAAAGGCCAACACTAAAGAAATTAAAAACAAGACTATATGAAAGGTATTTAAGGAATGTCAAAATAGAAAATAACCTGATGTCCTTAACATCAAGTCCACGTGCTGCAACATCTGTTGCAACCAGCAGTGGAGACCTTCCACTACGAAACTGATTTAGGACGTTATCACGTTCACCCTGAGACTTATCACCATGAATTGCAGCAGCTCCAAACTGTCGAGACAAGTTGCGAGCAAGAACATCGCACATCTTTTTCGTTGCACAGAAGACTATGACTTTTGATCCTGGTTCTTGAGATCTCAGAATCTGCTCCAACCTCCTCTGCTTCTCCATAGGAGACACGACCTCCACGTACTGCATCAGCAAAGATCAAAGCTAAGGTGTCTTACCCATGTTACAATATGACTTCTGAATCACACTGTTTTCATGGTGCTAAAAGGCCTTAAAATAAGGTTACTAGTCATGAACATGATAAAAACATATTCATTATTACCGAAAAGAACACGTGGTCATCCAAGGTAGGTTAATTTCACTGTTAAAGGCCTTTTTCTTTTACTGCAGTCACTTCAACTATATATTTACTTCCCACCAACCATCTCGTTGGACATTCGTTTTAGTACAATTTTTTTGTTAATTTCCCATCAACCAATTATGAGGGAGACATGGCATTGTGCGCCTCAATATAATAGAGGCATTGTTCCTCGCACACAAGTGGAGCTGTGGAGATTTTACTTTGCCATTGCCGCTGCACCTCGGGTTTCTGATGTGATCCACCGATCACCGCAAATTGAGCTTCTTTTCAGTAACAGAATAACAAAACGAACATTCAATAATATTACCTGAGTAATGGACTTGTTTGCAACAAGTTCATCTACATTGCCTATGTTGACCTGAACAGGACTTGACAGCAGATCAGCAGCAATTTTACGAACTTCCTTCGGCCATGTTGCAGTATACATAAGAGTCTGGCGACGAGAAGGTATCTCCTTGACAATTTTTCTAATTTGAGGCTCAAAACCCATGTCCAGCATACGATCTGCCTCATCAAGAACCAAGTACGACACCTGATGCAATCTGATTCTCTTCATCTCTAATATATCATTCAAACGACCAGGCGTCGCTACCACAACATCCACTCCTCTTTCTAGCTCCCTCAACTGAGGACCTTTAGGTGCTCCTCCATACAAACACTGGAGAGATAATATTGCAAGAAACCACAGTTTAGATCAAATAGTCATATAGATGACTGGTATTAGATTCTTATCATCCAGACTTGATAATCAGAAGTGACCAACAAACATTTTAGTGTACATTATGGCTACAAAAAAGTTCTATGCATACTGCGTACACCCATGAGGCATAAAAAGCAATAAACCATCTGACACCCTTTTCAACAAGAACTCCCCTTAGTTACACAAGAGAGTTACTGTCGCTACAACAGTGAATAGAAGACAATGGAAAGACAAATAGATGGGAAATTCAGAGCAGTCTTAATTGATGTCAACAGAGTCATGAAGAGAAGAAACCCCAGGCACGTTACAGATAGCTCATAGGGTTAACTATCCTAATCCTCAAAATTTTACTGCTCCTTAGTAAGAAAAAATCATCACAGTTACTCATATTCAAAATTAAGACAAATCATTCAAGTAAGACTTATCATACAGAGTATAAAAACAGAATTCAAGCAACTGAATGCAATATTACCGTGGATGAAATTCTGGAAGACCTCCCGAATTTCACGGCTTCAACTAGTATCTGAGTTGCCAGCTCCCTGGTTGGTGACAGCACTAACACAGTGGGTCCCATCTGCGAATTGTTGCGTAGACGCTTGAGATGCATAAAACCTGGGAGCAGGTATCCCAAGGTCTTACCAGAACCTGTCTTTGCAATTGCCACTATATCCCGACCTTGCAGAGCAATTGGCCATGACTGCGCCTGTATTGGTGTAGGAGCGGAAAAACCAGCCCCAGTTGCCTAGAAAAGCATAATGCAGGAAGACTGCTAAATAGGTGTATACTGTGACATTTTTTATGAGACACGTGGAGCGGTTAATGCAAGAAGCACCACCATCCGCCTATGCAGGTAGCGAATGCTTGCAAGACGCAAGCCACAGCAGGAGGTGGCCTCTTCTTTTGTTTGGACCAAGTGGCAGACTGAATCATCACCAGCAGCAGCCCTGCCACGAACTTGGATGATTCGAAAAGCCATCTCAAACAAAGGTCCAGCATAAAAGAGCCTTCAGATTAGAAAGCCCAACAGAGGGTAGTACAGCGTACGACATTAGCTCTCCCTGGAGCAAATATCGCATCTGCGGCAGAAGTAAAGAAGTAAAAAAATCAACTATGGTCTGAACTCCAGTGATTGCAGAACATTGGAAGGTAATTGTAGCTAGTTTAGCATACTTAATGGGGTAGGCCAACTAAGAGATGCATACATACATAACGTGAAAAATAGAACCCCAAAGATTATACCTCTTTCAAAATCTCAGAAGGGAAACCAGTAGCTTCGAAAGTCATGAATGGCGGGGGAACAGAGTCTCCCTGATGCAAACAAACAAAAAGTAAACCATTAAAGATCCGGTAGAAGTGTGCATTACCTCTCTCATTAAAATCCTCAGCTAGTGGACTCCAAATGAGAAAGCAAAGAGCCACTTACAACAAACAAAAAGAGACCTAGCGGAATAAGATCGTTGTTCAAACTTTAAATATCCTTAGTCCACGTTAAGAAAAACAAACAAAAAAACAGATTTCTACAACTGACATTTCTTTAAGTTAGTATTAGATAAATCCCACAATATGTCTCTTTCTATTCACAGCATTAATTCAGCATAGATCATACAAAACTACATACGCTCCCTACCCTAGGGGTACTTAGATACGGAAAATAAGGTAATCAAATTCAGTATAACCAGTAGTCCTGTAAATTATTTGTTTGTCAAAAAAAGAACCAGTAAACAATAGAAGCTAACAAAAAGTGTTAAGCTTTTGTACTTCCATAATAATATGAGTCTATGAGGTACTAGATTTAGCCTCTTTCCTAGTGCAGAAGGTTCATCTTCCATAATATAATAGATTAAATAAGAGAAGTAATACAATGATATGTACAATCCAAAATGCCATAAGTGAAAATAATGCAAAATGCATTAATATCTACGAATAGAACATGCACATTAATTCTGATGCAGAGTATGCAGTGCCCAAGAAACTTACAGAAACTGATATCTCATGCCGGCGACGGTAAGCTTCAGCAGACAAACCACTTCCATTCTCCAGTGGTTCATGTCTAATTATCGATCCAATGCCTCCATTTAAAGCAATTTCGTCTTTGGCGGACTATTTCCGAGAATTCATAATAAAAAGAAAAACAAAACAGGTCAGTCGCATTTTAAAGAATATACCGCACATGCCAATAAACCAAAAGGAAGACCCATACGAATAGCAATCATGACCTCATCGCCTTTACATGAAGCACTCTAAAGCCTCCATTAAAGTAAAATGGAAATAAAAATTACGACATGTTTTGATTTAGAAAATATATGATACAAACCCAGCATCACCTAATAGTTTCACACGCTCTAATCTATGGCAGGGTGCCAAGGTATGGAGGTCTAATGAGTGCACTTTACGTGTTAAGAACTAAATGAGCCTCGTTGTAAAAAAAAATAACCACATACAATTCAGTGCAACAATTATTCCATTAAATTCCACAGCTAAAGAACGATAATTAGTTCCATTGGAAACAAGAACAAAAAGCTTCATATCCTTGAACTTCACCAAAAGCCAATAAGACAGCATAACAAACAAGATATAACAACTATAACAAAGGGCAAAACAGCTGACATGGAGTAGACGAACCTGCTGATACTTTTCTCGACTACGACCTCTAACACGATTATCGCCATCATTAACATACACACCATCTCTCTGCGGTCCTTGAGAAGAATGGTTTACTTGCACAGAAGAACTAACATAACCAGATGACGGCCTTAACGAGGAGTGCCCATTTGAAGCTACAACAGGCTTCTCATACTGTGTAACATTAGTCTCCGGGTTCCAGTAATACAAGTACCCAGTCTTACCATCTATCAATCCCCTCCATGGCTTAGGAAGTGTCGGATCATCGGGCGCATAGCGGGGCCCAGCTGAAGCTGTCGAATCTACTGCCATATACTCAGCCTTCACACCCCAAAAGATATAAATCCGTGTCAGTCATTCATATATTACAAACCCAAATTCACATAGTTTGATCGCTTTCATTATATTACAGACGAAAACTAACATCTTTATTAACACAAATTATTGTATACTAGATCTAAACAAAAACTAGGTGGCATCAATTAATAGCTTTCTAGTTCAATAAAAAAAAGTTATTGATTTTAAGATAGGAAAGATGAGTATCTTAATGGTTGGTTATATGATACTACGGAATCAATCGAATAAGATAAAATCGATTCTCTATAAAAGTATGGAAAAGGAGATAAAGTAATTAGAGAGATGAAGAGATACCTGAAGAAGTAAGAGCGGAGATAGGATTGGGGATTTGGGGATTCGATCGGAAGAAATTAGGGTTTGTAAAGAAAGCCGAATAAAGATTGATTGTCTCTCTCTAGAATCGGAAATTGCGGAGAAGATCGAAATATAAGAGAGAGAGTTGGCAAAGGTTGGAAGGAGAATCCGTATACTTATAGAGTTATTATTGGTGTATTCAACTTGAGCCACACATGTTCTACTTTTGATACCAATTGCAACTTTGCAAGTTAGTCGGGCAAATGGGTCAGGATATATCGGGTCAGGATGCTTATCCAGGTCGAGTCTAATTCGGTTTCGGGTCATTCTTGGATTAATAATTTGTATAATTGGGCTGAGTTTATAAGCTCAACACCAAGAGTAGTGTATTTAATTATTAATATAAAATAAATGTATCGTTTTACCTGAAGCTGCGCGCGGGTGTCGACAATAATAGAAAATTAAAATTTTTAATGGTGAGAGTTTAAACATTAGTAACCTCAAAAATTTATTAAAAAAATCCTCAACGTGAGTAACTCGGGTCTCTCAAGAAGAAAATCCACACTTCTGCCGCTACAACACTTTCGTAAAAATTTCATAATTCTAGTGAGGCAAGTGCCGGCCTAGGTAGCACGGACACTTCTGTTAATCAGCCGTACCGACACTAACGCTCGTCGGACACGCGACAAAACGTGTCGGATGCTTTTAAACTCGTGTCTAACTTTCTCCATTTATTTGGGCACTGTCCGACGCGTGGCCATGGTATTGGCATGTGTCCGACGTGTGTCCATAGTATTTGGGCTCGTGTCCGATCGTGTTCATGGTATTTGGACATCATTTGGAGTGCATGATGTTTTTTAGACGAGAATGAGTTATCGAAAGAGGTTGATTCAAAGATGGGTTTGATTGAGAAATAAAAAATGAATTATAAAGACAAGACTTTTACCTTCACTTATAGCACTAATTAATTAGCCGATATAAAGCAGGGTAGTCGTGAGCATAGCACATGTAGTTGAGCAAACAAGAAATGACGACAACTGAAACACAAGTACTCTACGACTACACAAATGCATGGGTTATTAGTTGCTTAAGATTTGTTACCCTCCTCCCTTTTGGTTATCTTCTGTTGGGCAAACTAGTTAGTAAAGAGGATGACATCTTCTCTGCAAATGAAAAGCTTAGCTACCACACTAACTATTACTCGAATAATGGCAGCAGCATGATTTGATACTAGACCAATAAATAGTATCCGTCTCCCCAAAGATAATACATACATACAACTCAGGAGGATAAATCGGGAGTACAAAGAAAAATTATTGATTGAAAGCACCTAAAGTTGAAACAACAAAGGAATACAATCCGAAAAAAACGTGTAATCCAATGATAATAGATGCCCACACCACAGTCCACAGGTGACATTTACAATATCCCAAGTAAAATAGAAGAAACTAATTAATTGTGGTACAAAACGAAATACATCATACAAATACAATAGTTAGCAACCAGAGCACCACACTGAAATGGGTACAATTTTCAGACTCCAACAGCTTTCATTCACATTCCACAAAAGGTACGACTGCAGCTTCCCTTTCCATTCGAGAAAAAAACTTATATAACATAAAAGCTCACTTGATCTTGTATCAATCCTGTTCCAAATGCCACATATAAAGTGCATGTCTCCCCGTGCACTAGATAAGGAACGCCCGTAAAATGTGGATGAAAATGCAAGGCTAGAAAAGATGAATATGACCGCAGATTGCACACAAAAGAAGGAAGATTTCAGGTAGGATGTTTAACTATGGTGAACTCCGAAAGGAAGAAGTTTAACGATGCAGTCAGAGGGATTATATGACCTGTCCTCTTAATCACTCATTCACACTTCAAGAGGTTTACTGCTTCAGGTCAGGTATTCAATTGAAGTTCATATTTTTGCATCACTGTACAGATTCAAATGTGCCTGATGTACGCCCCGCTGGTGAAAGATGAATATGAATGCGCAGAAATTAATAGGTACACCGTACACTTCAACCAAACGCCGCTCACACATAAAAGCAAGGGAATAACAGCTCCCAGAAGGAACACTTAACATATAGAAATACACAAGGTTCTTGCTCAATGCTCCATCAAAGCAGCATCAGTTTCTGAGAGCGGAGCTGCATTACACAATTTCAGTATGTTAGCACTTTTCTATATATGCACATTGCAGAAATAGCACACTGCTGAAATAACATCTGAAGTAGAGCAACGGAAATGGCAGCACAACATATCAACCAGCTTCCAAAAAAAAATTATATCTATATATTCGCGGCAGTTGACTTTATCTCCAATCCCTAGACTGTTAAGCAACTTGGGACGCAACGATGAAGGGATCCCTCCTAGAAGCCAAAGTACAAGCCATAGTACTCTTCTCCCCTCTCTTTTCCTCAATGTCTATGGATAAAGTCGCCAAGACTAGACTCTATTTACCCAGGCGAATGTCCTCATTATATATCCAAAATTCCAAACAATGAAGAACTCAAACCTTCAGACATATTAAGCCTCGCTAGTGTGAAACTAGCAACATTAGTAACAATATATCAGTGTGAAACTAATTACAGGAACCATAAATATGCTTAAGACTTTTAAAACATGTGTGTTTATCTGGTATGTATGCATACATTACATATACAAGGTATGCTGAAGATCATGGAAGGATGATCAGCTGATGTACAACATTAGCAACCACAAAAAATTACCAACCACTGCAAGAATGTGCCAACCATAACAAGCAGAAAAACAGTATCTAAATTCTTTCGGAGAGGAAAACATACCAAGTAGATCCTCATAAGCATCCGTTAGCAATGATGAATCCATCAATAAAGGGGGTGAGAAGACCTGGTCAGGAGTCTCGTCAAGGTCATAGAAAGATGTTTGCGATTCAGATGCTGCATAATTTGAAGCAGATGTGGACAGGAAACCATTGATTGGGTCATACTCGCTAAACGTATCGAATTCGTTGAAGACATCTGGTATATCATCAAGCTGCTTGCTTACACGACTGCCAGAAATAGAACTGCCATAGGACGAATCTCCTTCAGATGTGAACAACCGTTTGCTCCTAACTGAAGTTCCTCTTTGTTCCGAATCCAAAGAAGTAAATCCTGCAGCTGAAACTGGAACAAAGAAATGCTCTGAACCATCTTCAGAGTGGCTATCACGTGAAGATTCATAATTACATGGTTGTATAGACAAGGCTGTTTCTCGGACAGATCGCTTTAAATTTTGGACATACAAACTCTCTGCATCCGCAACTGCAGGCAAGATTGGAGAATACTGTACGGTTAGAAAAATTAAGCGGTCAACATATGAAGTAACAGAATATAATATTTTCATTCCAAATTACAAACCTCGTGGTGGTATATCAGTCACATTGTTCATCAAACCGCTATCAGCATACTTTCTTTCTGTCAACTTTTCAGCATGGTTAGCTGGAGAAGCATAACTTTTGTTGGTATTTCCTCCTTTTCCAGTGGAATTTGGAGTCAAGCTAAATAAATGAGGAAGCTTTAACGTTGGACTGGCAGCTGACTTTTCAAGCTGAACATTGCTCATCTTCGAAGATAGTTCACTAACCTCAGCTTTGTTACTATCCTTGAATAATAAATGCGAAATCCAAATATCAGAATCCTGAATTCTTTTTCTTTAAGCTACACCAAATAAAAACCAGTACCAGTACCTTCCCACTGCTTTGTGGTTGCATGGGTAAAGTGGACCGACCAGAACGTTTGTTGATCTGAGGAAGACCAGAGGAAATAGTGTTTGCTTCATCAGCGAGGTCTGTTATTGATTTTTGTATAGCAGGTGAAACTTCCTTCAATTGATTTATCAGGACCTGTACAGAATCACCAAGTTTAGCACACGTTCACGAAGTGGGGAAGGCTGCACTATGAAATGAGGTAGTGAGCAAATGGCACAGTGTTCCCCACCATTTATTCAATTTTCAATCTTGTCATTTCCCCTCTATGTCTATTCTTCTCGACAACATTATCAAAAGAAACGAAAATAAAGTGGACGAAACAAAATCCTCCTTGCAGCAAATTTTTTTGACGTGCAGCTCATCATAAGGATAATTGGAACACATTCCTCATGGCCCTTTAATCTTTTTTAACAATATAGTTTTGATGTCTATCTCTTGGAAGATGATTCCAATTCTGTGGAAGCACCAAAAGATTTTTCGTTGATAAAAAAAAGTAGTTCTGGACCCTTAAACCCTTTTTTTAAAAAACCACAACTAGATTTGCAACTCTAAGATCCCATCCTCAAACGTATGATATTTGGACCCCAAAAGCTTCCATACTGCGTACATCTTAGTGTTGTTTGCTGGATGCTGTAGCTATGTCAGTTGCCTACATGTTTCCCTTATCATAAATGAAAACAGCCAGCTTTAAAGAGGCTTATTAAATTATGATTTTGTAAAACAAGCATGGTTGTAAATTAAAGATCACAAGGCTCTAAAGAAAAAAAGATTTACTTATAGAACAGGTTCATGTAAATATAAAGCTATATATTACCTGTATGCTGGCTAAGTGCTGCCGATGTTCAGCCAGAGTTGCAGCTAAAGATTCAGCGTGACCATTGCAGGTACCTTCTTGTGTACTTCTCAATATATCTGGACCATCTCCATCATTTGCTTTTGCCTGCACAATATGCAAACAAAATAACTCGAGTTTTTACCACAACTTAAGAGTTACTTCTTAAATGTAGCAAGAGCACTACCAAAGCCCAAAAAATAAGCATACCAATTGAAGTGACTGCTTGTGAATTCGTTGCAAGGCATGTGTCCAACGTCTAAGGATCTCAGCAACATCAACAGTTGGATGACTTCTTCCACTTCTATCATCCACACGACTGAATGTCTCCTCGCTTAATAGTGATTGGGAAGAGTCTACACTGCTCCTTGGCCTTTCACTAGTCATATATGTATTTAGCCCATCGTTTTGCTCTTTCTTCTCTAAATTAACTGCACTTTGATCTCCAGGCTGACCTAACAGAAACTGAGAGCTTTGATCCATACCAGCAAGCAAAGCAGAACCAGAAATGCGATACCTACAAGAGCAATGATAGAAGTGTGATGCTTCATATGAACAAAAAATTGGATGAGGAATGGACAGGGTTTCAAGCATTGGTTTCAAACTTGATCAAGACCTGATCTCAGTCAGCACGGGCCAAAATCACCTCAAAATGTGGTCTTGGAAATCTTCAAACCTTTCTAAGTACACAGGGTGTAATGTGGGGTAGCGGCAGGTCCAATACCAAGGCAAAAATGATGCAAAATATATGTGTGTACCTGTGCTCTCGATGTGCAATTAGATCCTCTATAGGCCCTGAAGCAAGGACTTCATGTTGGCCTAACCACAGTAGAAAAGAAATATATTTAACATTTCTACTAAAGGACTCATTTTCCGGCTGGGAGTGTATAAATCAAAACAAAAGAATTCATTCACATAGATGGAGAATTAACACCTTTAAAAGACATTAAATCATTATCATAACATCTGAATTGCATCAGGAAAGGAACATAGATGCCTTAAGCACATCGAAACACTAACAAGACCGCTCCAGATGTTCAGAATGATGTGTCAAGGATGATCAAGATATGGCCATTGACAATTAGGCGATCTTTAACATCTACGACTCATGGGAATCCACATTTAAGGACTCCCTGAGTCCCTGGTCACGTTAATTCAGTAAATCAGACTGCTTCAATTCTCTAACTTAGGATTAGATGAAGTTTTAGCATAGTTTAGATAAATTTTATCTTACGTAAATCTTTAATATTATCTTAGCTATTGTGCATTTTATTCCAGATTATATTAGCCGCAACTGTAGAATTTATCAAGTTAGAAGACACTACTTAGATACGCTTTCTATCTATTCTCTAGTTTATTTTTGTTGCGTTATATTTAAATTGAATTTATACATATGTACATAATAAACCACGTCAAAAATTTTTAAAACCCACTACTTATTACTCAATCTTAATTGAAAAAAATGACTAGTTTTTTGAAAACATATAGACCTTTTCTATAATTTTTTTTTTGTATTTAGAATCGTAACGAATCAATTTTTTTTTGTACAACAGATTGATAGTTCCAAACTTATCTTAGAATAAACTAATTTGTTTGTATCATTAGAGGTTTAGTAAGTAAATTTTGAAGTGTAAAGACGGACTATAAATGATTCAAATATAAAGGAATGTTTCTTATCTTCTTTCTCCATTTTATATATTCAAATTTTTTTACTAAAAACTAAGTAGTCATTTTTAACCTAGATGAGACTAATTTGTCCGTGTAAGGCTAAACGTAGTTGATCGTTTTCAAAGATTGAACTCGTTTGTCCATATCCATTATTACCATTTCCGTTTCTGTTTCTATTCAACTCTGTTTTGTTGTCCATTGAAACTAAAAAAATTCCAAAAGATTATAAAAAGATTGCCCTAGTTTCTGATGTTCTACTTACTTTTACGAGATAATAGAGACTCCCACAGTCGAGTAGCCTTTGAAGCCAAATGAGAACTTTGACTCGACCCTGCTGATCTTTCATCCCACATTTCAGCTTCCATCTTGGCTTTATTTCTCATGTCCTGAAGCTTTTCAAGCTCCTGTTGCAAATATGCCTAAACCAGACAATTAAAGGGTAATAAATTAAGAATAATAACCGAATGAGCTGAACCAAATTGCTATAATAGATAGCCATCATAAGATAAAGGATGTAAGCTTGAGTGAGTACCTCTTCTGCACAAAGTCCGCGATATTCTGCAGTCATTTCATGTGCGAGACTTGACCACATTGTCTGTGTTTGGACAGCAGTTTCCGCATTCGTTAGAAATCGCCTCCTTTCAAGAGCTATCCTGGCCTGTCAAAAAGAGGCATTATAGCTGACACTCAAGAGCTCTAACATTCTAGGCACAAAAGTGATGTTTTGCTGATTTACAAGATGTAGACACCCATACCTTTGTAACAGGAAGTAATGCAGCTGCGTGTGAAAATGCCACATCAGTCAAGGAACCAGGCAATGGGTTGGAAGCAACATCAGCAGGAAATGTCCGCCGGTGCACTTCGCGCAAAGCATGGAGAGAGAGTTGCCACAACAATTCAACAAATCTGCAATGGTAGGAAAAAATTAGTCCTCTGACATTTGAAACAGATGATGCACTGCCAAGCAAAATATGTTTTGATGGGCTAAGTAAGCAATAGGAAAATGACACCAAATATACATCAGATCAGCTTTCATATATATATATGAAAAGTAAGAATAAAGTAAAGGAGATTACAGTTAAAAAAAGTTAAAAAAATTAGGAGTCAAACTCTATCATCTACCTAGATTATTTCCCACAACATTGTTATTTCTAAAGCATCTCAATTTGTTCATTACCTATGAAACTCGTATAATTCTCAATTACCTTTATTTACGTTTTTTTAAGGACCTCTTAAAAATAGTAGTAGCTGATCGAGGCAGACGATAATATTCCAAAAACAATTCCCTTTTCAAGATCTAAAGCTGAATAATGGCCCGTACAGATTTCTAGTAGATGAACCAAGTCCAACCCTATTCCTCTCTGATAGGTTCAAGTTGATCAAGTGAATCCTGGAGCTGAAAAGCTAAATCACTTTTATCTAGTGGTTTACTACTATCCTCCGAAAAAGAGGTTGATGAATTACAATCCCTCATTTTCCTTTAGAACTAGCTTAACAAAATTCTCCGAGCTCCGTAATTAACTATTATTCTCCAAAAGAGAAGAGGTTGGCGAAATACATTCTCCCATCTCTTCTCGATCTCAACATAGTTTGCCTGCTAATATTGCGACAATGAGCTATTCCCTCAATGAAGCCCAAAACTACTCAACCTATGAAGTTCTAAAAACACGAAATATCTACCCCATTGCATTCACTCATAATGTACCCCTTCGTCAATTCATCCAATCAATGGTCTCCGCTATTTCATAAATTATCATCGCCGTCACACAAACACAGATCTTATACAAAAACCAGCATTCACTAAAAAGAACAAATGGCCACAACAAACCTAGGTCCACAGCAAGTAGCAAGAGAAGAAACTCTTGAATTACTCCTCGGAAGCGCACCTTGCGACTCCAGCTCACCAATTATCCCTTGCACCACCTACATTCAGTCGAGGATCTTAGTTATGTCGGAAGGGGGCCCACCCCCTTGATCATTTAAATTTATATAAATTTAAGTGAATAAAATTGAACATTATTACTCCAACCAAATCCAAATCACCTAAATTACAATTTTTCCAATACGAAAACAAATACTCGTGTATAATACAATCAATCAATTACCTTACGAAAATCACGAGACTGAGCCGAGTCGAAAATCGGCCAAACCTTGTCGAAATCCTACCAGATCAACAGAATTCAATTCAACAATCAACGATTTCATACCACATTATAAAAAAAACATCATAAACAATTTTAAAATGAATTAAAATTCAAACCTTTGAAGATTGAAGGGGACCACGAAGAGAAGAAAGAAGAAAGTAAAGAAGTTGTTCACCGAGTTTAGGGTTAGAATGTCGGAAAAGTCCGACCCGAGGAGTGGAATTAGAACCGGGTTGAATACCGATAATTGGCGGATCCAAACCAAGTAACAAACAGTTAGTATACATAGCACTTTCTAGCTCTATTTCTCTCTCCTTCTCTCTATCCATCGTCTTTCTTATCTATAGTATCACTCCACCACTGCCTACCTTCAAGCTTTCTCTCTCTTCGTAATAATGGCGTCTTTTTTTTGTTTTGTTTTTGGTTTCTCTCTCTTTTTTGGTTTTGGTTTGAATTTTTCGGATGATGATGGTTGAGGCGTCAGGACTCACTACTCAGGAGGGGGACTTTCTTTTTACTTTTTTTTTTCATTACTCTTCACTCTAACATTAAAATATTAAAAAGTTCGGGTTAAGTCGGGTTAAAAAGTAGTCGGGTTGGGTTACGGTTTGTAGGGGTGAGCAAAACCGTATATCCGATACGGTTTTCGAAAACGTATCGGATATCTGGTTTTAAAAATCTCAATTTTGAGTATCCTTATCCGATACGGATTTTCCGTATATCCGGAAACCGTATATCCGGTTTTTCCGTATATCCGGAAACCGTATATCCGGTTTTTCCGTATATCCGGAAACCGTATATCCGATTTTTCCGTATATACGGAAACCGTATATCCGGTATCCGGTTTTTCAGTTAATTATGTAAAATTTGATGTCTTATTTTTATTTTTTTGTGATTTTATTATTTTTTCTTAATAAGTTTTAAGAGTATCACATATTATAAGAATAAATAACTTAAAAATGTATAAAAGTAAAAAGATTGAGTCACGGATATACTCGACGTTTAGTGGTTTTATGATTTTATTTTTATATTACATATTAAAAATAGGAACCGTATCGGAAACTGTATATCCGGTTTCAAATTTTGCCGATACGTATCCGATACGGTTTTTTGTAAACCGTATCGTATATACGGAAATTCGTATCGGATATACGGAAATTCGTATCGGATATACGGAAATCCGTATAATTGAAACCGTATATCGTATCGGATACGTATAATAAAACCGTATCGTATATTTTTGCTCAGCCCTAACGGTTTGGGTGGGTTGTTTTATAAGTGAGTTATGATTTACAGTTTTACACTCGAGCAAAATGTTTTATTGGGTTAGCGTGTTTGGTCAGTTTAGGTGAGATGTCGAATTGAGTTAGACCCCAAATTCAAGTTATTTGCGATGTCCAAGTCTTTAGAAGTACTTGCCTGTCAACCTGGCAAAATTGAGTCGACCTGAATAACCCAACCCAAAACCTGAACTAGACCCTGACTTGACCCGAAACCCAAATTGACCCAACCCACTATTATCTGACCCGAATGTTTATTAGTGCAAACGGATTATTATCCATGAATAATTTGATAATAGTTGTCTCGATATACGATACGAAATGAATAATTCTATTCCAATATGGAACGAAAAGGACAATTTACAAGATGGACATAAGGATTTCTCATACTTGACGTGATATTTACAGTCATGGTCCGAATCGATGAAATATATATATATATATAAGAATATGCAAATTCTGCCAATCCTAGGGATTAGTAGGATTAACTGGAGTAGGGATCATCTCCATTTCTTTTACTGATTCCCTTTCACAACACAATATTATATTATTGTTTTCATTCCACTTGCTTTTACCTTTATTTTTCATGATAAAGATTGATCCGTTAGAACGCTCCAAGAAGAAATCTCGACCGTTTATAAGAATTGGTCTCTCCATCATTTCTATTAAGTGGAGTGGATCCTAATTGGATTAATTGGGGATCCAACACAACAATACAAAGTTTGGATTGCTTAGTATTCCATTTTTTTTAAGATCTTGCTTATATATCCATAAAAATATTTTTATTCGGCTCAATCCTTTTAGTAAAAGATTGGGGCGAGTTCTATTTATTGCAAACATTAGCAAGCTTCATTTGTTTTCTTCTAGAAGAAAACTTTGTAGCTGTTTCGAGACTTCAGAGCATATACCCAACACAACTTTTATCAATGCACAAGAACCCGGGCATAGGATGATAATTCGAAGTGTCATCACCTGTTTTCAGATGGATATCATAACAGGAGAACATCAACCCAAAATTTTGATGTAAAAAAATGCATAGATGAGCCACTCTTACAAAACAAAAATAAATAAAATAAAATACTTTTATTAATTATGAATAATTTATTCCAAAATTTCCAATGCATTGTTACATATAAATATATTATACATCAAAAATAGGATCGACCATATTGAGTCACAGCCTGCAAGTTTGGATGCCATGAGTGGTGATCTCTTCGATGAGAAAAACTAGTCCGGTGTGATGCAATGCAACTACTTTCATCACTGGCATCTTTACAGGGGTGCAATAGTAATCACTTCAGAGACAATAACAAATTGTATAAGCATCCATCGTCGTCACTGTTAGCATTTGATCATCGTTCGCTCTGTTGATCACTTCTAGCAAAAGCATTTACCCGCCTTTCCAGCTGCAAAAATGCGAAGACCATTGAAAGTGTCCACAAACAATAGAGATTGACATAGTTCGAGCAAATCAGTAATTATTATGGAACATTTCATCCACAGCTACCAGATGGATAGATCATTTTTCACAAGTAAATGAAATTCTTAGAATGAATTGTTTCCACGAATTTAACGCAGAATATTTTATATAAACTACATATCCATTATTATCTGAAAGTTTTAATCCCTGAAGTCTGAGATGGCTTAAGCTAGTCTGAGATGTGCTAAAAGCGTAGCACATCAGGCACTTTGAAGCATCAGTTTCAGAGTGACTTGCTCGTCTTCCACTTAAGATTACCAAATAGAAGCTAGCAGAATTCTTAGTGAACAAACCTTTTATGCAGAAAACACTGTATTTTATACTACAACATAAAACAAAGAGGCCTAATATTTTAATCCACCATAGCTATGGGCCTATGGCTTCACAAAATCAAGAACAAAGACAAGAAAAATAAATAGCCAGGCAATAACAACAAAAGCTATAAACTCACTAAGGTTGGTCCATAAATCAAAAACACATATTTCATACGTCTCGACTCCTGATGTTAAAAACTATGCTGCAGATCATGGTTTAAAAATCGGCCGTGACACCTATCCGCGACAGAGTTATTAAGGTATTGAGGGAGACTACATTTTGAGGCGATATTTTGCTGTATTTGGCAAGGCTAGGCCGCGACAACCTATATACCACAACCGTGGCTGAGAAAAATCAGAAGTCTACATTTTGAGGCGATATTTTGCTGTATTTTATACTATGCTGCAGATCCTCTCTATAGAGTTGAAGCAATTTTTTTTATACTCCCTCTGCCTAATCAAGTAACAGATAATTCAGAAGTCCACATACCTGAGCATTTTTAGACTTTTGTCTTTGCAGCTCTTCTAAAAGGCCCTCAATTCTGCCATGAACAGATTTATAAGAACTTTGGGACTACAAACTCAGAGTCCAGTAGAAGCAGAATGTATTTGTTCTTAATCTAATACCACATAATTCTTACCTCTGCTGCAATTCCATGACCTGAGCCAAAAGTTCCCTCTCCCTAGCCGAAACTGGCGCCGCCTAAAAGGAAAAAATGAATAGAATCATTTTTGGCAATATAAACTAGCATTAGAGATCCTTAAACACTAGCAATAAACACTTTAGAAAAGATATCAATACTAAGACATAGCTCTGGGATAAACCTTCTTGGTGGGCTAGGATGGGATCAGAAATATGCAACCTAACTATATGTTTGTGTGATTGCAATTACGTATATCTGACTTGTTTAATCAGTACAGTGAATACAATCCAGATGTACGACTTAGCATCTGTTAGTATGCAGACGGTAATATACTATTACACCAATTAAATTTCAAATCAAAGGAAGAATGGAGATATTAACATGATATCTAGTAGAAAAGATGTTTAAAAGATTTAGTAGCATGTTCATATCTTCTTTTCATCAGTTTGACCTGGAACTTCAATATAGACAAAAGACAATTGGAGTCAAGAATAGTGATAATAAACCCTATTCAAGACCCACTGGACCGCTACCTACTAATGTTTTGATAAGATACAAAATAGGAGGGAAGAGGATGGAGGGAGCAACAGGGAGGAGAGAGAGGGATCCACTCCTCAGATCCGTCTTCCTCCAACTGTTTATTCTCGCTTTCCCTCTTTTACCTTTTCCTCGAAATCTTCCATCTAAACGAAGAGTAAAAGAGCACATCTCCTTCCATCTAAATTTTACGTGTTGAACCAAACGAAGTACGATGGACAAAAAGTTGTAGTTAAAACTCATCGAATCATACCTGTGAAATGCCATTGGTAGATGCATCAGCTGGCTCATTGAGGTTACCTGCATTGCAGCAAATAAGGTCAGGATCACTAGGATATAGTGCAAAAGACATGGTCTTCCATCGTGAGAGCAAGCTACATAATACCTTGCTCCACCTGCTTTATCAATTGCTTTATCCCATCCTACCAAGAACAGAACACAGAAGTATTAGAATCAAACAGAAACATAGGTACCGACAACCACTAATTTGAAAGAATTTGCACACCTGTTGCATATTGCTTTGCTGCAAAATACGGTGCAAGGACGGAAGGATTGCACTAGAGGATAGGTAGGGAGAAGTAAGTCCAGCTGCACTTCCAGGATTGAGGCTAGCAGAACCCTGCCGAGAATTAGAGGCAATTTGCTTAATAAACAAAGAATTCCAATATTTGAGTTGATATTCAATATTTGGACTTGGTTCTCTCTTATGCCATCTTTTTTTGCAAAGACATGCACTATTTCCAAAACACATTAATTTATCCAACCGCTGTTTAAAAATAACGGAAGGTAAATACATTACTTCACAGTATAATAGTGGCTATATTTTTTAGCATTGGTTGTCGTGCTTTATATTTATATTTATTTATTTATTTAATTATTTACACTGTCATATGATGTCAAAGAACGCAATAACAATCTGTAATTACTCTACGTAAAGGACGCAGTATTGAACCCGTATTTTGCTCCCTTGCGTTCATTATTAATAAAAGAAGGCTGTCACTTATTGAACAAATTATTTTAACTTTGAAGACAAAGACCCTGTTGTTACTGTCATAAACACAGGAAAAGTTTAAATATACAAAGACACCATACGTAGAAAACAAAAAGTACACCTTAGAGCTCAACTCAGCTGAAGTGACTTGGAAACGACCCCTGCGCTGAACAACAGCTCCCTCTGAAGAATCTTCGACTGCACAAATAATCAGCCTCACGACGGAGTTGCGGAAAAAAAAACTATTATAATATCAACAACCTAGTTCTAGAGCTTTTCAAAGAAGCTGCTACTTAAGAACTGTAAGGACGCATCATGTACGAAATCTTTTCACTATAATAACAACGGTTTCTCTAATTTATGATTCACCATATGCTATTAAAAGCGTTCAAGGTTCTAAACCCGTTGAATTTGGTTAATTATAACCAAAGTAAAAAAACTATGAATCATTGGCTAAATCAGAATTGGACCATGAAGAAGACATCTGTATTTTGACATCTTTAGGCTAATCCAAGTAGAAATGACCAAAATCCCTTTTCTAGTGACCAAAATCCCGTCCCATATTCCCACACTTAGCTTCTTTATGGTTTAATTAGATACCCAAGTATGATTACCTGTATCTCTCCTTTGACGATACGACATCGGACCACTGTAATTTCTATCCACATCGCCAACATGTCTTCTTGAAGAGCCAATATTATCATACAACAATGGACCACTAAGAACCTTCTTCTGCCCAGACATGGCAAACTGCGGCAATGAACTGCTACGCTCCAAATTGTCACCATCTATCCTTCCACTGTGTTGGTTATCAGCTTGTTGTATTTCTGCTTCTGTATGTGAGACACTTTTATAGCTTGTACTCTTCACACTATCTTCGCCAACATCAAAATATCCTCTGTGGAAGAAAGAGTAATAAAATAAGAAAAAAAGCATAGTAGCCTTTATTACTCCCTCCATAAGCTGATATTATACATTACTATTTTTGAATGCAAATAGTAATTGAAGGCTGAAATGAATGCAGTGATCTAGTCACTAGTATGGCATCAATGCCGGAAAAGGTAATAACTTGTTATTTTTTCCCCATTTTAGATTATGTAAAACATGAAGGCCACTAGTTTGGGCATGTGCGGCATGTACCGGCATCTTTCATACATTTGAAAAATAACGAGAGTCCTCCGCCTCAACCCTAAAAGGCACGTTCCTAATCTCTTATCACCCACATGGAATACCGGCAAGTAAAAGAACAAATTCAAATATTCAAGTCGCTGAAACAACTTCCCGAATTATGCAAAAGAAAGCGATCAAGCGTCTTATAAACCAGACCCATGGCAACTTAAAATTGTGTTTCAGGCTTTCAGCCTTCCTCTCGAACCCTTCACCCCCTTTGTAGGAGACAACAGACTAGTAAAATAATACAGGACAACCATCTGTTACACCAATTTGAAACTAAGTAATCCTACTCAATAATGTTAATTCAACTACTTTTTTCACCAGTAACTAAGTATGTCAACATGCTCTGAAAAATCAATCGAATAAGTCGGCCAAAAACCAAAATGCCTACTTACTTGAGGGCCTGCAAGGGTTGAATAGGAAGGGAAGCTAGTGAACCCTCTAAACTATCAAGATCCTCAAACTCGTCCTGCAATAGAAAATGTGCACACAGTTAAGAGAATGGACCATGAAGGTAAGAGAAATATAGTATATACGAAAAACTGAGATGGAACCTCGTGACTCTCTGAAGTGTTTGAATTATTAGTCTCCTCCGCAGATGGTTTTAGTTTGACATCCAAATTATTGATTTCTGCAGCTGAAACGCTATCATCATCTTGAATCTGTGGAAGATAAAGATGACACCATTCACGCAAGGAATTTCACTTTGCATACAATAGAAAAGAAGGTAAATATAAAGGCATACAAAGAGAGGGGATCAAGGGGTACAGATGCTTACAAGGGCTGCCTGGCTCTTCAAATCATTCAAGTTGAAATTCCAGGCACTGATACCTCGAATGTATTCTTGCTGCAGAGAAATCAAGCGTTTAGCGTGCATCTATCCATAAGTAATGAAAAGAAGAGCTACAAAAAAATAGTGGAATATTTTCACATATTTAGGCAAGCTTTCAATCCTACGACCTGCTACATATAAACACCGTTCTCTTAAAACCAACACGCAGATTTCAATAGTTAAACCTGCCTACCGTACCCCTCTCAAGAATGTGCGTACAAAAAAAAATGGTAACGGAACTATTGGGAATCTAGATAATAGCACCCTGTCCTGGTGACTTTGCTTTCTATTCAGGTCTATCATCAGAATTAAGCTTATTGACGATGCAAAATCACTTCTTTAGAGCAGTGTAAGAGTATCTACTACCTGGGACATTTGCTCCTTGTCCCCATACATCGCCTTGTTCTGTAGTAGAAGATCTGCTTCTTTGGCCTACAATCACAAGTAGAACATCAATGAAAAAACCAAGTACCCAACCAACGAATAATAAATTACTATTAAGCATCCCTTAATATAAACATAAGACGCTTAAAACTGACAGGTAGCATTAAAAGAGTTTCCTTTTTCTGATCAGAAAGACAAAGTCTCATTAAAGAGGAGACCAACAGTGACGTCCATTACAAAACTACACAAGTGGGAATGTCATTTCAAAAGGACAGGTAGCATTAGCAGTGATGGAACACCTTAAGCATCGAGTAACGATCAGCAAGTGGAGGCAGGCCATCAAGTATAGTACGAGACAAATATTCAGGTGACTTTGCTTGTTTGAAGAAAGGATACTTTAATAGCTTCTCGGAAGAGGGTCGTTTCTTTGGGTCCTTCACCAAGCACGCACTAAGCATCTCTCTAAAAGACTGTAGAAAAACAAAAAGTAACATAGAGTGTAACTTCCATTTTAGCAACAACTGAAATTAATTTTATGTTTCTAGTAAGCATTGTGATTTAAACATGAAGGAATATGAAAAAGAGCTACCACCTTAGAGAATCGCTTGTCTCTCTCATAATCAAGACCTGGTGGAGCGTTCTGTAAAGTCATTAACAGAACCTACAGAGATTCAAGATGGCAGATTATTAAAATCAACAATTAGTTTCATCGTCTCTTATACTAATGAATGAATCAACATACCTTCATTGGGGGATACTTGGAAAATGGAGCATGACCATGAGCAAGCTCTAGTGCTGTTATACCAAAAGACCATATATCTGCTCTGTTTATCCATTATATATTTAAATATATTAAAATCAGGAAAGCTGGATATCTATTAAAATGACAGAATGGACATGAATGCGCGTCTGTCAGTGTGATCAGCACTAGATATTTTTTATCAGTGACGTTTACACCCATTCACAGAGATATTAAAATTAAATATAGATCTTGCTAGGAAATCACAAAGTTACAAGGGTTAAAAAGATTAAAGTGACTGCGTTTTGAGATTCTATCGGCCGCAATAATGGTGCAATGGAAGTGACCGATTCTGAGATCAAGTATCAAACGAGATCTAATATTATGGTTATAGGTAATATATGTTAAAACATATTAAATCATCACGCCAACATGTAGAGACCTATATCCATAATTCACAAACCCAACTACATATGTCAAGACAGAAACACCACAACCGTCAAAAGATAGCAGTAAAAAGGCAAGAAGCTATTGCACACACTTGAAATCATATCCATGCAATTGCTGCATAACTTCAGGGGCCATCCTGTACAATTTGCCATTAAAAGTCAGTTGGGCCACAACATTGTAATACATAAGAGTATAAAACCTCTCATAGGATAATGAACGCAAGATCAAAGATAGTATGATTCTTAAGAAATCAAACATAAGTACCAGCACGGAGTGCCGACGAAAGTATTTCTAGACCGCTGCCTATCGCCAGTATCAAAAATACAAGCTGAGACACCAAAATCTGCCACCTTCACTGAGCCGTTGGTGTCAATTAAAATATTTCCAGCCTGCAAGCAAGGTTAGCGATACACAGCATTTCAGAGAACTAGCAATTATAGACAAGGTATATAACGGCATCATGTTATTTCCTACCATAGCATGCCCCATATGAAAAGACCAGTATTTTGGCTGCATAGGGACGTAGTCGGGAAACACTTTTTTTTCCCCACAGAAGTAAGATGCATTTGAGAATAAAAAACACACACACACAAATTTTAGATCTCAAGACAATTTTACAGAATAAGCAAGCGTTATTAAATTACGGCGGCATTGACCGTGAAACTTTATGTTACATCCAGGATATCCTGACGTCAAGATTTAGCGATTGTGACCGCAAACGGTATCACATTTTAGTACAAAAATCCATGTGGCACAAGAAGATAATCATGAGAAAAAAAAAACCAATATATTTTATTTTCAAACTAAGTGAAAACTATTGGAAAAGCAATTAGGAATGGAGTGGTATACAAGGAATAAAACGAAAAAGATGCAACACATTACTCCAAACATACCATTTCTTTCCATACACAAATTGAATTTATGATGAGTTATTTAGGGGCTTGAGTAAAATAGTATGTTGTACATAACTATGGTGTAACTAACAACTGATACTGAAATTTCAGATTCCAAGAGAATTTAAGTAGTTAATGATCCTCAAGTATATATTTCACATCCTGAGACCGTAATGAAATAAGGAAAATGTACTATTCTTATAAAAGAGCTAAATAAACAAAATGTTAATATCAAGGAACATTACCTTCACATCTCGGTGGATATGACCATGAGCATGAAGATAAACAAGAGCTTTGAGTGTTTCACGTAATAGTGAAGCAATAATGGGCTCTTCAAATCCTTCGGGATAAGAATACTTCATTATGTGGAGACAAGATCCTCCCGCCATATATGGCATCACAACCCAAAGGTTGTGCTCAGAAGTGAAGGAACAATAAGCCCGTAGAACATTTGGATGATCAATCAAACTCATCGTATGAACCTCGCGGCGAATTCCATCCTGTAAATGTTGATAAAAGCATATTCAGTAGAAAAATGATAATGTTTGCCTCCAAAGTTAGAATCTTCCTTCTTCATAAGGTGAAACAAGTCAATGAGACAATGACAGCTCGAGAATTAATAAAATATGCGAAAAAATAGGTTTGTAGTGAGATAGATATTATCCCGTATAAGGAGACTATAAGCAGATTTAGAAGGTTTCTTAAATATTATATCAGAGGAATGTAGAATCAAAAGCAGCACATACCAGGTCATTATTGCATCTCTCTAGATCAAGGACCTTGATAGCAACTACCTCATTGAACGGAATACAAAGAGCCCTATACACACTAGCACTGACGCCATCACCAACTTCCTCATACAGCTTGTAGCACTTTGCATCGACAGGATATTTTCTATCCTGCCTCTCCATCAGTCCTCCTTATAGAACTATGTTTAAATCCTCTTCACTGGCACATGTAGAAGACAGAACGGAACTAAGCATTTCCCCACAGTTCAGTAACTTGTTTGACCATGAACAGCAGCTCTCTGTAACAATATAATTACCTTAAGCAAAATTACTTCTGGCCCAAATAATCCACTTCCACCAGTAAAACAGTGATAAAACTAGAAGTCCCTTTATTTATCACAATCAAAATATCATAACCACTATACAAGTTACTTAAAGCAGATGTTGATCGGGAATGGGTGTCAGAATTTCATACCCATTCCCCTAAACTCCAAACCAACATTCAAAAACGAGATACCCGCAAATTGAATGTTACTTCAAGTGCTTTTAACACCAGAAGACAGAAAAACCAGTTCAAAGTGTCTGCAAAAAGAAAGAAGTCTCCATTAAACATCGGTCACCATTATAGAAGGTAGTACAGGCTACTCAATTTAGCACAAATGAACACACTCCCATCTTGCAAGACCCTCACTAAAAAAGAATAACAACCAACAAAATAGACATAAATTCAGAAAAAGAAAGCAGGTAGATGTAAAAGGTACTTCTTTTAGTCCATACCGAACCACCCACATTTGAAAATTCTCCTTGCATATTCAAGGGCCACGGGTAGCAAAATATTAGTACCATGCATGATTTTCAAATCAGGTTTAGCCTATAGTATCACGTAATTGCAATCAAGTGGATAAGTAGTTCTAGTACGATATATTAATATAAAACTACCTCTTACTAAAAATACATTCATTTTTCCATATTGAGCTGATTCAGATACCCTTTCTGGTACTTTGTAGGGTTACTAGTATGTCGACCTACCCATTAAACGCATCAAACCCTAGAAAGCGGATCAATTGCATGGATAATTCAGTAAACTTCTCTAAACTTTTATCTTGTGAATTGCACTGGGATTTTGCTTTTTTTTTTCTTTTTCAGTACATATGGTGTCAATCTAAAAACGGGACTTACTTCTACAACGGATATAATATAGGAGAAATAATAAATCACCTACGTTGCATATATCGGAAACAGGACCTAAAAAGGGTACAGGGTTGGGGACACAGAATCTGAAATTGATATGATTCTAACAATGTCATGAGCAAAAGTTCCGAGTTTTCCATGTTAGTCCAAACCTAAAACTTACAGTCACTTGATTAGAACATCTACATAGACGCGGTCATGATAAATTTCAACCCTAAAAATATTGCCAGCTGTCATGATAAATTTCAACCCTAAAAATTATTGCCAATTTTCGAGCATTTTACTGAACATCTTTGAAATCACAGTTAGTCTTGATTGAGCAACTACGTAGACAGCATCTTGAGAAAATTCAACCCTAAAAGAATCACAAAGAATTAGAGTGTTTCGCGGAACAACATTGAAATCATAGTTAGTCTTGCTTACTTACAACTGGTTTAAGCTTTCAACATAGTCAAATTAGTCATTATCGGTATCAGAAAATGAGCGACATAGCATGGAAAGACGCCGTCTTTTAACTTAAGACGGTCTCAAGCGAGATTAAACATTGAAATCAAAGTCAATGATGAAATCTAGCAACCAAAACTAGTCAATTCAACAAACTAGCAAATCAAACAAACAAACAAACAAACAAACTTAACTCTACTAAAACAAAATTAACTAACTAATCAATCATGCACACAAATTAAGCACAAAAGGAAGATCAATCATACTAAAACTAGGGTTTCAAACAAAGCATCAAGTACGACAGTAAAAAAAATAAAAAAAATAAAAAAAAAACTAATCAAACTTGAAGCAAGTAAAACCTCGATCAAACGACGGCGTTTTGCTTCTTCTTGTAACGATGACGATTTCCTCGAGGATGAATTTGATCAACTTAACTAATAATACTGAAATTATACGAAAAAAATCAAGCAAAAAGAAAGAAAACAAATAAATTGAAGTAATTAAGCAGTGATTATTGAGTTGAAGTGAAGAAATTGTGGATGAAATTGATATGAAGTTGTAATATTTAGGGTTATAAATTATAGAAGTAGCAGAAAAGCGAAAAAACGTTGGCAAAAGGAAATAATGAAAGAGGGATGAATGAAGAAGTAAGAGAGAGAAAGAGAAAGACAAGGAGGAAGATCAACTCTAGCTGGAGTTGGGGACCCACTCTTACTTAAGTACTCCCTTTTGGACTCTTGGTCAATGACTCATTTTAACTGTTTTACTTTGGGGATTTATCGATTCTGGTTTAAAACCGTCTTAATTTAAGATCACAAATTCTCATTTAAGATAGTTATACAGGGTCGTAGTCGATTAGTTAATATAAAGGTGAAACGAAAGAATGTTGTGAGAGGTCTGATCTTAAGGCAGATTTTAGCAAGACCGACTTTTCGGGTATATATGAGTAACGTTTTGTAATATTCGTCGGTTTGATTCGGATTTCTAGGAATGAGAAAAATTTCGCGGGTTATTTTGTTTTGTTTGTCATATAACTATAAGAGTTCGCAGGTGATTTTGGGTTTAACCGTTAACTCGTAAACTCGAATTTTAGAGAGCAAAACAATAAAGTGATTGTTTTGAATTGTTTTGCTCTTTATGTTTTGAGTTTTGGTAACTTTTCACAAAATTGAGTAAACGGTTACAAAAATAAAGTAAATTGAAATAAAATGCGTAACATGAGATTTAGTCGGGCTTGTCATTTAAGTCAAACAAGGTAGGAGATCGAGATGGATAGTTTTGAGATTTGCGGACTTAAAAGCTAATATTTACGCGATTTATAGTCATTTATGTGTGATCTTGTAATATTTTTCCAATATTGGATGATATCTAACCATTTATACTTGATTAAGTGCATCACATAATTAATTTATTTCCTTATCATACTTGCTTATAACTTATTTGAAAATTTATGTAAAGAGAAATCATCTGACGTATTTGACACTATTATACGTGTTTTTTTGTAATCCCGATTGTCAAAACTTCACTGCCTTTATTGGATTCTATGCGTTCAAGACATTGTTGGTGGAGATCAAGGCTGGGCACGGGAGAATGAGTATTCTAAAGCCGGAGATAAAGAATGTGCACAAAGAATTGGTATAAGTTTAGACCAAAAAAAAAAGAATTGGTATCAGTTAAAAAGCTAATAAACCGATAAACATGCCAGAAGTGAGAGCATTTTGATTAAACGTTCTCCTTTTATAATTGGATGAAATACTTTATTTTACGGCGTGAAATTATTAAAGCGAACTAAAAGGGTAATTAGAAATCATTCTAAAACTATTCGGTACATTCTCACGGTTGTATAAATGCAAAGCTAACCATCCTTTAGAAGTTTTTCAAAAATAGAAGAATTCATCATTTCATTAATAAAAGTTACGTCGAGTACGAATACCACAACCAACGTAATCTATCTAACAAAAACATGAGTTTCATCATCCTAAATTATTTAAGGCAGAGATTGACATCTTTGAATCGCCCTCGCTAATATCTTAAAACGTATTCGTAGTTGCATTTATGTAACAAGCCTACCAACTAAATAACCCTAAACTGTTATGCAAAGAATAAATCTACCAACAGTATAACCCTGTCCTACTATTCTACTAATGATGTAACATAAGAAGAAAAGAGACCAACCAACCATACACAATAATAATACAGCCAATAGAGCTTAACAGAAACATATGCTACAACATCCTTTGCGGGAAGCTCGGCAATTCTACATCTTACTTCACGATCATCATAAACGGGCTAGTGACGTAATAGTGTATCATACATAACATACAATCAGCTCGACTCCCACGACCCAATTCTTCCACAAACCCCACAGCGGGACATAGCAAATCGCATACGGGGACTAACTAGACCCTGCAGATGAGGGACTTGTCATAACTAGAAAAAAAACTGAAACTTGAGGACGGCCGACTGAAATGTACTATCTCCACCAGAACCATCAACCATGATCCACCATACTTGCACTCCATTAGATCATTACACGCAACTATGCAAGTACAAAAGGGCCACATACCAAGTAAAAAAGAGATTCAAAGGTTAAAAGACCTTTTAATAGATTTTTAATCTCTGCAAATCGAGAAAGATGCAGACAACACAGAGAGGGGGGGGGGGGGGGGGGAATGAAAAAAAAAATGACTTTAAAGTCCTAACCCTTCTGTTTTGACCATGAGCTAAAGACAAATTTGTATCAAACCAAACTCTGATTTATTAAAAAAAACCTGTTACGATCTGGTCCTAAGTGTCATAGGACTCGTACAACAAAGACCTTACCATAAATCTAAATTCGATAAAGAGAGGAGTTCCCTCGTATGTCTCTAAACCCTGTAAACAGTAAAACCCCAATGACAAGGGCAATTCGGTGACCACTGGCACTGACAATACTTCATAGTCGTTTGGTCTTGAACAATTTAGAGATCTGCAGCTCCATTGATTTCCTGCATTAAGACAAATAAACTCACTTAAGTAATCACTCAAGTACTCAATCACTTACACGAGACATTGATTCATTATATGCCTAAGCGCCAAACCTTGTCTGCAATAACAGCACCATCGGGAATTTCCAACTTGTCTCCTGATTTGGCATTGATTGTTACTTTGCCCTGTTATCAGGATATATATAGAAGCAGTCAGCATGTAAACAAAGTCAAAATTCAAAGATTCTCTGGAAGAGACATAAAGAGGCCTCAACGCACAACTACAAACTATGTGATCACAATGTAAACACAGACAATTAAAGAAAAGTATGCCCTTGAAGCCATTGTATTAAAATGGTCGCTAACCATAAAAACAGTTATTATGACGCGATGGTCTGTTAAATGTCAGTGATTCAGCATGTCTTGTTTATGATGGTAACCATATTCGTCTATCATGAATCCGGCTGTATTAATCAAATATCAGCCAAGTATCCATTGTAGCATCACATATGGCCTTATCAGTCATATTTCTTATTTTATCAGCAAACCCTAGCACAGTAGCACAATAAGCAAATAATCATTTACATATATCGGTCGGGGAGTGTGTCAGTTGATAAACAAAAAATTGCACATGATTAACTACTCTCCTAAATGTGACACAAAATACAGTTAAAACTTAACTGTAAAATAATAGTAGTAGTACTGAATGTGCAAAAATACAAATCATGGTTGGAACTTGGACCATTTACTGAAAGAGGAGACATCAGCCACTTTCTCAGCCTTCATACAAAAAATTGCACATTATTAATTACTCTCCATCTCCATTTAGATTGCCTTGGTGGTTAACTTTGACCGCAATTTCGTCACAATATATAGTAGATTGCCTTTTTTGACAAATTTGACATTGTGACTGTATATAAGTCTAGAGAGATTAATGGCAAAAGTTGACCAAAAAAGTCAAAAATGGGCCAATACAAATGAGATGGAACTGTGGAATTAGCAACTTTGACGAGTAGTGGCGGTTAAGTATCAGAAGCATATAAATGGTCAACATGGAAAATGAAATGCAAGTCTAGTCAACCCACAATCTGAGATGTCAAGTCTAGTAAGCGCATGTTAAAAATACTATAAAGGCCAAGGCGAAAGCCGAAAGTTTAACGCGAATTATTAATTAAATGTACCTTGAGAGTTACTCCAGCACCAAACCATACATCTCCAGAGACCTTCAACATATCTAACTCAATGATACTGGGAATAGACTTGAAACGGCTCAAGAAGTTGTTGACCTGCTCATGTTAAGAACCAATTACAATCAAGACAATAATCATACAAAATAAAATCACCGTAGCTTGAAATTTTACGTAACCAAGTTGGGACAAGAACCTTTTTGAATTCTGGGCCCAGTTCAATGGTTGGGTTAGCAGGATTGGCTCTTGATGGGTTTCTTATCACAAAGCCATCGTCCACGGTGTATAAATCAGACTGTAGTTACATTCAGGATGATAAGATATTAAATCACATAGATTAGCATGCAACATGAAAGGGGCTTTATTGTAGCTGAATATACCTGGACAAGAAGCAAATCAGACGTTGCCTTAACTGGAAGAAATCGTGATCGTGGGACATTGATGCCAATGGCATTATCAAAGAACTGGTCCAGATAAACACAAAATCATCAAAGTGAAGTCGTCGATCTCACAAACAGGATAATAGAGCAACCTATCCAACTTATAACCTTAATTGCGGCACCAGCAGCAGTTTCAAGTTGAAGAACCTTAACACCATCAACTTCCTACAAAACCATCAATTACAAGCATGTACTACGTCAAGGCCACGACAGCGGAATACGGCCATTTTTTTAAAGTTTTGCAAACCACCACGACCACATTTTTCCATATTGAGGCGATAATAACCATATTTAGCGAGATTAGACTGTGTCCATGCTAAAGCTAAGATTTAATATAGTATGATACCTTAGGGTTTGGAATGATCTCCATCTTCAATGCATCACTTTCCACAAGCCTTTTAATAGCATTCAAGTTCACCCACCTGAAAATCATTTCAGGCACATGAGCAGGTCTTCCTTTCTCTATTAAATTCACCAAGAATTGCAAAAGAATATGACGTACAGGTTGTTGGTATTAAAAATTTTGAACTTTTCGATGGATTTGAATTCCCCAACCTGATGGAAACAGGAAAGAGTATCACAAGCACTATTGTAAGACACAAAAAATCCAAATAACAACATTTAATAAACAAAGAAGATGTAACTAAAAACAAATGTTGCTTTAGTAAAAACCACTCACGTGCTCATCTGGAACTTGTGCAATTTCCAACAGCTGCAACAAATGAAGATAAATTTCCTTAGTCATCATCACACAATGCTATAAACTTTAAAAAGAAATAATAACAAAAATCATAACATGTATAAATAAAGTTTATATATTGTTGTCCTTAAGCAAAAGGTGGTATGCTAAGATTTAGCTAATAAGCAACCACTACAGCTAAAAGTTAAATAGACACAAAGCAAACCTGGACTTTTCCTTCATATGAAATCAGAGTACCACCTTTAACATCAGCTAAAGTTTTAGGTGTAACCTGCAATTGAAAAAAAAAACGAGAAAATAAAAACATTTTAGATTTATAATGAGCAAATACAGCGAGGTTCCAACAGTATGAATCACCAATAATCATATGAACTGGAATACCTCCATGCAGTATTCATTCTTGTTCTGGATCAAGTGGTGTAAAATCTCTATAAGGTAGATTTAAGGAGAAACTGAAAATATTATATTGAAAATGCTGATCTATAAAGTATAACGGAGACAAGTAAGTCTAAACAATGAAAAGTACAAGTCTACAAGACGTTATGACCTGAACCCCTAAGTCAGCTTTACATAAATACGCAAACACAACGGCGCGGAACCAAAGGGAGGATACTCAAATCAACTATAGCCCCCAGGTTGTCAGAGTTGGCAACAAAAATGTACTCCTTGCCCTGTCCAAGTAACATAGCATTGTGTTTTAGTGTCTGAGCTCATACAAACTCCATATATAAAGTTCGATCAGATGATAGGTACCTGGGACAAGAAATGGTCAAGTTTCCCGCTGTTTTTGAAGGCAGGGAAAACATCACCATGGCCAGGAGGGTACCTTCAAATGGAAAGAATGATTATAAGTAGAAGGGAAATCTGACACTAGATATGCAATGAGGGGCATTCAACAAAAAAACAGGATCAGCGTTGCAAGGAATTGCGAACTAGCCAAATAAATGAAATAATGTAACCCACTTGGGAGCGAGAAAAAAAAAATCTCACTCTATTACAAAGTGTTTCGGCAAAGTCATAAACTCAAGCAGATCGAGAGATGAAATTATTTAGTAAAACTAAATCTTGACAAATTGACATACTTAAGCACAAAAAAACAATCAAGCAAATGTCACTTGAGCGTCGATGTATTAAAATTACTATTTCACATGGTTGGGAAAAAAAATAAAAAAAATATGAGCGTAACCTACCATCCATCCTTGCCGGTTTGACCTTTACATGGAAGTGGCAAAAAATCTTCAACGACCAAACGAGGATACTGACTCTGTAATGCAAGTGTCAGCAAAAGCATAAACATTAATATCAGATCCATATAAATAAACTATAGAAAACTGTAAGTCAGATCAATATTACAGACCTGATTGAATGTGTGGATCTCAATATTAGCATTGGTGTATTTATCAACGATCTGCATACAGTGCACTTAAATGCATGAGACAACGCTTTGCAAGTCAACTAAAGATGGCGCGGAGAAATAGCAACTCAATATGTACCTTTAGAGTATCATCATGTGTATTGAATGAGTTCATAAGAACCAGAGGCACTTTGCATCCATACTTGGAATTAAGGCTCTAAAAAAAAATTAAAAAATCATAAATTTAGAACCATATGAAACATTCAGGACTAACATTACCGAAATAAGAAGAAAACCAACGACTTTACCTCAATTTGCAGGACTATTAGATCCAGAAAGGTCAGACCATTACGGACTTCAATGACAGACCTGTTGAGAGCAGGGAGAAATATGCAAGTCATTTTTCCGACATAAGGCCATAAATCAAGTAAACTACAAAGCACTGACTCAAACCCAAATTGCACAACCAGTGTGCAATTGAATCATATTCCGTATATGATAGCCACAGCCCATAGGGCTTACAAATATATATATGTACTCGCCTTTTCTGTATTTAAAGCAACTAATAATTGTGACATTGGTAAAAAGCTTGACACATCTTAGAGATGATTTGGTAATTTAAACCAAATGATGAAAATTCAAATAATGAGTTAAGCCATGAGTCCACGGCGACTTATGATCCAGTGCTTAGATGCCTAGTTATAGCAAGTCATTTTACAATGCAAATGCTCAAAATTTCATCAACAGAAGAAACACTAAATGATCAAATCCAATTCACTGAGTAGAATTTAATATGCAAATTAAACTCGACAAAAAGCAAACTTTATGAATGAACTAGCCACTAACCCAGCTACAATAATTCGTATCGCAAATGTTACTATAGGAGTTACGCAAGAGAAGCACCTTCTACAAAAACCCTAATTAACATAACAATTCATGAAAACTTATTAAATCGACATACTTAGGGCCGGTGCAACCCATGGTAGTCCCCAAACCTCCATTGAGCTTGAGCACCACAAGCTTATCCAACAGCTCCTTCGTCTTTGCCGCATCTACAATCATTTCATCAACACAAATAACGTATCAATAACCAACTATTACCACATGAATCTCCGAGCACCCATAGGCAGAAATGAACACAAATTAGCAAAATTAGATAATACAATCTGAATTTATATAAAAGACAGCTCATAAAAAATAATATACAAAAGTGAATCTATCCAACAACTCTTTAGTTTTGGCCTCATCTACAATTATTTGATCAACACAAATCACATATCAATCAACAACTACAACCACACAAATCTCCGAGCTACCATCAAATACGAACACAATTAGCAAAATTAGATGATACAATCCACAGTTAAGACACGAATCATAATATAACAAATATAGAAAACGAATCTATCCAACATCTGTTCAGTGTACAATAATTTCATCAACAAAAATCACATATCAATCAACAACTACATGTCTACATCCACGCAAATCTCAGCTCCAATTCTCCAAACATGAACACAATTAGCAAAATCGAATCGAAAGCAGTCAACAATTAAGAGACTAACTAATCATAATACTACGTAACAAATATACGTAAACGATTCATATAACAATAACAATAATAATAGAATTAATCAAAAGCAACCTTCAGGTAGAGGAGCTAGGGTTTCATACGGAACAACAATGTCGTCAGTAGGCGTCTTGATCTTACTCCACTCTACATGCTCTGCTTCTCCACTACACAATTTCATCAACAAACAATTCAATCAATTCAATTTAATACTTTAATAATTCAAACATTTTTTAAAAAAAATCAAAACGATCAATTTTTAATTCAAACCTGAGATAGCGAGCGACGAGGTTGATGAATCCAGATTTCTCATTTTCACTGTAATAACAAAAATCGCACAAATTAACACGTAAAAAAAAGAGCGATAATCGGAGATTTTATCTGATGATATGATCAATATTAAAATAAATAAATAAATAAATAAGAGTAGGAGAAATCAAGTGTAGGATACGAGATGAGGTGGTGGATCACCTGATTTGAGTGAGAGAAGAGACAGCTGAGCGAAGGTTCTGGATTTTATCGATGTCGGTAGGGTTGAGAGTTGCAGGTGACGCCATTGATGAAGGTTGTGAGAAGCTTTGATTGGAAGATTACAGAAGAAGTGGAGAGATGAGTGGTGACGAGGAACAAAAAACGAATATTTTCACTTTGGTACCTTATTATACGTAAATGCGTGTGGCATAATTTTAGTTTCTTTATGTTGGAATAATCCGTTTAGTCGACCAAAATTGAATCGATCTGAATAACTCGATTCATATCGAACCTAGGGGTGATAATGAGACGAGACATCTCGCGAGCAACTCGAGATCGGCTCGGTCAAAGCTCGGCTCATGTGAGCTCGACTCGGGCTCGGGCTCGGCTCGAGAGCTTAACGAGTCAAGCCGAGCAAACACTGGCTCGACTCGAAAAGCTCGCGAGCAGCTCGAATTTGTGTGATTAGAGAAGATTTTCCTCATATTTTATAAAAATATTTTATCATTATTATATATTTGTATCACATATATCAAGTTTCTAACTTATTTGCCAAATTATTTTACATATATCTTTCGAGTCTTGTTATTGAAAATATTGGAAGAAAAAAAATTAAAAATCAACAATTATATATAGGCTCGATTTGAGCTCGAGTTTGGCTCGAGCTCGCGTTAAAGCTCGCAAGCTTTTTTACGAGCACATTTTTTTCAAGCTTGGGTAAGCTCGAGATCTGCTCGAGCTCGAGTTTTGGTTCTTGAGCACACGCCGAGCAAGGCCAAGCTCGGGCTCGGCTCGGCTCGTTACCACCCCTGATCGAACCTGATACTTAAACTGAGGACTCATATTCTGGGCAGACTTGATTTGTCGTTATTGCAAACTAATCATTATTTATACGGAATTTGATAAAAATAGACACAAAACAACTGGAGTCGATCTAACATATATTGTTAAAAATCTGAAAATAACTTGACCTAAAATCAGCCCTATTGACCCATTTACCAGGTCTACATTTTACCTTAAAAAAGTATAATCTCATATTATTTGAAAAAAGATGTACCTAGTATGTAGTTAATAATAACAATATGAATTTGTTTTTTTTGGGTATGACTATAAAGAAATTTGAATAAAGCAAATGTGATACTTAAAGTTTTGTTGGTCAATTTTAGTTTCTTTGGTGAACTCATAATCTCTTTCGTTCTTGTATATGATGGAATTCACCTTGGCTAGCACCATCAACCTTCCTAAGTTCATTCACATATTACCACAATTGATAGTGATTTGCAAGGACATTTTATTAGTTCGGAATGACAAGGAAAGAAGATAAAGGAGATTAGAAATTTCGGAAGGATAATACATTGTGATTTGTGAGTGCTTTTTAAGTTATTTATAGAGTATAATAACAATAAAAATATAAAAAATTCATGAAATTATTTTGAAAGGTAAACATAAATATTTCCATTGGACTAAATAGAATTGTTGACCAAAATCAACGTCTCGTAATTACAAAGAAGCTAAGATAAGATTTTTTATTATAAAAGGTAGATAAATAAATTTAGCGATAAGAGTTACTTTTAACGATTAAATGACATCTATATTATATTGGAGTAGTATTGAATACTGTTTTATCGAATTTGTTTTATAAGTTTAACATATAATCTAATATACAACATGAATTTGTTGGATTAAGACACCACAAATAATAATATACAACATAATGTTTGATATAATGTGACATCTGTAATTCTAGCATTGCTTTGAGATCCCAAAATTTCATCCTAAAATATAGGAAATATGTATGGTTGTTCTATTCTTGTTGGAAGATACACACTAAGGTGAAAACTAGAACAAACAAGAAGGAAGACAAAAGAATAGACAAAAAGAAGCTTGAAAATCATTTGTCAACTTCTATTTTCCACAATTAATTTTGAAATTTTGTACATTGTTCATTAAATTACGTGAGACTTGTGAATAAACAATAGGATTAATTATTATTTAAAAATCACATCATTCTTGAAGGATCGTATAATTATGTAAGTACCTTTTGTGAATGCGTTCTCCCTACAATTTAATAATTATGTTGCTTGAATGCAAACATTTTCATTAATTTTATTGGATTACTTTTCAATTTTTTCTTCCTTGTTTTTACTTATTTTCTTTAATATTTAGTTTACTACATTAACTTCAACCATCCATGAATAAATGTTGTAATGTTGTTCATTTATTTATTCTCAAACATATTATATTAATAAAACATGTGAAACTTTCGACAGCAGTAAAATAAGCTGATTATATTAGATATTCCCTACATTCTCTACCAGAAATAATAGAAAGTCCTATGTGGTGAAACTTGTAATCATCTATCTCCCATAATATATAATGTTTTTCGAGAACGATTAAATTTCACATATTGATTTATAATTTTATTTCACATAGCTAAGAAGGTTAATTCTTTAATTTATTTATATCAATATTTTGGTGTAGGTATAAACACGAATAGGGCATTGCTATTTGCTCTTAATTTTAAAAATTATTATTAAGTGGTTATGCATGGATTCTTGAATTTAAGATATGCTAAATGCCTTCTAACACACTCTTTTTTTTCCTATTATTATACAGAAAATCACAAAAAGGTTTGATAAATAAAACTGAAATACACACACAAAGTGTAAAGGTGAAAAGGTAAAAAGGTAAAAAGACAATGGCATTAAGAAGAGCAATAGGAGCAGTAAAAGATCAAACAAGTATTGGACTTGCAAAAGTAGGGAATAGTAATTCCTTAGCAGATCTTGATGTTGCAATTGTTAAGGCAACAAGACATGAAGAATATCCTGCAGAAGACAAGTATTTTAGAGAGATTGTTAGCTTAACTTGCTACTCTCGTACTTATGTTAGTGCTTGTGTTAACACTCTCTCTAGGCGCCTTAGCAAGACCAAAAATTGGGTATGTACTCGATCAAACAATACCCGAGTCTCTGCAAAGTCTCAGAAAAAGGGTTCGATGCATGCAGTCTTAGTTTTTGAATGATACCTAAATGAAAATTGTGTTACAGATTGCATGCATGAGAATTCGGGTCCGAGAGATGAATTTTGTTCATTTTGGTTCGATTTTTAAGCTAAATAAAATAGCCTAAAGAATAACAAGACTTTGACTCAATTAGATATAAAAAATTGTAGCACATAAAAAAAATGCATTTTTGATAACATTAAACATGATAAATTGATCACGATTTTCATGTATTTTTGTTACTAAATTGATAGGTAGTAGCGCTGAAGACACTTATGTTAATCCAAAGGTTGTTAACAGAAGGAGATCCTGCTTATGAGCAAGAAATCTTCTTTACTACAAGACGTGGTACACGACTTTTGAACATGTCGGATTTTCGAGACACCTCAAGATCGAATTCATGGGACTATTCGGCATTTGTGAGAACGTATGCTTCGTACTTGGATGACAGACTCGAATTCAAGATGCAAGGAATTCGGAAGAAACATAGTTCTTGTTCACATTCTTTTGAAGAGGAGGAGTTGCCTGAAGAGTATGCTTCCGCTTCTGCTACCTCTATAAAGACGACACCTGTTCGAGAGCAAATAGTCGAACAACTGTTGCCTAAAATGCAACAGTTACAGCAACTTCTTGAGAGGTTCTTAGCCACGAGACCTGCAGGTTCTTATCTTGTCACTTACTGTAAAATATCATTGAGCAAAGCAGAGTCTGTTTTTGCGAAACACAGTCGGCATTATCTTTGTCCTAATGAGCTGTTTTTGCTCAAATTCAATCAATCTGAAATAAAACGAATTAAATGTGAGAATTTTACGATGTTTCTGATAAAATGTTACCATCAGATTATTGTTAGAAAGTGACATTTAGTTATAACTTTTTGCCATTAAAATGGTTACATTCTATTATAAAAAGGTGATTTTTTCACGTTTTAAGTTAAGACAGTCTTAAGGGACTAACTGTTTATTATTTTGTTATTTTGAAAAATCAGGATTAGCGAAGCACAGTCGAATAGTCATAATAGCCATATGCCCTATAGCGAAAGAGAGCTTTCAGATATACTATGACATCACAGACATACTAAGCATCCTCATTGATCAATTCATGGACTTAGAAATTTCGGACTGTGTCAAAGTATTAGACATTTTCTGTCGAATCTCGAAACAATTCGATGAACTGGATGCATACTACAAATGGTGTAAGGAAGTTGGAATTGCTCGCACCTCAGAGTATCCTGACGTCGAGAGAATAACAACGAAGAAACTCGACTTGATGGACGAATTCATTAAAGAAAAGGCAGCTAATGCACAAAGCAGGCTGGCCATCATGGGTAGCCAAGAACACTACGACAATGAAACTGACATGAAAGATTCTCCTCAAGAAGAAGAAATCATTGAGGATATTAATGCAATTAAAGCGCTTCCTCCACCCGAAGGATTCCAAGAACAGGAGGTAAAACCCGAAAACAGCAAAAAAGAAGAGCAGCCTATGGAAGCGGATTTTTTAAATTTAGGAGAGGATGCACCGGGAATTGCTGAACATGCAGATAATCTGGCATTAGCATTGTTTGATGGACAAGTTAGAAACACTGATACTCGTCCGATATGGGAAGCATTCAACGACAAATCCGACTGGGAGACGACACTTGTTGAATCAAGTAGCTATCTAGCACAACAGAGAGTCTCACTTGGGGGAGGATTCGACACATTGTTACTAGACGGAATGTACCAGCAAGGCGCATTAAATGCAGCATTAGTGGCTAACCGCGTTGGAGGAACAGGAAGCGCAAGCAGTGTAGCTTTCGGAACAGTTGGTAACCCGCATCTGCTTGCATTGCCTGCACCACCAACATCATCATCGTCGTCAGTATCAGGAAATGCTGAAAATGTGGACCCTTTTGCTGCATCATTAGGGGTTGCTCCACCGGCTTATGTACAAATGTCGGAACTGGAGAGAAAACAGAGATTATTAGTTCAAGAACAGTTGTATTGGCAACAATACCAAAGGGATAGAATGCAAGGTTCAGTTGCATATTCAAATATGCAATCAGCACCTCCTAATATGGGTGGCTACACTCATGGACATGGTCATGGTGGTTATAGATATTAAGATTTTATTTAAGTTCCCTTGTAAATGTAAACAAATTATGTTTTTATTTAATGTTTCATATTAGATGATGTAAATGATTATATTAATGTAAATATATGACCATAAACAGAAAAAAAAAAATTGTGATTTTGGGATTAGTAGAAAGTGAAGACATCAACTATCAATTTATTATCGATCAGAAAAATGAATACACATGAATCATGATGTGTTGGTAGTAATTATGGCGTGAGACGGTTCCATATTGTAGAAAGACGACTTATTTACTAGCATTAATTGAGCAAGCTTTTTATAAAGATGGTTATTTATTCAATAAAGACCGTATGATACGGTCTTATTCTATAATTTGTGTTATTTATTAAGTTGGTGGAGATTGAACCGAGCTTAATAAGAAAATGTCTTCCCGTCAAACAAGTAACCAATACCATGATACTTGTACACTAATCACGTGAACGAGTAGCAACCCCTCGCTTCACCACTGATTTATGATATTCACATACTGACATATACATTCGTTGTAGTTGTATGTACCCATATTGCACAAGTCATACATCGACGCATCAAGATGTCTATTTAAAATTTGGTTCTTCTCTCGGTGTATCGTGTTTTGCTGCTGTCAGTACTCGTTAATATGGTGGTTCTGTTGATGCATCATAATTGTTTGATGTTTAACAATTGCTGCTTTTGTTAAATTAAAAATTGTTTTCTAATCGGGTTGGAACGGAGAAGAGAATTAGAAAAATGTTTAAACACAAACAAAACAGCGATCAACGTTATACAAAATCATTGTCAGCTCTCACATTTGTACAATATTTGACCCAAACCTTAGAACGGACATGCCAATATGGAAAAGCTTTAGTCTCCCACGTTAATATGGAGTCACGGAAGATACACCCAGGGTCATTCCGACACGGACCAAGGTCTCAAGTGATCGAGAACTATTGTCCAAGAGATCATCATCAACCTTAATCATGCCCTGGAAAGAAACGTTGTCAGTGAACTGTGGAGTACATGAAAATCAATTTCCGAAGCTTTCATTGTCATATAAGTTCATAACGAAAAGTAATAAAAAACGAAAGCTGACTAAGCGAGGACCACATTCCAAGCTTACAATCATCTCTAGTAAGGCTTAAAAGTCTTGATGATTTCATTCAAAAAATTAGTAGAACACAACCGGGTTTTGTGCAACAATATGAGACGGGTCAAACATGTAGAATTTGGGCTTCAATTAAATGAAGAATGAATACTGATTTGGGCTTGGACTCACTGATCTTACATTACTCTCGAGTCTCAACCATTTCAACTGTTTGATCCGTGGCTCTCAATAACGAGTCCAATTTTTTAAGTTTTTATTTTAAAAAAGACAAAAACTAGTAAATTGGTAGTACCTTCTCGAAGAGACAGATTACAGTGCTTCCTCCAAATGAGAAATATCCAAACTGCAGAATTAGGTATATGAAGTGTCGTGAGAACGAGGATATAGAGCGAAAGAAAGCACAGTATGAACAGAACTGCAGGATAAGAGTATTCCTAACCTCATCGCCCTTCTGAACATGTTCACCTTCCTTCCTAGTAAATGAAATGCTGCCAACCATTGTTGCTCCAATGGCAACAAATGCCACCTACAAATTAAGTGTCCAATGTTTATATGCATATATATAAAAGCTATGGCGATTGGTGACATCAATGATCCATTTTGTTAACGATACAAAGTTAACACTGACAAACATAGTTGCCAGACTAAATTTCATCAAGCATGTCTGCAGACTGCAAGTTTTACCAGAGTCAGCTTGCAAAATACAATGAAGGTAGTTTTGGTTGAATTTGACGGCTTTAAAGTGATGATTTACGTTAGCCGACTAAAATCATTTTGAATTTGACGGTTTTAAAAGGTCATTACACTTGCAGGTGAAGTCCACAGAAATTCTCTTGACGCTCCAGAATGAAAGGAAGTGAAAGCAGAAACATGAGCAATCATACAGAGAATGGCATACCTTCCCGAAATATGCAGTTGAAATTATAGATACAACTCGTTTGTTCTCTGAGAAGACGTTGCAAGAGCTGTTTACAGCTATCGGATTAACCTGGCACAATTCAACAAAGTTCAAATGCGTCATTTGACCAATTTATAGAAAGACGGCCAAAAGATGGCAAACGGAAACCATGCATACAGTGTATAAACACCCTGGTATAGGAACAAATTGCTCAATGGTTCCCGAAACTGGAAAATGAAAGCGGTGATAATCCTGTATGTATAATCAAAGATTTCGAGTGATAAATATGGGTGTTCAAGAATGTGAACCAGTTAAATGGGAGCTGAATGCCCTAAACAAGTTAGCTGTGTATCAATCACCTGAGGTGCCAATCTGAATATTACTAATGTTCCATCAATGAAAGGACTAGCAGAAACGTCTTTCCCCAACAGGCCTTGAACAGAGAACTTTCGGCCCTGCATGTTAATGCTAAGTAAGCTATACAGATATAATTATTGATCAAAACTTACCGAAGTAAAACACACTATCTTAACACGAACTGTAGCAGCAACAAAGAGATATTTCACTTGTAATGAACTTTCAGCGATACAGATAAGAATTCTAGAAGAAAGATGTCAAGCAACACGATAGAACAAGGAGTCCAACAATAGTATTACAACAAATTCACCCCAAGTGCTTGAAATGCTCCCGCATATGGCGGTGTACGCAACCTTAAACAGTAAGAAGATATTTCAAGACGATCTACAAGAAGCTCAAACAATTCAGCTAGTCATTCCGTCTTATTAATTTATTCAATCATATTCCTTTGGCTCCAATGTAAAAGGAAATTTGAAAAGCAAGTCAATAAATTAAAAGAAAAAATCAAAATAGGGCCAAGTTCTTTTGAAAACAAATAGGTTGGGATCCTCTCATGGACGAAACAGCTATCATTGTATCCTGGGCATTGACTAATTCCAAGATCAAGTCTCAAAACGTGATTAAAATCGTGCATTATTACACGGAGAAGAAAAGATAGGAGTACTTCAGCAGTGCAATTATGTAGATATCAATATGTCACCAGCTCAGAATGCATCTGTGACTCAGGAGAGCATACACATTTTGTTTTTAACTGAGTTGATTTCTCCCAACAAAAGAAAAAAAAAGAAAAAAAAACGAAAAGAAAAGTGATCCCCATTAGATTAATCAGAGTAAATTTACCTTAATCCAGAATCTGGTGCTCTCTTGAACAGAGCTGAAAGCCATTAAACGGCAATCAGCGGCACACACTGCAACATCATCACGATCCTTACATGCAATCGGTCTCGTCTCAGGCTTCAATTCCCTGATGAAAAATTCATTAAAAGTCTGCAAAAAAGAATGTGTCAGCTGACTGTGATAAAATGGAACATTGGCACCAGTTTGACTAGATGCTGCAGATTGTTGACTGCGAAAAATGTCATCAACATTAGAGATCAAGCAGATGTGAACCCAGATATCCCATTCCCAGTAATAACTAAACCCAAGCTTGTTAGATATTGCCGAATAATGCAACAAGATTGAAATTTAAATGTCTACTTGAACTACATACCTTAAAATGATCCAATGGGTATTTGACTTCAGATAAGTTGATCTGATCCTGCAGAGTCACAGAGATAAAAATGGTTGGCTCTAATGCTTATAAATATAAACATTCTAACTTTTAATATTTGATTTTTTATTTTGGTAAGTAAGGTATAATATTAAATAGAGGACACCAAGCATCTGATGCCCATGTACAGAATATATCATAGAGGTGGCGCCGATCTACAATGAGACACAATGGGGGGTGACGGCCTTATACAAAAAGACACCCTAAAAACGACGCCATACACAATGATACATGGATAATCACACTCTCAAAATATTGAGATGAATAGGCAACATTATCAAAAATAGGACAGTTCCATTCAATCGAAGTGCACCACCAAATAGCCAATGGAACCATCTTCCAAAATTCGGCAAAACAACCCTTTTTCATTCTTCTCTGCCAAGTAGAGAATAAGATAGAAACCAACTCATTTTGTATTTTGTTTTAAATGAAACCAAATGTTTTTGTAAGGGTAAGATAGAAAACCAAAATCTAGATCCCAAAGCGGTACTCGCTTTATTGTAATACATAGATTAGCCACTAACTCACCCACTTGATAACTAACCCCACCCAATTTAAAACCCCAACCCTCACTCTCTCATTCCTTTAACGCTAGCCCTCCTTCCACCGACTCAAAGGCCACCATTCTGTCTTACTTTTTTTTTGTTTCTATCCTTTATTACAAAGTCATAATTTTCTGTTACAACTTTTTCAATCTGAATGAAAAAAATTCTTGCATTTCTACAAAGCAGGATGATAGTGTTCACAAATCACAATACTTAGAAATGATATGCCTTGTATGATTATGTTCTATACTTCTATGAAATATACAGCAGCTTATACTGAGTAAAACCATGCAGGTTGGAGAAAGTCGGGAAGAGGCTGTGATTTTAGCTGTGGTAATCCGGTTGAGGGTAGTGCAGAATGATCTTCCCTTGGTGGGATGATATAACTTTCACTAATCCTTATCTCTCCATTGTAACTGTTGACCATCAAATCTTCTGAATCTATAAATTGTGTGCCATAAACCAGGCAGTAATTACAGCTTACCTACAGCTACCTCAGATTTCTGAGATTACCCCCTTAAAAGGGCGGGGTTCAAATAAAAAGAAAGTGGCATACCTTGAATGAAGCTAAAAATTTTGGTATATCTTTTGCGGATTCAACCGAGTTCATTTTTTCCCCTTGCTTTGTAGATAGATTCTGTAGAATTTCATTTCCCCCTGCACCAACATTGACAATAACATTACCCCAATGCTTAGGGTCGGATGAACGCAACCTCCCCAGAAATGTTATTTAACGATACAGAAAAAAGACAAAGTTCAGGGAATTATATTAATATTTTCCATTATGCTCCAAAACTTAAAAAAGTCACTCTTAAACTCCATTGAAAGTGAAAGAATTGAGACATTATATGATAAAAGTTACAGCTAACAAAATAAGGGCTTCAAGTTCACACCATAGCACTTTTCAACAAAATTTACAAAAGACAATAGATGGCCACTTCATGGGTCGCATTATAAAAAAACACTCTAACAAGAAAACTAAAGGGACTGACACCACTCCCTAACCTCAAAATCAACACCACAGAAGAGACCTCATACCTGACATGGATGTATGGCAATACTAGTTGTAAATAACAGAAAAGGCGACTGGAAGATAAGGAGAACTAAATGTTCAGTCATGTCACTCCAAATGAGCAGAAAGCGACTTTCTATAGAGTTAAAATATTTGAGGATACATAAACTTTCCCAGCAACCCTCTCTTTCAGAAAAGAAAAGGACAAAAGTGAGCAATTATCTCCTGAAATACAAAACATGTACCTCTACTGAGAAGGAAAAGCCCCATTTTAGTTTGATATAAGGTTCTCATAGCCATAATAATCTTTCCATCTATTAGCTCCTCCACCAGCCTTTTTGTGACACGATCAAACACCTAGGCAAGAAACATTCTAGTTTATCACTAAAAGTAACATTAATTTATAAATTTGAAACGCTGTCTAATAATGTATATGGGCAAAGTTATGCAATACAATATGTAAGTTTATGGAAATTTTACAGAAATACTCTTACCGAAGTATAAAGTTCAAATCTCTAACATAAAAACAAGAGTCACGTGGCTAGTTAATAGAAGCATAAAATCATGTGATTGCGATAGTAGCCAAGCCACTATAATAACGCCAGTAGGAGAAAAAGGGAAAGAAAGAAAAAAGGGACCAATCACGCACGTTCCAAGCAAAGAATCAAAATCTGAGAATGGCTTCCACTAATGGTTTATTTGGTTTAAGCTGCCACCAGGTAAGTTGCGCTAAACCATGGCATATGAAAAGCTCATAGTAAAAGGTAGCTGCAAGTATATCTTAACACACTACAGTTGTTGCTTGTCCAATGTATCATATTAACACAATTTTTTCACGACAGAATGAAATAAATTAACTATACAAATTCTGAACTGAAGAGTTTTAAAATATACAAGAATTACTATCCCCTGTCAAAATCTGTTATACCCATTCAAAATTTCAGTCGTATTGACAGAAATTTAAATGCCAAAACTTACAAACAGTCAAGTTACTGGCTACTACTAGCACAGAACACACAGAATGAGGGAAATAGAGATAGAATATAAAGCAAAAGATCATCTCATACCAAAATATGCTCTGCTTTTGAGCCTGTGCGCACGCCAATGCCATAAGAAGAATAATGTGCCCACTCACTCATTTTAAGTAACCATCTGTTATAAAAAAAACAAATTTAAAAAATATGGTATAAAGAATTGTGTACACGAGAATTTGAACAGAGAATACATCAAAAACTAAGCTAAATTGTAAATCGGTTAATCCAAAAATGTGACAAACACTTACCCATATGAAGCCTGCTTATCTGTTAAGAAACCCCCAATCATGACATTGTTCCCAGTCCCTTCGTTGAAGCACAGGGTCATGTGAACCATACTGCCTACCCAATTGGAGGCATCAAGAACCTCACTACAAACGGGGCAGGTGTTTATGAGCGGCTCTCTGCAGGTTATAAACAAGGATATGAAACATATAAGTATATATCTGATTCCAAGTATATACTATAAAACGAAATCATACTATACCATAACTCCATAAGACACTAACTAAGAAGATAAATCTCTGTGACTGATGTACTAAAGAGTGGGAGAAAACTATGTCGCCACAGGACAAGAAAACATCAAATAACAGACATAAACCACAACGAAATATAAGTTGACATCATGCCCATCTTTATACACAATCAATATTTGTGTACAATTACTCAACCACATGCTAAATACATTTTTCTCAACAAAATAATGTTTCTAAGAGTCAACTATAACCCCACATAGGCAGAAAGGTCAAAAGTAACACTCTCCCTAATACCCCCACATTTATCTTGCAGTGGATTTGAATCATGGTAAATCATGCGGAAAAAGGGACTAATTGGTGTTCTATTTTTTAATGTGAGTTACAAGTTCAGATTTAGGATGCTTTGATTACTCAATTTTTATAACAATATACCAAATTTCTCCCTTGTTCAGAGAATACAGGCATTAAGCACAATAAGGCCCTTTATCCAATCGATTACACCTTCATATTGAAAATTCTAATGCAACATAAGGGGGAGCAACGAGCAAACTACTACCACATGTCCAAAATTTTGCAAAAATGTGCATAATAATCAGCAGCAGAAGATTCATTTTGAACTTATACTTTTCTTGATGACGCGCAAGGAGTTCAGCCAACTCATCCATGCTTACAACACCATCCCCATCTTTATCTGCGGCCTTGAAAAGCTCCTCTTTCTGCAAACATCAGGTACATAAGTTATTCGAATTTAGAGCAGCTCCCGGTGTTGCATTACCTATTTACGACAAATCTAACCAAACATGTGGTTTCCTAAAGGCAAAAGAAGACAGCCTAAACATTACTTTAAATAATTTTTTTTCAAAAACAGGTACAAAGATGTAATAACCAAACCTTATTAACTGCCACTTGATTGCCAAATGCATCTATTAAGTCCGAAAATTCAGACAACGAAAGCAACCCATCTTCGTTATAGTCCTGGCAATATCCAAGTATCAGACGTCAAGAAAAGCAAGCAGTGCTAGATAGTTGATCTGAAATCTTATTCCTAAGATCTAATCAGATGTGTCTATCCTTTAACCCTAAGGTCCAGGTATGACAATTTCACCTAAAGTACCGCATAAGAATGGGTAAGCTAAAACTACCAAGTATCAGCTCTGAGTTCTACGGAGTATTTTGTAAGAAATTGCTCACATTCACACACTTCCAAATTTTCAAATTTTCAAATGATCCAATGATACTTGTTAGAAAAGAAGTACTTCTAGATTAGTAAATGGGATCAATGCTTACAGCATGGCTAACAATAAAAAGAATCAATTTTGAGCCAGCTTTATTCCATCAGATCCATCAGAAAGCAATATCTTGAGAAAAGGCTATCTTAAAAAAATGCTACACGTAAATACGTAATAGAGTTTGTCGTATGGGTGACATCCCAGACTCATCTGCCATGTATTTGACCAAAAAATAACACAGGACTGAGGTATCTCTACACAATAACTCGAACAATATTTCCAATATGAAATCAATAATGCACGCCATACCACTATTGATAATATTCGACGTGCAAAATCTTTCTCTGTTTCTTGTGGATCCTGCAAATGACAGTACACAATCATTACATAGCTCACAAAAGATATTGATCACCGATCAAGTACAACAAAAGGTATACGCACCTCAATTGAACAAGAGAAACAAAGTTTGCCAACCACTGTGCTATTTGAAGAGGGACCGAATAGATGAACTTCCTCCGATAGAGAATCTGAGTCCTGCAATATGAACTTAACTTTTATATTTCCCTCACTTTTCTGCAGTCTATCAAAATTCAAAACTACCAAACCACTGTAATTGTTTGTAAGACAAATTTTGATGATTAATATTCAAATACAAGAATTTTATTGTCCTCTGATCTCATTTTTAGTGAACTATATGAATGATTTAATGAGCCTATTTCATTTTTATTAGGAAATTGATCTTGTGACGGGAAATATCAATGTCTGTGGGTAAGGGTAATTCTAGTTGCAATCCTCTTATGTCGCCTTTCACTAGACCAGTTCCTTTACTACAAGCTAGTGATATGATGAATTTGATCATCCAATTTGCGCCGAAAGTAAGAGGTCCTTATTCGACTATGTTTATAGGATGAGCTAACACCTGCAATATCTTTGAAGGCACCGACGTGATACTGCTCCTGGTGAAACAGGGCCACAAGACTTGTTTTTTTGGCTTCTTAGTGGGCTAAACCAAGGAATGGCTTTTCGGTTATTCCAATAATGTGTAAATAACATAATTGGACTTCTTTGTAGTTGTTTACGATTGAGAACCACTTCTCCTCTATTGCTTATTCAATGCTTCTATAATTTTATATTTTACGTCAAAAAAGTATTTTACGTACTATAACTGTCCGTATTATATTGTGTGATGACTGTTTGTATGTTTTACACGTAAAAAGAAGTTGATGAAATAACTCACCCCAGTAAGGAACTTAAAAAGGTCAAGCTCACAATGCCCAATGAGATTGTTCTTCTTCAATCGGTTAGTCTGTTACAAAAGACAAAATAAAACAGAAAGCATCAAACAAATATATAAGATCCGTCCAGGAATCATCTTCACAACTAGATTTATCAGAATATTGCTTTTGAGTTTTGATTAGCAAGTGTTAGCAACTTAGCACCACCAGAAGCATTAGCATACAAAAGGAGAAACGAACTCCGGGCTTGTTTTGTTTGCCACTCAGTTCTGTTTTAATAGCCTTAAGAGCATTGAGCCACACATCCACAAAATGAGGATACTTGATAAGAGAAATATTTCCTTGAGAAAAACAATTGGAAAGCTGATAACAGCTTACTCCAGTTAGAGTATATAATCACCATATTAGTCGAAACAGAAAATATCGAAGAGGTTGCTATGAGCCTATGAGAGACTGAACCTCATAATGAAAGATTGTGACACGAAAGTCTGAAACATACTGCGCCAAAACGAGCTACATGAACAAGACGTCAGCTATATGCTATATGCTCAAAGTTCACTATGCATCTCAGAGAATGCTTATCGACACTATCTGGATTAGCACTTTACATCGTCATAGCAGCTCCATAACAAAATGAGATTCTTCCACCTCATCATGTAGCGATGCAGCTCAAAAGCTGTTTAAGCTATCTACCGTAATATCTTTTATCCTAAATATTAAAAAAAAAAAAGCAACTTATTTTGCTATTTTAAGCAGTTTAAGCACTTCTGGTACACTATTACTTAGCTTATTTTATTTATTAGAAATAAATCACAAAGAGGTGACGATATCCACCCATATCATAGTAAAAGCCTCTCTTGAAATACACACCTCATATACAGATACCCTTGCAAGATGAGGGCCATTGCTTTCCAGAAGTAGTTTTTTCTCCTGCAAAAAAAGATGGAAAATTAATTGGGAACATACAAACAAGAACTTTACTAGAGAAGTAACGGTAAGAATGAAATTAATGACAAAGCAGCCGCAGCAGCAGCGGCGATAATAACATAGCAGTAACAACAATAAGCAATAGCAAGCAACTGGAGCAAAGTACAATTTGTATATAATACGACCCTCTATCTGGTATACGAAGGACCAAATGAGATTAGATAAAATTTAGATGATGATTATCACTGAAATATGGAGTCTTTCCTGTCCAAACAGGGAAAAAAGATATGTTACACTTGTGTGTTTATATTGTATTTAGATAATAATTATCTAAATGAAAGTGAATAGGAATTGAATTTTAAGAGTAGCTTACAGAATTCCAAATTGGTTCATCTGTGCTGCATCGAAAGTTAAACAAAATTAGATATGAGAAGAGACCACAAAAGATAGAATGATCATGTTTCAGAAAAACTCGAGAAATAAGAGACTAGCAAATGTGAATATGTGATGCATGGCAGACTAGCAAATCCCAAAAAAAATAAGAGACTAAGAGAGTAGCTATTTATAAATAAGTACTCTCTCCATCCCTTTTATATTATCTCAACTTGACTATGGTGGCCAAGTGACGTCAACTTTGACCATTAATTTCTCGAAATTTATCTAAAGATATAAATAATACAATGTAAGATTGTCTACCTGAGTTCTCAAAATACATACTTTGAAATTACTAATTTTTTTTTTAAAAAAAATGTTGCTATTTATATTAGGAGAAAATGTCAGCCAAAGGTGAAATAGTTTGACCGACAAAGTTAAATGGAGACAATTTCAATGGGATGAAGGAATAAAGACAACCGCATTTAACACCTCCTCAAACCCTTCCTGACAAAGTCACCAGATTTATGCGTCAAGTAGTCAATTTTTGGGTCGTTTAGTACAAACTCTAACCGACACTCCTCAAACTCTCTCTGGAGTATAACTACAAGAACTTTATGAATCCTCAAACTTTCAAAAGAAGAAATCTCAAAAAGAATACCAAGACAGAATAAGAGTAATGAACTGTCTGAAAGAGAGAACATAAATCGAAGATATAAGAACCATGCATCGTCTGCCACGCATAGCAAACTAAAATGTTAGACATTTCAGTGTCTGTAAAAGCAAAGCTCTCTTTGCGGGAAAAAAATGATTATGACAGCAAAAATTATTTTCACACTTTCCTCCTGAATCATTTGATTCCATTCAATCATACACCTAAAATTCTACAAACATCAGTGAATCTTTGTAGCCCTACCCAGTAGTCCAGTACCCACTTTTTGATAAGATCGGCATATATTCTCTTAACCACTTCAGAATAAAGTTGCAAAAAATGAATACACTCCACCCAGCAGATAAACTTTCATTTATATTCCAAACATTCCCCATCCACTTTTTACAAAAGGGAACAAAGGTCAATAGTGGGAATCAGAATAATGGCCAAGCATCAACTCATATGAGACCGTTGTATGAGTAGAGCTGTCTAAGTTCATAGTATATTACAACGCATTTCATGATAGAGTAGGTGACTTGTTGTACTACGGATGGTCTCACACAAGACTAACTAGGTCCAACCTAGAGAAAAGAACAATGCTCGTAATTGTAAAGGGTAACTGAATAATGAATGAAAACTAACTTGTCAGTGACGTGAGTTCGGAAAGTCTGTTCTCCTAGAGTAACACATGCCAGCCATTTATCCTTGAACTCCATCTTTGCCTACACAATTCAAATCATAGTGTAATGAACATCTCATCTCAAACCCTAATCATTAATTATAAAATACTCTAGTAATCCTTATTCACTCTACATTTCAAATTGCCATAAACCCTACCCAATCAAACCCCGAATATCATGCACATTTCAAACTCTAATTATAAATTAACCCTAAATTGCTCTCTATTCTACATATTGCGCCAAAATACAAATTTCCCACCTACTTTCTCTATTTACTCATATTTCGACAATTAAAATTAAGGGATTGTTTGGTTCATAACGGACTTCGCTAGCTAAACATAGGAAAAAAAAACTGTAATTTAGCAAACTTAACAGATAATTAATCTCCATAAACACAACACATTTTAAAATGTTACTCCCAAACTTTCATGATCATACAATTCAAAACAAGCTCATAAAAACAAACACAAATTGCGTGAGACTGGTCATTTTATTGGTCAAACATATATAATTTCATATTTCATATACAACTGACAATAAACCAGCATTTTGATGTATAAAAAAACCGTCTCACACAATAATTACTGAAAAATACGAGACTAAAAAGAGAGAGAAAAGGCGAAAACACACAGAAATAAGAGTGAATAGAGCAATTCCGGCGAAATCATCGGCGGCGACCAACTTAAACCTCGTCGGAGAATGCTTCGCCGACGACGATGAACTCGAACTCCGAGGGTGGCGGATACGGCGGAGTTTACGACGGAATCTGGCGGTACGAGAATCACGTGAATGCTCACTTCCTGACGACGATGATGATAGTGAAGATGATCCGCCATTGATACATCCTTTCGAAGTTCCTTGTCCCATTTTCGGAGTGGGGAGCTTGAGCTTGGTATGATTGTAACAATGGCGGATTTTATTTTATATGTAAATATTGGGTTGGGTTGATGACTTTTTCTTGCCTTTTTCTCAATTAATTATAGTCAAACTTTTAATGGATTACTTTATTAAGCAGTTCATTTTGGGCTAACCCAACAGTTGTTGACCCAAGATGTACTAGCCGTTTTAATCTCGTTAACGGGTTTGGACCGGACAAAGACGGAATTACACTTAAAAAAATGTTGGTCGAGCCTAACTTTATTATTCGTGTTCATTATAAGTTTATAACAAGCCTAGTTTGATTGTCCAAGCCCTCCCATTAAAATATGTCGGTCTACCTGTGAGCTCGTGGAGTCGTGGGCATAAAGTTATAACATAAAAGCGGTCGTCAGCCTAAACAAAATTTCCTACAACTAAGAATAAAGTAGGTTTATGAAAAAAAATTAGCTCGGCTTCGTTGTTCTCAAGTTTGCGTAAAAAAAAATTAGTTAGCTTATAAAACCTACTTCCTCTCATTCATAATAGTCTACTCTTTTCGTATTGGCACACAGACTGGGGGAGTGAATATGGACTACACAAACACATTACCCCACAAACAATTAAATTAGGGCAGGGTCTTTGAGGTCCCGGTATACGAGGCGTTGAAGGGGTTTGGATGTAGGGTTGTTATGAGATGGGTTGTGCGCGGTGGTTGTGGTGAAGGTAGCGATTGGTGGTTGGTTATGGTGATTCACTCGAATAAGTGGCTTATTCTATTTTATTTAAAATTAGTTGGAGACTGAGATTAATAATGACCACTTATTATGATTGGTGTTAAAAGTAGAGGCAAAGTAAAGTCTGTGAATTAACTTGATCATGATACTCACTAATAGTTTCCCTTTGTCCCTTTATGTAGCACCTATAAGCTAATCATATTATGTTACAATCAAAAAGAATAAGGCTCTGTTCTTTTGGACTTAATTTCAGTTCCTATAAGTTCAGTTCAGCTTCATTAACTTCAGTTCAGTTCAGTTCAGCTCTATTAAGTTCAGTTCAGTTCAGTTCAGTTCAATTCAGTTCAGATTACTTTTATTTCAACATTATTATGATTATTATTCTTATCATTGTTACTATTATGTTAATTCATTTCATATTATTATTATTATTATTATTATATTTATATTTTTAAAAAATTATTTTATTACTATTAGATCACCGTTATAATTATTCTTTATATTATTATATTTATGTTTAACATACTTATTTATTCTTATATTATTACGATTAATGGAAATATTAATATTATTAATATTTATTAATATTATATTTTATATTTTATTGATATATTCATTATTATGAATATTATTAGAAAAATATTTATTATTATTAATATAATATTTTTTATTATATTACTATAATATTTTTTTTATATCTTATTTGATTATTATTATTATTATATTATATTAATATAATAATAATAATAATATTATTATTATTACTAATGATTAATAGTAATAATAATAATAATATTGTTATCTTTTTATTATTTCAGTTCAATTCAATTCATTTCAGTTCAGTTCAGCTCCATTAAGTTCAGTTCAGTTCAGTTCAGCTCCATTAAGTTCAGTTCAGTTCAGTTCAGTTCAGCTCTATTAAGTTCAGTTCAGTTCAGTTCAGTTCAGCTCCATTAAGTTCAGTTCAGTTCAGTTCAGACAAATTCAGTCCAAAAGAACATATCCTAAGTTCTTAGTTGTTTTTAATTATCTTTTGAGGTACTCTTTTGCTGCCTTGTGAGGCGTTGCCAACTGGAGTCTAAAGACAAATTGTTGATCAGTTATATAAAACCTGATATGTATATAAATTGTTGATGTGAAATGCAAATGAGGTGAATACAGATAATTTGTGCATTTTTGACAAAGTTTAACTTCTGTGTTTTCCCCTTGAACTTCAGTGGTGAAGAAAACGTAGCTAATAAATATTCCTCGGAGTATGACGGTCTCTGCATGTCAAGAATCCGCAAGAAATACCCAGAATCTCAACCAAACACTTGGCTGGCTAGTTATGCTAGGAAAGCTTTAAACTATTATCAAGAGACGACCGTTAGTTTTCTTTTTCCCTATCTTTTTATTCTCTAACCTATTTTCCAATTTTTATTCATTTTTAATGTTTTTTTTTTCTTAATAAATGTTGTACCAGGGTGAAATATATAAAAATATGAGAGGTCAATGTGTTTGTGCTCGTTACCAGACTCCAAATACAAGGTCACTCACATAAACTTCTTTGTCAGCCTTCTCGGCAAAACATCGGAGCCACTTTTTTTTGCCGCGGTGGAAGACGGACTTGTTCTTAAAGTTGTGGATTGTTGCATCGTGCCTTTGTTTAAGGCTGGTGATGGTGTTGTGTCATGCATAAAACATCCTATACATGTTGATTGTTTGGAATGTGCCAAGTTTGGTGATGTCGTACTTTGCTTTGAGGTTGAACAAGATGAAATATATTGTATACTTGTACATACGACCTACTGTTACTCCCACAAAGTTCTGGTAGACATATTTAACATGGTTAGAGAAAATTACTACAATTATACTCATGTATATATATTGTGGTAATAAAAACTAATAAATTGTGGCAACATTATAATAAATTGTGGCAAATGTATATATGTAGTGTGGTAATATAAATTTATTATGACAATATACATACAGACAAAATTTTTTTCACGGGCCTAGTACAACCGCATTTGCTGCGCTGGGTCAATTCCGGACATGTATGTAATTGTACTTTTTTAACCTAATGACTTTGATTTTTTTTTATTCTCGAGTTTATTTGACACCTGTTTCCTAGTGCTTTGCTCGGGATTGTAGTTGCATCGTTATAACATCACTTGTGTTTGAGCGCTGAAATGGTTGTTTTAATTTTTGTGTTCATTTTATCATTTACAATATGTTAGCCTTAGTCCCCGGTTGAACGAAGATTTTCAAGGCGTTAAACTAAATTTGGTACTTTAACCAACAAGGCCTTCATCCCGATAGATGTAACCATCATTCTTTTATTGGCCAAAAAATAAAGACAACCGTGCAAAACAAGACGGGAATACTGAAATTCGTTGCCTACTCGATAAATTTACGGCACCAACAACGATGCAAAATTTGATAAGCGCGTTAAACAATTCTTGATCAAATGGAGTCATCAAGGCAACAAACAAAAATTTTCCATTTAAGATCTTTGATAACATTTATCTACCGATTGGTATTAGGGTGGTTGAAAGGCTACAAAATCTTAAGATTGTTTAAAAATATTTTATAGAGAATGAGCTCGTTCTTGGTAGCTTTTATCCCAGCCAATGTTACAATTCATCTAAAAATGCCGTTTATGTTACTGATAAATGTAAACAGAAAAACTTGTGTCCCGAGTGTAGAAGACCGATAACTTTGCAGCATGCAGTTTGCGTGTTGGGAATCGCACTAACCTCAATTAATGGAAATTATGAGACATGTTTTGTTTACCTGAAAACGAAACCCAAAACTAAATAACAAAAATGGTGACCGTTTGTGCTACATGACAACGTATTCAATGCATTCAATATTATCGTCGATCCGTCCCCAAAATAACTCGAGGACGAGGAACTGTAAACAAGAGAGGCTTCTAGAGCCTCCTTAACCGATGATATTTTTGTGGAAATATGAGAATAAATGGTGATACAATTTAACAAAGGAAAGAATGAGAACTACTGTTGAGTCAGTGCAATATTTTACAACTTATCGTGGTGTTGACTGCTGATGTCTGATCTCAACAGGAGTATTTCGATAAGAGATAAATCCACACATTATTTAGTCACAAATTATGTTTAATCGTACCTGAATATATGTAATGTTTGTCTTCTTATTGAGTCATCTTAATAGGTTCGGAGCCTAAGTAATGTAGTAGTATATATAGTGAGTATGACAAAATGTAATGCCATGTTTTTTATGAATGGAAATTGAGTGATGCAAACTCACAAATTATCAAACTAGTTTTAAACCCGTGCAAAAAATTGCACGGGTCGTATTGTCATAATAGCATGCACAGATGCACTATTATTGGATAAATGAGCTAAATAGTTTAGGATTTAAAAACGTGTACTCACTATGTTAAATATTTTATTTGTGGTACATACTTTTTATGAACCCGTACTGATGGAAGTAATTGGCGGGACTTTCATATAATGAAAAAAATATTCATTTATGAAGATTACATATTGAAATTTTACGTAATATGTTTATTAGTGTGCGTATTAGGTCGGTCCCCTTATTCCATGTTAGAAATACGGACCGTCATATAGCACATGATTGACTCAATAAAAGAATAAGTGATGCTTAATATTTAATTTTATTAACATTTTCATTTTATTTTGATAACCCGACATTTCAGGAGGAATATCGACATATTTAAATGTGCAAGCCATTAAAATATAACATTAGATTATTAAAATAAAACTTTTATGTACACATATATTAACTATTATATTTAGACCTTGTGTTATTTGGTTGGTGTTATTGTTAAAATGATCCTATACAAAAAAAATTCTCGGGTCAAATAAAGTATATCCTAATTATCCATTTTGCTATGCCTAAATTTCTCATTTAGTCTACTGATCCAACAGATCATTGCTCCGACACTAATGTCTAATATAACGGGCTTCCTAGATTTTGGTTTGACATATATGCTTTACCCTAACCCAAACTCAGACGCCTCATATTAATTGCATATGATCATATCATCTCACTATTAATCCTGAAATCTATCTTCTTTGAATCTATCCTACCATACCTTTTTTTGAGAAATAATTAAAGGTCATTGATTCACATGAAAGACTAAATTTAGAAGCTGATGTTTTCATAAGAGGTTAATAGTCTTTGTGCTTCAATTATTATTAAGAATACTATTGTAGTTTGGTATTTTGTTCATGCAAAATAATATTGATTAAAGCATATTTTCTTCAAATTTTCATGTGTTTATCAATGTAACTTATTTTTATTATTTGGCTCATTTATATATTTTTTTTTGAATATTTGATATTTAACTATTTAAAGCAATATATTTCATTTTCTATGGTACATACTGTAATTTCGTCCTTTTGGATATAGAGTAAATTAAATGTAGGAAAACGATATCAAAATTTGTTTTTTTTGGTGAATCAAACTTTGTTGTGATTAGGATTGTTTTTAATGATATCTATTAATTAGATGATTTTGTTTTTCCTTCACACACTTGATAGATGGTAAATTTTTGATTTATTCAAACGAATATAACTAGTATAGATCCCGCGCAAATGTGCAGTTTCTTAGATGGAAATATTAAAGAATGTAACAATAACACCACGCGTATAACTCTATTTAAAATTTAGCTATAAAATTATTATTAGTAATGTTTTATATTAAGGGGTATAAAAGAGAAGGTTTATCGATCAACAATTTTATATCTAATAAGAATGTCGGTTCTATTGAAACACTATATTGTTAGCATTATTTTGAAAAATATTGTTATTATATCATTATATTCACTAATGGCGTAATATAACATGAAGTAATGACATTGGTAATACAATTACATCAAATATTTGTTGTAATAATAAATATACTTTTGCACGGTATATGTAGATTCTTATTTTTTAAGTTGTATATTATTTATAAATATTCAATTGATTTTTCGCATTTTGCATCATTATATATTGATTCGAGAAGAAGAAATTGAAATCGAGAAAGTAAAAAGTCACTAATGTTATGAAATCTGTATTTTAGTTATTTTTTTGTAACGAATAATATTATTTTTTTGATTTTATCCCAAATTATGTTCACCGCAAGTTTTTTTTTTGTCACAAAACTATAATCTACTATATACCAAAGCAGAAACATTTCGGTGTTTCTAATTGGCTGCATATATTAAGGAAAAGCGGGTCCCACATCTAAAGCAAAAGATTAATTACTCTCTCCTCACTTTTAATATTTCTGATTTATTTACTCTCTCTCCTCAATCTTAACACATCTAATTTAAATTATTTACATATTACAAACTAGTTTTATACCCGTGCAAAGTTTGCACGGGGTCGCTTATTTAGCATTTTATTTGCACACCATTTCTAAATAAACAGAAGTAAAAATAAATATGCAATAAAAAATAATGTGCGCGTTTAGTTTTCACTCTAACTATTAGGAAATGCCTCCTTTTTTCCGTTCAATGGTATAAAATCATTTCTTACTTGAGTAACCACCTAAAATTTTACAAAAAGTAATAAATTATATAAAACTCGACTACTTCGTATTATATAATGGGAAACTCATGAAAACAAAAAAGAGCACTTGTGTACTTAATTATACATGCTCTAAGGTCGTGGCGGTCTACTTACCTAGACATGACGAACAATTGAGTCGAATGCAAGTCTTGTCAATTTAGTTATGGTTAGGTTTGAGTCATTTTTTGGTCAATTTCTATCAATTTATCTAGAGATTATTATCATTGTCCAACAATAAAGATTCGAGTAAGGTCATATTAGCAGAAGTAACTCAGATTACGACTCAAATCTTGTCCTCAGTTCATGTATGGCCACTTAATTCATTTGTTACGTCTATGGGTATAAAGTTGGTTATTTTGGGTGGGTTATTTTTGTCACATTTGTGTTTACAATGTACCTATGCTAACGGGGAGATTTAGTTATCATAATCCAAGTATTTTATATTTATCAACCTAAGTTAAACAAAATTAATAAATGAACAATCAATAAAAATAAATTAGACTAACCTTATAAGCAACCCAAATTATAACTACAACACTCATCATAATTATTTACTCAATAATAAAATTTATCACAAATTCTTGTTTAAGAAGGGAGTATCTGTTTTTAAACTTAATACGAATCAGCAAACAACTTGCATAGATAACACAAAAACAAATGCTTATATATTAGCAATAGACTTGCCTTATCTATGCAAATGTTATGTAATTTGACCCGTTTTAATTTTCACATACTTTGTATTAAGCATACGACTTGCATAGTTGCATAGATCAGGCAAAAACAAAATACTTAAATAATTAGCGAATGACTTGTCTTATCTATGCAAGTGATATGCTATTTAACCCGTTTTAATTTTAAGACGAATATTCGTAATAAAAGACTTATTGAAAAATCATTATTTTGCAAAAATAACCTACCAAATGGGCCTTCCTTATTCCAAAAGAATCCGTCCATCGAGTCATTGACTGACTATATCAAATAAATTGGCTTGTTCCTAGATATAATATTCACCTCATATTTTCCCCTTGCCCTATTCATTCTATCAGCCGTTTGCTCCCTTCCCTCCTGCTCCCTCACTATTATAAACCTACACTTATTTGTTTCTCTAAAAATGCCCAATTAAAATGAATACTATTCACAATCAGACTCTTTCTCTGGCTCCCTTGAATTTGTGTATTTCAACTCGTCTTCAGTAGAACAATTTTCATCCGGTTAATATCTTTTTTCTGCATGTAAAAATCTATTCTTTTTTCATGTCAAATATTTTATTTTGAGATTTATATCATTTTTTGTTAGTTTTTAGCGTACAAATCAAAGCTGGTCCATGCAATTTAGGTTATTTCGTATGTAGTTAAATTATTTATGCTTGGTTAATTGACTTTAACCTGTTTTTTTTCTATATTATGATTTTTGTTTAAATCATTGTATTTTTAATGAGATTTATTTATTTACTCATGTAATGTTTGTTTTAAATTAAAGCAAAGAACATTACTAAGGATCCTTGCATTATTGGATAATGATAATTAATAAACTAATGCAAAGTCCAAAAACATTCGAAGAACATAGTCTAAATAAATCAGAAAAAAAAAGAAGAGGAGAGAGGGTAATTAAAGTTTTTGTTTTGATGTGGGGCCCACTAATCCTGAAATCCAGCAGCCAATAGGAAGCCTCTAAATGTTTCAGGATTAGTATATAGTAGATTTCATAATTATTTACATATTTACAAATTCCATTTCCATTATTTTATAATGTTATAAGCATATTTTCATACTATTTTCATATTCCATGATTTTAGGATGATTATGTTTTCTTGAACTTATGAAATTACAATAGTCTAGCAATAACTAAGTCTAATATATATAAAACTTAATAAAAAATTAAAAATTAAAATTAAAAACTAACAATTTCATGCAAAACAAAGTCCAAATAATACAATTAATAATAAAATTACAATACTCTTGCAACTAAATAAAAAATCTCTCAGACGGAACTATAACCGCTCATCATCGAGATTCGAAGAAGACTCGGTAGCGATAACTAAATGTCATCATACCACATGTAGCGACAATATACTTAGCTGCCAAGAGTCGAAACTACGCAAATCCATACTATCGTAGAACAAAAAAAAATCTCAGAACGGTATTACAAACCATTCATCATCGATATGTACTATATATAAAAGAAGAAAAATTGGAGAGCTCCTATTGATTCTTCAATTTATGGAAAGAAAATTGACAATTCAATGAAAAAAAAAACGTGGGTTACTCTTGTTAGGGTCTTTTTATTTTCCATTCCTCATTTCACAATTGGTACACCATTTCGCATGTTAAAATGTACATACATTCATATTCATATATTAAAAATTAAAATGCACGTATATTAAATGAAAAGAAATCGATACACGCTATACATATGTTAAATAAATTTTTAAAAAATTATAAATTAAATAATTACAAAAAATTAATAAAAAATTATATTTCAACCAGTAGGAACCGACCTAAAATGTCATTCCACAAAAAAAAATATTGCAAAATAAAATATCAAAATTATAACCATAATCATAATCACAAACTTAATTATAAAAATTAGTAGAAAATTAATATCTAAAGAACTCGACTGACAAAAAAAAGCAATAAGATCAAAATCATACTTGATTTACAAGACTGCAAATATCCTATCATTTAACAATTACAATATGGTAAAAGTATTTTATATTTTATATCATAAAAAGTAACAGAATTACAATTATGAACATCTTATATCATACATAAATTTCATAATTTTATTAAAAAAAAATAAAAAATATTAGATATGATATTCGCTAATTTTTATAAAATAATTAATCATCAAATTTACGATGCATGTAACAAAATTGAATATAATTTTTTTTTACAAAATCACATAAACGAATTCAAAGTGAAAGAACACATAAAATAAAATAAAACAAGGACAAAGATTCAGCATATACCCACGTAAGTTCATCATTATAAATGCATAAACGAGTTCCATGACATCATAATTTCTTTGAAAGAAATCAAAATAGTATAGTTGATATATTATAGAGTATATATTAGATGAAGAACATATAGAGTCCAAAACAAAAGATCACAGGAAATATAAAAGACCGACATGAAATATTTGAGATATAGAGAAAGATATATGTGTGTAGCAATTACTAACAAGACAACTGGGGTTGAAGTGTTGAACTCATGCAAGTTTTAATTGGGGCTGTAAAATAAAATGGACTTGCAAAGTTGCATGACACATTGCACAATTGCATGACACACATTAAACGAGTCATATATAAATGGATGGATTGAAAAAGGAGAGTTTTTATATGTTATATAAATGGGCTGATTGTATATAGTCGGTCCAAGCATGTATAGGTAATTTAAACGGGTCATGTATCTAAGTGTCAATATAATTGGGTTAATTGTTTGACATAAACGGATATGATAGTAACTAGCTGAAAAGAGCAGCTATTTTGGTGGATATAATTGTCAATATAATTGGGTCATGTATCTAAGTGTCAATATAATTGGGTCATGTATCTAAGTGTCAAAAATTGTTTGGCAAACTAGCTGAAAAGAGCAGCTATTTTGGTGAAATGACATAAACGGATATGATAGTAACTAAATATTATTGATTGAAGGGGTGAAACCGGAATATAAAACCATTTTAGGTACATGGAATCCCAAATGTACTCTATATAGCATTTCATTTAAGATAGCTTATTTGTTTAAATAAGCTATTTGCCAAACACATTCAGAAAAATAAGGTACTTGGAATTTTGGTCAAATAAACTACTTAGATCAAATAAGCTACCCGAAATGGCTTGCCAAATGGAACCTAAGTTGAAAATGGAGATTAAGCCCCATAAGTTACACAATAAGTGAAAGTAAACATATCGAATAAAATTGATTATGCTTTTACAAAAAAATTCAAATACAGTAAAATCAAAAAGTAAAAAAAAAAATATAAAATCAAGATTAAAAGAGTTAACATAACTTAGAAAAAAAAAATAGAAGTATTCTATGAAAAAATCAAATTATTTTTATTTGTTTAAAAAAATAGATATTTTTCAAGTTTTTAACAATTAAAAGAAATCTAAGAATTGCACAATAAGTATTTTATTAGATTATATAGTTGAGATAAAATTAAAACTCAGAGTAACAGATTTACTTGGAAAAAAAATATAAAAAAAAACTAAAAAGATATGGAAAAATAATAACAAGATAATATATTTTAATTTTTTTTTCAACATTTAAATATATTCTACGTATAAAATTGTTAATTTTTTTTCAAAAAAAAACAGCCTTGGGATCCACCTTCTTCATAACATCTATCCCATCTTTAAAATCTGCTTCATTGTATGCTTGTGCACAACCCCAAAACATCATCTTTACTTCATCACCCCTTAGAGACTTGTGGCAGTTGGCAAATATATGTCTAGCACAATGTCAGTGCTCAGCCCTTGGAAATTCCTTGGTCATTGTAACCAAGATGCTCTACAAAGATCAGCTAGGTAGATACTAAACAAAAAGAAAACAATAAAAATGAAAATAAAAGTAAGCAATCACTAAGTCTAGTACCTTGTGTTCATCTGAAATAAATGTCCACCCTGCACCATTTTCTTAAATCATTTATTCAATTATTTAAAAAAATCACTGATAACTATCATTATTCTCCCCTTCCACAACAGCACACGCCAATGAGAACATCTAATCACTGGCATCGATACCCACAACAGTAATTAACTGACCACCAATAAAGGTTTTCAGAAAGCAAACATCTACACATAAGATTTTCCTACACTCTTGGAGCCAGCCTTGTTTCAAGGCATCAAAACAAACAAAAAATGTCTGAAATATAGGTGGATTAGGTATGATTGCAGGTTTGGTGACCAAAGTGAATGACGAAGATTAATGGTGAAGATTAATGAGTGATGAAGGAGATATGAAGGAAATTAATGGCGGAAGGATGAAGGAAATTAATGGTTGGATTAGGTTTTACCGTTAAAGAGTAATAAATGGAGTAAATGAAAAGTCAAATGAGAAAGTAATAGAAAAAGAGATAAAAGCCTTTGGTCATTACCGGTTTGATAGGTAGCCATTCCAACTAGTTTAGGCACAAAAAGAATTGTACATCGGATGTGATACCTCATACCTTTTTATTTTTTGAGTTTACACATATTTTTCCAAGTATATTCAATTTGCAAGTTATATAATAATTTTTTGATGAAAAAACTAAAAATTAATTTAATTTATAAGTATAGTTTTTTAGCAATGTAGTATTTTTTTAGCTTAATATTTAAATAAACATGCTCAAAACTTTATTGTACAAACTCAAATTCTTTAACACAAAACTAAAAAAGTTTTTCATAAAACTCAGAAAATACATAATCATATAAACTACCTCTGATGTATAATTCATGAACTGTAGTTTAGGCTTCTAAAATGGAATAAAAACATGATTTTATTGTGGGATTAAATAAATAGTAGATTAATAATGGAATACGACCCATAGTATCTATTATTCTTATTAAATTTTCCTAAAAAAATGGTAGAAAAACACACTTGAGTATTTTTTTTTTTAATGATAAAAAGTGAGATTGATCGATAAGACCAATCTATAATATTAGAAATTGAAGCATCAATCTTGAAACCAGGAAAACTCTAATTGAATTGCGTACATCTTATTTGAATTTCAAAACTCGGGTGCGTCTTTTATCATCATTGTTCTAAACTCTTAATTGTCGTAGTAGATCAACATGATTAATAAATGATCTTGTGTAAAATTTCCAGAAAACAAACATGGAGATGGATATGAACGAAAGTCCGGTGATTGGAAATTACAGCGATGATTCCAATAACTGCTATAATTTCCTCTCTAATTTCATTATTTCGTTTATTTCTGTATTTTTTGTTAAATATTAAAATAATAATCATGGAGATGAAGGAAAGGAAATTACCTAATTATTTTGTTCGTTGCAGCCAATTCAACACCATTGTCCAATATACGACTATGAAATTAGGTTCAACGTAGAATTCAATTCAATGTTGTTAATGTTTTTATATGTTGCAGCTCGAGTGCCGGCACCGATTGCCTGTTTTCCCCTCCTCTAAAGTGACTTCGTTAATCGTGAGTTTGTTATACTCCCGTCATTAAGATTTTATTGCCCCCATTACCCGCCAAAATTGGAAAAAAAAACAAAGATCGATGATGGTATATTGCATGTAGACGATTAACTACTCCATCTCCACCACAATAACATTGTCATCCTTTGACTTTACAGCTCGACCAATACCGCTAATGCCGATAATCATTAATAATTATGATAAAATTAACGACGATAAGAAAAAAAATAGGCAATGACAACAACAAAAATAATAATCATTGTTGTTACAAAACACAAATAAACATAAAAATAGTTGTTATAAATACAAATAAAGCATTACAAAATTTTAGTAATTTTAGTAAATGTATATATATTATGGTAATAAAAACTAATAAATTGTGGCAAAATTATACCAGTAATAAATTGTGGCAAATGTATACATGTAGTGTGGTAATATAAATTTATTATGACAATATACATATAGTTTGGCTCGCTCCTCGGCTCCTTCCATCACTAACTTATTATCCGTTGTTTCCTCTGTTTCATCATCCTCTGTTTTATCATCCTCTGTTTCAACGTTAATCATATCTCACTCTATACAACTTTCAAGGTTAATCATATTACAGAATGGCAGTCTTAGTACCCGGTTCCGTCAAAACATGGTTAAACGGCGATTTTGGGGGTCTAAACTAAATTTGTTAGTTACAGAGAACACGACCTCCATCCCGGTAGTTGTACCCACTACCCATCATTCATTTGCACTGATTGTGGCATCGGCCCATCAAATTTTGTGGGAAAAAATAAGGACAATCGGGCCAAACAAGACCTGAAAATCGACATTCGATGGCTACTTGATATGTTTCCGCCCCGAATAACCATGCAAAATTTGATAAGCACCTTAATTAAGTCTCCATCAAATGGAGCTATCAAGGCAACAAACGGAAGGTTTCCCTTTAAGGTCCTTAGTTCCGATTATCGACTGATTTGTCCTGTAGCGGTTGATGCGACAGAGAATTTGAAGATTGTTACAAAGTATTTGTTAGAAAGCGGGCATGTTGATGCAGGAGCAAAGGGTATGATTTCTAGGTCGAGTAGTATACACGGTTTCCTAGGAAGGGTAGAAGACACGGTGTCCAAAACCGTGTAGGATTAGTTAATTAGTTTATTTATTTCGAATAAGATTAGGAAATCTTGTTAGTTTCCTAATACTAGTTAAAGTTGTTATTTTATTATTATATTATTATTAGGAAAGATTACTACCTTGCTCTTCAAGCATGGTTAGGATTAGCTAGTTATTATAAATAAGGATCAATAATGACCTTATTTTTCAGATTATTCACATAAGAATTAAGCAATAAAATTGTTTTGGTTTGCGAACCGTGTTTTAATTAGGCTTGCGAGTTTAATTAAGTTGATCAACCTTGCGAGGCTGATTTCTTGTGTCTCGAGTTCAAATCCTTGCGAGGCTAAGAGCGAGATTCATATTACTATCCTTGTTACCTTCCAAATTCACGAGTTTTACCTATCATAAAAGTCAGTTCCGCTGCCAAATTCAACAGTTCAGCACACTGTTGCATCTAGAATTCGAGTAGTTTACCCTCACAAACCAACAGTCCTCCGTACTGTTACATCTAACCCAGTTATTTTACATCAAATTGGTATCAGAGCTTCGGCTCTTGATTTATTTCTTAATAAATCTGTCTTGGGAAAATATGTGACATGGGTTTGAAGAAAATCAATCGAGCATTAAAAGAATTAGAGGAGTATCAACTTTCTCTATTATTCAAGGAGTTAGAAAGAGGTGTGGATCGTATGTTACGTATTTGTGAAAAGTATGAACATGTACCTAACCAATCGTATGAAATAAAGAACCAAGAGGTAGAGATTGAGTCGTTTAAAGTTCTTCCTCAAGAAGAGTTGGTGGTTTACAATTTAAATCTTCAAGCTGATCCAATTACAAAGGAAAAGGTTGAATCTTTTAATGTTATTCCTGAAGAACTGGAAAATGCTGAATCTTATAATCTTATTCATGAAGAAGAGGAGAAGGTAGGAGACGAGGTTGAAGAGGGCGTGGTTGGTGATCTGATGAATCATCATAATGAGAAACTTATAAATCTGTCTAAAGGTGAATCCAACGATCCTAATCTGATCTTGGTTAAGGAGTTGCTGCATATTCATGATTACTCGGAGTTTCAAGACGCAAGTCTTTATCAATCGCCGCTTGATAAATCGATTGACAAGAAGCTAGGTGTTGTACAGAATCAGTGTTGTTTGTTTTTGAATTCGGTCTTTGTGGATGTGGATGCTCATGGTGGACTTACCGGCTCAAGCAAGTGCTCTTTCGAGTTTTCTATATTTGTGCAAGGAGGAAGGTGGGGTGGTAGGCACACGAAAATATGGCTCCAAGGACATAGGCACACGAAAATATGGCTCCAAGGGCATAGGCACAAGAAAATATGGCTCCAAGGGCATAGACACAAGAAAAGATGGTTCAAGGGGCAAAGGCACAAGTATAAACATAAGTGTCCTATAAACTGCATACGGATCGCAACTAACATGGTTAAGTTCGTACAATTTGTTTTTGATCCGGGTGACAACATTGGGGTCGAAATTTGAGGTCAAATTCTCAAAAAAAAAGAGGGAGAGAATGATGCAGGAGCAAAGGGTATGATTTCTAGGCCGAGTAGTATACACGGTTTCCTAGGAAGGGTAGAAGACACGGTGTCCAAAACCGTGTAGGATTAGTTAATTAGTTTATTTATTTCGAATAAGATTAGGAAATCTTGTTAGTTTCCTAATACTAGTTAAAGTTGTTATTTTATTATTATATTATTATTAGGAAAGATTACTACCTTGCTCTTCAAGCATGGTTAGGATTAGCTAGTTATTATAAATAAGGATCAATAATTACCTTATTTTTCAGATTATTCACATAAGAATTAAGCAATAAAATTGTTTTGGTTTGCGAACCGTGTTTTAATTAGGCTTGCGAGTTTAATTAAGTTGATCAACCTTGCGAGGCTGATTTCTTGTGTCTCGAGTTCAAATCCTTGCGAGGCTAAGAGCGAGATTCATATTACTATCCTTGTTACCTTCCAAATTCACGAGTTTTACCTATCATAAAAGTCAGTTCCGCTGCCAAATTCAACAGTTCAGCACACTGTTGCATCTAGAATTCGAGTAGTTTACCCTCACAAACCAACAGTCCTCCGTACTGTTACATCTAACCCAGTTATTTTACATCACATGTACTTGGTAGCTTCTATCCCAGCAAATGTTACAAGTCAGCGCAAAATGTCGTATATCATACTGATAACAAAAAAGTAATCAAATTATATTATAGTCCATAACTTACCTCTTATTTTGAGGATCTGCCATTTTGGGAGGAAGCTAAGCTTAGTTTATGAGTTACAATGTTTGTTTGTTGTTACAATGTTTGTTTGTTGTTGGAATGAGGTTTATAGGACATACACAAGTTTTATTTGAAGAGGTTCATTATCAAATTGTGAGTTTGTGACACCTAACAACCCATCATGTTGGGAGAATGCGAGCAATATTTTTATCATCATTTTCACGTTGATTTCTTTTTTGAATTGCTATACCAGCTGGTCTCTCTTGTGACGGTCACAAGCTTGTGACAGACTAAATGTGACCATTTTATGATAAAAAGTAATAATCTATAAAATGTTATCAGTCAAATAATGGTTACATTTTCCATAAAAATGGTCACATTTGCTCCGTCACAAGTTTGTGATGAAAAGTGTCCGTCACAAATGAGAATTTGTGGGAGAACAAACTCATAAAATCTTTTACTTACTAAAGCAACAACCACATAGCCTATGTGGCGCTCTGTGCTTGAAAGTCAATAAGTCAAAAAGAGCTTTTCTCATTCCTGAATTTAAGGACCATGTTCTATGTGCTAATTAATTAGCACTTTGTATGTAACAATTATACAAATGTTCACCGTAAAATTGTTTCAGCAATACCTTATACATATGACTTATAATATAGCATGCATATATACAAATACACGAATATAAAATTACAAATTCAAATAATTATAATTACAACATTAATCTAAATAATTATATATAACGACTTTTGTCAGAATTGTTCGTCTATAATATCCTAAATGATTTCCAATTATAAATATACTTAACATCAGATATTATATTTATACATGTCTTAAAACCAAAACAAATTAATGTTGTACTCTTATTATTAATAGGAGAATACTATTATTAATATCAAAAATTTTATTTAAAAAAATAATATTAACAAGGAATATTATTAATTTTTAATAGTCCTATTAATATAAAAAAAAAAATTAGATCAGAGAAATTGATTTAAAAACAATAAGAAAAATGAGTTAAAAAAAATTCAAAGCCGAATCAAAGTGATATCATCAACAAATCATTCACCAAATAAAAAAACTTAACCATCCTTTAAAAAAAACATAAAAAAACATTTACATATATAATATTTGAAATAGTATTCTAAACAAATTGATTAAAAAAAAAAATAAGAGAAAAATCTCAGTTAATGTCAAATTAACTATCCATGTAATTTGATAGTTACAAAATTAATATGTCTTATAACTTATGAGTGTGTATAGCGTGATGGAGTAATAGAGTTAATTACTTGACTTGTGCTTTTTAAGATCAACGTCACAAGAAGTGATGATGATAAATATATGCATTTGTAGAAGTGAGTTAAAAATGGATTTTGATCACTTATCATCAAATAGCGGCGGGCGAATGGGCGAGTAATAGGGTTTGTGAGGGACGATGTAAAATTGTGGGGATAAGTGCAATTTTTATGGATTAATTTTAGATATAAGTTGACTGAATCGTCTTAAATATGCACGGGTTAAAATTTAAATTTAAATTCAGACCAATTCAAGAATTTGTATTCATTGAAAATAGGTCAACACGAGTCCTTTGCACGGGTTAGACAACATGAAAAATCGGTTTAACAAGAGGACATATCGTACTACAGCCGCTTGACCATCGATCATAAATAACATATCATTTATGCTAATCGCAAACGAAATTTATAATTCGAATCTAAAATCTTAAATATGACCTTTATATAACTCAATATTTACAATCATACAACTGTCTTTGTTTTACTGATTAGCTTCATTTTTTTTTTTTGTGAAGAAAAACAGCCCGCAAATCACCGGTCACAAAACCAAAAACGAAATCGCAAAAGTAGCTAATTGACACAAAAACACCGAAACTAAGCTAACCAATGTTTGAGAATTAGGAAGCAAGATTTGGCTTATTTATTAGTGGAAATGTCATAAGAAGATTTGAAAGACACAAATAGTGCGACATAAGAGTTACGAGTTAAGATAGGAGACTTTATTACACAAAGTGGCTTAATGATCAACACACTGGCTACAAACATAACTGCAACCATATTAAGAGCTTGCTTCGAAATGACCACGAATGATGAAGGTGGCCTAATCGAGGAGTAAAGGAATGAGTTATTGCTTTGAGTTAGTCGCTGTCGTCTCATACAAAGACACCTTAGAATTCTATCTAAAAAAACATTGGCAATGATAATAAGTAACACAAATTTTCATTTGTGTACCCAACTAACCACCACACTCTAGCTCAGCCCACCGGGCTTATACAAAACCTTTATGAAGTAGAGAATTTTTCAATCTGGGTTAGGCCCGGTTCAGCGGTAAGGGAGCTTGATCCGGGCTGCTTCCTCACACAGGTTGGGCGTGGTCGACATTTATTTCACTTAAAATAAAACAAAAGAAAAGAATGGCTAATAACTTGTTGAAGTATAATAAATTAGTAAGCTTGACTTAAGACGGATGTTATGGACGGGTCAAATACTACCCTATGTTGGTAATAAAAACAAAATTTTTAGTACTTTTTAAGTAATAAGTGATGTGATTTATTGATTTGATATATATTTGATTCGTATTAAGTTTAGAACGGACAATTTCCTTGTTAGATGTGAATTTGTGATAATAAAGTATGATTTGATGGAATGATGGGAACATTTATTACTCATCAACATGCAAGTGATGCAGCTATGCAACTATGCAAGTAGACAAGTAGTACACAAGTTAAATAAACTGCCTAATGCCTTCATATGCATGATCAAGTAACTAAAACAAAAGAAAACAAAAAGTGAGTGAAATAAGTGAAACAAGGAAGAAGGCCGGAATTTCAGGTATCTTTTGCAAACCTCTAGTACATGTTAAATACTAATCTGTAAATGTTATTATTATGTTGATAATGGACATTTGCTTTGTTATAAATACCGTATTATTGATGAAAATATTATATTTAATCATTACTTTCTCCATACTCCTATTTTTTTTTGGGTATTGCTCTTTCATGGACGTAATTTACTCATTCATGGACACTATTTACCACTTTACCCCTATCATTTCAACCCTCATGTTTTTCAGTTTGCTTCTCATTTTAATTATCTCTTCCAATTTTTCCTCCGTCTCAACAACCAATCCCTGCCGCCACCGTCCAACCACGACTCCTCCACTCGGCGCCCAGATCTGCCGCCTAGACGTGCCCCCTTCACGACTCGACCCCTCTCTTATAGCCGCCCAAACTTGGTTTTAATGCAATCATTCAACACACCACACACCTTTAACAATAAGAGTAAATGATTTCTGGATTCAAAGTAGTACTTTCAAAAAAGATAAATCCACAAAACAATTAATGAAATTAATAAATCTACAAAGTTTGTTAAATATATGGTAGGATGACAGTACATACGCCTTTTAATTTTAACAATAGTTTAGGCCATGGTGGATGTTTGTGCGGGAATGAATAGTTTTGGTGAGTGGAGGGTTAATTCCGACGGGTAATGCATTGATGGCTTGTTTCCGGCGAGCGAGAGTCGTTTAGTGGGTGGCTGATTTGAGGCTAAGGCACGATGGTTGGAAGGGTCAGTAAATAGGGTGTGGGTAATAGTTAGGGAGGGAGAGGATAGGAAAAGGGTAGTGTATGCCAACTTTATGAAAATATGTCCATGATTGAGTAAAAGCTGTACATGAAAGAGCAATTACGTTTTTTTTTCCTAATTTGCTTTTCTGTGGTCAAAGTTTCTAAACTTTTGAGCGTAAATAAGTTGGAAAATAAAAAATACACTTCCGTCACAATTATTTGTTTGCCTTGTTGAAAATATCCCTACAAAGAATAAAAAAGTCAAACAAATGAATGAGACAAATGGAGTATCAATTTATAAAGTTAAAATATATATTTATTATCAAGAAATCTTTTATGAAAAAATTTTGGCAAAGGAAAAAACATATACAAGTCGGAAAATACGTTTAAAGGCACGTGTTAGAGTCTTAGAGACCGCAATCAAGCAAATGGGAAGAAAATATGTGTATGGAGGGAGTATAAAACATCTAAAAGTAAATAGTGGGCATTTTTTGTATTTATTTTCGCAACTCATATATTATACATCAGATGCAATACAGTAGATGTCATTTTTGACTCTTAATATTAAGTTTTTGAGTTTTGTTTTAGAGATTCTCAGTTATACTATAAAGTTTCCGACCTTGTTCTGTTCACTTAAACTTCAAGCTCAAGAACTATGATATGGCTCAAAACCTATACATATAAATTTAGTTAATTTTGAGTTTTGACATCAAACAATTTAAACGTAAATTATAAACTTTAAAAGTTAGAAAAAATAAATGTAAACTCAGTTACTAAAAGGTCTTATGTAATATGGACTACATTTGGTGTGTGTTCCTTTTTCCTTGCTCGTACAACATTTAGCTTTCTATTTATTATTCCCAAAGGTATGAACCTTTTGCCTGTTCCCCGCATATTCTTGTTTGTGACGTAAAAGTACTTGTGATCTCTTGCAACCACTTTTCTTTTCTTACATTATTTTAACGGGTTTTGAGATGTCACCAACTCCTTATTGGGAGAAAACAAACATACCAAAAGGTTTAAAGACCTGTTCAATGTTTTTATGTCTTACTACTCCCAATAGGTATCTCTTAAGACGGGTATATCCGTCAAGAATAAAATGGACCAAATAGGTATCTCATGATATTTGACCCGTCTTCTTGTGACGGATAATGTTCTTCTTCGATGAGAATTTGTGTACTACTTGTGTTGAACTGTTGATCAATAAGGTCAAGAGACTGTTTCCGAATAATACGGACGGATGGTCGAGGATTGTATTCTTTTCTTGGTTGCATTTAAAGGTCTAAGCTTTACTAATTACTATGTAGCTATATTTATCTTACCATCTTAAGAGATTTTAGTGCCCAGCAATCTAAAAGCAAAGATCCTTGAAATTTAAGTCTTAATAAATGCATTCTGTTACTTGTGTGCAGTAATGACGTCTTAAATATGAAAATTCATCAAAATTATTATCTGTTTTTTTTGGTCTCAGATAGTCAGATGTAAACATACCAATATGATATTAGATGTATATTCGGAGTACTTTGTATTAATCTTTGATAAATCCATATATACGAGCATGGGTCGCTGCACATCAGAACTTAATTTTTTTTGAGCATTTTCCGATTTTCTTCTAAGAAAGTGAATGTGCAATTTCTGTGTAGTACAGTAGTAGTAGCTTTAGTATTATTAACAGAATACTCAGGAAACAAACTAATCTGGGTGCTTCACATCTTGTTGAAGTAATCGGATTATTGGCCTAAACAGGAAAACAAAACTGAGGACTTTGGATCATGAGAAGCAGATGATAGTATCTTGCCTATATGCAGCTTCTAGTTTGGGACATTTTCCGCGAAAAACCAGATCAAGGGTTCTTCGCCTTGGTGGGAAAAGACCTATGGAATTCAATGAAGCAGCTTTTCCCAGTAAAAGGAGAATGTTAATATTTAACGACACTGATTTGGCTAATGGTTAGTAGACTCTCTTGGTCTTAACATGCAACATTTTATAATTATGTGTCCAGCAGTCCAGCTGTTTAAGATGCAGTGATCGAATTTCGAGCATCTGGGATTTCAGTAAAAATGTGCATGTTTTTTTAGTAAGGTTGAGACTGTTTCCGAATAACCCAAGATGATTTTTTTGTGTGTGTGTAAAAGGAGCCATAAGACGGGTTTCTAACCTACGTTATGACTACCACAGCCAATGAGTTTACAGGCTTATCTAGCCGACATGTGCTTTATTGTTTTATGCCTATAAGTTTAAGTAGATTATCGGACATTGGAAATTTCAGTAAAATGTTCATGATTTTAGGTTCTAAGAAGAATGGAGAACAATATGAGAAGACGGTCTTGCAGGAAAGTTCACTGTTGTTACATCATGAAAGTATGTGCTGTACTGCACAGAGAAGAATGATTAGCCTAGAGGACGATATCTCTATGTCGAGAAAAGGAAAGGGTAAGATGACGGTTCAGGAAGAAAAACATGTAAACAAAAGTGACGAGATGGGACCACAAACACCTTCACCTTCAAAATGGAAGTCCAAGGATGATGTGTTAAACCATTTTGAAAAGAAGGTAGAATCCGCTTGCTATAATACTCGCAGAAGGCGTCTGGAATTAGATGGCACATCTTTGCCATGTAAAAAGAGGAGCTCGATGTCAAAGGAGATTAATATGGTTAATATGAAGTTCAAAGAGACCTTTATCGGTCACCAAAATGAGGATGGGAGAGAGAACAATATGGTTATTCTTGGTAAGTAAATTTCCTCTTACGATGCTAGATTGAATGGTGGTATATTTTTCTCAATTTTTGTGAGGTGGTATAATTTCTGACTGAACGCTTATTCGATTTACTTTAAAGAATTGGAATATCCGGCAACAGTATGTGTGTGTATTCAGCTTTGGGTTAGATTGTGTACATTCAGCCCCTTTACCTTTCTATAGGCAAAAGCCTTTGAGGCGTTGCAATATTCTTGTCGGAGATTTTCGGGAAAGTTGTATGTTTTCAGGTTTGGAGACAAATGGAAAACGAGTGAAGATGGTGCACGAAGTAAAACGAGTTAACAAAACTGAGGTGGTGGGACCTCAGACACCTTCACCAACAAAACGGGCAAAACGTACAAAAGAAGAGGAGAATATGTTGATTTATGTTTCAAACAAGGTAGAGAAGGCTTACTATTATACTCGCTCCTTGAAAAATCTTGTGATAAATGAGTTGACGCGGGTACAAGAGGTGAGTAATCAAGCTAGGACCGACACTGACCAACATCCAAATCCGATTGGTCAAGTGATGGGCGATAGAAGAGTCTTCTCCTTCAAGGGTCTGACAAAGAAGAAAAAGAAAATACGAAAATTCGACCTTAATGTTGGAAGGGAAGCCATGAAGAAATGGCACGTCTTGCTGAGTGCTGTTCCCCGGGTCAAGGTTGATGGTATTTGGCCTGAAGTGATGTTCATTGTTAAAGTTGGCAAAATCCAAGGTGTGTACTTTGCTAAAAAATTTAGGTGACTTTAGTGAATCATGAGTGACATATGTAGACGGTGGTGGAGCCAGGATTTTAACGAGGGTATAAGTTAAACTCGAATAAAGCTTGAAATTTTAACTGGAAACTTCAAAATTTTCATCCACCAGTGGGTGAGCACCGCTGCTAGCCCCTAGCTCCACCACTGTAAGTAGATACTCAAAAGCTACATTTTTCAGTAATGCCCTAATTCTGTGTCGACTTGACACGACTTTGTGTCTGACGATAGTTTACCACAATCTATGCAGGTCCTAGATTATACATGCCATGGAAAGGATCAGTTTTAGATTCGGTTATTGGGGCCCTCTTGACCCAGAGAGTCAGTGATGATAGTTCTAGGTATGATTCTATCTTTTAAGAATTGATTGTGATACAACAAAGAGAAAAATTGTGTTATATGCGTACACTAACAATAATTTAACATCTTAGTATTTTGATGCAGTTCCGCCTTCATGTCCCTTAGTATGAAATTTCAGCAGGACCCTGCTCGTGATCTGTACAGTCGGCATCACAGAATACTGAGGACAAAAAGATCAAATGCTTGTTCTGATTTCAACTCCGCTCATAAGACGAGGATGCGTTTTGATGAAATGACTGGGAGAAAATCAAAGAAAGACAAAATTCCCAAGGAAAAGGGTAAATCTGACTGGAAAAAGTTAAGGGAAGAATGTATCAAGAATGAAGAATCAGTAAGAGATGCTGATAAAGTCGATTCTGTTGACTGGCATGCTGTTGTGCGATCAGATGTTGACAATATTGCTGAGGCGATTTTAGTAAGAGGGATGAACCAGAAGCTTGCTATTCGCATTAAAGTCTGATTCCTTGTACTAGTGTTCAATGGCTATTTGATCCTTTAATTTCTCAAAAAAAAAAACATATACGGCCATACGGGGTATAAGTTCTGTTATTAAAATGGTCATTTTTGTTGCAGGATTTTCTGAATCGGCTTGTGTTAGATCAAGGAAATTTGGACCTCGAATGGCTGAGAAAAGTCCAACCCCAAGACGCCAAGTAAGCCCAGATGTTGCACATTAAATATTCATGCCCACGAGAGAGTTCGGGCATTTTTTATACATAAAAAATACATTTTTGTTAATGCATACGCTGCTTGCATTTCTGTGATGTGTGCTTGCAGGGACTTTCTTCTCAGTATATACGGTATTGGGCTGAAGAGTACAGAATGTGTCCGTCTCTTGACACTTCGACAACCAGCCTTTCCTGTAAGGTTCCTTAAAAATGTACCTTAATTACTTATAACTTGAAAGCAAGTCTCTTGAAAGATAGTTTGAAAAGAAATAATTATAAGACCATCAAACTACAAAATTTAAATGGTCACTTACCGTAATATGATCATTGTTGATGACGAAATGGTCACTAACAAAAATAAAAAGGATTACTGGGGATAATCTTATAACGAGACCATCCCATATGCGAATTTTTGATGATATTACATATTGAATATGAAACTAACATGGTCATCCCTTGTATAACTGTATAAGGTTGATGTTAATGTTGCTCGAGTAACAGTGAGACTAGGCTGGGTTCCGGCTCCATCAGTCAGCGACGACATTCAAATGAGTCTATTGGAACAGTAAGGATTTCTTACTCACATTCGTATTGAAAGACCTTTGATGACACTCATAAGAGTCTAAGATATACTTTACATGTAGGAATTCCAAGTTGCATGATTTGATACATCATTACCTTTGGCTGCGATTGTCCAAACTCGATAAAGACATCCTGTATGATTTTCCTTACAGTTAACCTCGTGCAAATTAGAGAATTTTCCTAATACGAAGATCTGAAGTACCGTTGTCTCTTAGGTACCAACTTCACTGTCATATGATTACTTTTGGGAAGGTATGTGGAGCAAACCTATCCATCGCTAATTTAAGTTTACAAGCGACTTGTTCTGATGTAGAACTTAGTGACGTGGTGTCGTTTACAGGTTTTCTGCACAAAACAGAAACCTAATTGCGGCGAATGTCCTCTAAGATTGGAGTGTAGATATTATTCTAATCTAGCTGACAGGTAATTATTTTAACACAAGTAGTTCGGATAGAACAAAAAGGGAAAATGTTGGCAGATTGGCAACAGATGGAGTATTAGTGAGAAGAAAATCTTTTGTGAACAGACCGTCACCTTGTGTCCAAGAGAAGGATATAGAAGATATGGGCAATTCTCGAAGAACTGTAACAAAAGATAAAGCAGTGATGTCAATACTGGAAAGCGAAAGAACGAACTGCAAGGGGAAGGAGTCTGACATCGACACCCTCCCTGATGACTGTATTGAGGCTCCGAAGACTCCAGTTAAAGTTCCATTGTCGAGAGGCCAAAGTGTCACACTCAAGAAAAATACTACTGTAAAAGCGAGACAGTCTCGAGGAAGTAGGACAAGGACAGAACACTTCATGTGAGTTTGAGATTTCTATTTCACAAGTGATATGCTTATGATGTTAAAATATTTATTTTAGTCTTGATATAGTTCAGTGCTCCATAATTAGTGTCTATAACTCTATACCCTCTCAAAGAGGTCAGGTGCCCTTCAAAATCTCGGCAAATTCTAAGGCGAGGAGGTCTTACCCTAATTTTATTCCAAAACCTTTATTAATCGGTCATGATGAGGTGTCATTAACATGACGGATCTGTTTATTGGATAATTTCTACAATAAGGGCCCATCTGAGACTCTGAGTAACTAATTGGATTTCTGATGTAGCTATGAACTTCCGGATTTGCATCCTTTTCTGGAAACAGTGAGTATCTTTTCAAGAGTGCATAGTTATGGTTTTTTCTTTTTGTTTGTGATAAGAAAAAGCGACTATTCAATGAAATGTTACAGTTTGATGATAGAGACCCAGATGATCCATCGCCGTATCTTCTTGTCACTTGGGAGACAGGTAAATATTGTTCTTGTAAGATGCTGGCGATCTTATTCGGCTATTATACACCCTTCTGATCTTATTTGAGCAGTAATTCAATTCTGATGTTGAAAAGAATGACTTTGTTTCAGATCTCACAAAACCTGGAGAGACCTCGGTCAATAAGTCTCCAAGCATAAATTGTGTTAGAGGACCTCGATCAGTTCCCGGAACAATCATGGTAAGATATATGAATCCTCGCGGTTTTATTTCAATGAAATTTGCTGCTTAAATACTTAACATTTCTTCTGTTCCGCAACATTATGCTTGTGAGTTGTGACCACAGATCCCATGCAGAACGGCATTGAGAGGGAACTTTCCACTAAATGCGACTCATTTTCAGGCAAATGAGGTTGACCCCCGGAACCCTTTAATTATGTCCTAATGGAGAAGCTTTTATTTATTTGCTCGTTGCTTGATTTTATTCTATTTTATCAGGTTTTTGCTGATTGGCAGACCAGCCAAATACCATTCGACATCCCTGTCAGAACTCTCGAGGGGATTCCTCGTAAACAATTGTATTGCGGCTCTAGTTTGACACACATTGTTAAAGGTTAAACATGCTTACACCGTCTTCTTTGCTATGTTAAATATATAGAGTAGAGGTGATCAAATGCCAAACTAGATTCCCCGGCGTGGATTTTTGGCCCACAGCCAAGCGAGCTAGCGGGTTTGACCGTTTGGGACTGATTGCAACCAAGCCCATGTAATGTTTTGAAATGCACTTTATTACCCACTCGTAGGTAGATGGACACGTCCTATGGGCGAGACGCCCATCATCTCTAGTACCGAGGGAATTAGATCTGGAAAATGTGGTGTAAAACTGTGAACTAGTACTTATTTGTCTTGACAAAAACTGTTGTCAATGTCAGGTCGCTCAGCTAATGATATCCGTAGGCTTTTTCATGAAGGTAAGTTCTTGGCCTATATAGTGATCCAATATTGTTGGTGGGTATAATTTCCGTGTTATAGTCTATATGTTTATGCAGATTATATATGCACCCGATCTTTTGACCGGGAAACATATGCCACAAGAGCTCTGAATGGCCGCTTGCGTAAATCAGCCAATACCAAAAAGAGAAGTTACAAGAAATAAATATGTTGAAAAGTTGCTACCTATCGTATTGAAGTGTCACAACAAGTGAGACGATAGGCTAGGACTTCGGGTGAAACTTTTTGGGTGGCGCTCATGCTCGTTTTGTCAAATTTAGCTTAGGAAGTCGTTTCTCTGAATACTTGAGAACATATTACATTTTGCTCCAACTTGTATTAAGCTACTTAATTGTAAATAGTGCATGTGTTTCTTTGATGTATAGTTCTTCAGTTTGTATCACTAAACCGTCTAGTTTCTTATGCTATGGTCTTATATAAGAAGTTGCCGAGTTGCTGGTTGCCGCAAACGGAATTTGTCCGAGATCCTTTTCTTAATTTAATGGTATGCGCACCACCCACTACCCGCTCCCTAGCCATCACTGACTGGTGATTCCACACAATACGCAAAGCAAAAGAGAATGTAGCCGTAATTGGAAGTCTGGTGATTCATATGAACGTACATTAGCCACTAAATTAATACGTAAATGAACGCGGCAAGATAAAAAAAAAGTGAACTTTACTACGAAAAAGGATGGAACAATTAATTTCGAGGCTTTTGAGCACTATAAAAACTGTCAAATATACATTATGGGATCAATATTGTACAAACATGAGCGATACTTTTACACCCCACTGTCTCAAAAGCTCCTACCTATGGCCGCGTAAAGGGATTTGATATAGACAACCTTACCTCTGTAATAAAATCCCGTACTGCTGCCATTTCAATAAACCAATACCTTAACCCGTCAAAACAAGAGGAGGAACGACAAGTCGGTGAGGTTGTACTAGCCTAATCAATGCTATACTAGGGAAGAGAATTTTGTGTAGGAAGAACGAATTTTCTTTTTAAAAGAATACCACATAATTGTGATATTGGTTCAAGAAGTGGTGTCCTGTACATCGTATACAGACCTGAGATTATATGACCTCCTTTTCAAGTTTTAACACGGCCATGAATGCTTCTTGAGGTACATCCACTTTGCCTATGGACTTCATCCTCTTCTTTCCTTCGGCCTGTCAAAAGAAACAACGGCAACTACTGTAAAGTGCAGACGCCAGACGGTGCATTATTGAAACCTAAACAAACTGTTTTAGGCTTAAATTGCAACAAGAAATGTTCAATCCCACAGGCTAATTGCTAGCAACAAACGACACTTTTCCAAGAAAATAAATTTAAAATCAGCAATATTTGTAATCAAGTCCCACGGGGTACGCACTACACTCCTCGCTCTGTCTCATTTATTTCTTTATGTTTCTTCTAAATTCATTTCATAGAAACAAAAAATACACGGAAAGAAATGGACGTGCCGGAAGAAGTTTCAGCCCTTAGGCTAAATATGCGTTTCTTCCATTACTGTTCCGAACGAGTTACTCATTACACATGAACACATATAAGCATTATATCATTATCCAAAGGCCCTTGATTATTTAGCTTTGAGTAGGACTGTGGACAGATGCTCAAAATAGAAATATATCATGTAAATGCGGTACCTGTTTCCTCAGCAGTTTCTTTTTTCTTGTTATGTCTCCCCCTGCATAAAGAATCGGGATAAATAATGAGAAAAAAAAATACACTACATAAACAATACATAATCCCGTTGATTGCTCAATGTTATGTGCTATCTCCAAGCTTCAATCTTCACGAACCCTTCCAACATTACACGAAAGATCAACATAATGCTGAAAAGGAACATGTTCGATCCAAAACATCACGAACCACAAACTAAAAATGCCACGAGTACGTACAAAAAAGGAAAACCTCAACTCTCAAGCATACTATATGATTGACTCACCATAGCATTTTGCCAAAACATCTTTCCTGATTGCAGAAATAGCTTCACTAGCGATAACTTTGGAGCCGATACATGCCTGTCGAGAAATCCCGTGGTCAGGATATGTAGGACTACAGGACAATAGTGTAATCATTTTGGCTAAAAATCACAATGGAATATAACAAGTAAACAGCTGTAGAAGATGTGAAAGGATAGAGAAAAAACTATCCTTGATTATGCTACTAAGCAAAATTAAAGCCAATTTTTCAATGTCATTGACGATGAAACTATGCAATTCTAATCCAAATGAAAAGAAAATTATTTTACTACTATACTTCAAGGTTAAATCATCTTTATCTTTCCAAAAAAGTGAAAATGGGCTGTGATTGACTCATCGATGGATTTGGCTTCGAACACTATCTTATACGCCCTCATGTTCAACTGATCTTTACATATTCCTTTTATCGGATGATCAATTTATTCATTACGTAACTATCAATGTTCACTGAAAATATAGATATGCCGTGTGCTAGCTTGGTGATCAGTGTTTTGGAAGCCTTACAATCACATAGAAATGATAGAACTTACTTGTATAGGCACTTTAAACATCTGTCGTGGTATAAGCTCCTTCAGTTTTTGAGTCAAAGCCCTCCCCACGCCATACGCCTGATGCATGATCACACCATTTAACAAAAATACAAAGTAATTCCAGAATTAATAAGCATTACAAATTTTCCACTTTATTTGTCAGGATGGAGCTATACTCTCTTTCCGTTCTCACTTTTAATGACGATATATCTACACATACTACCCGATTCCATCATTTCCTCAATGTAGTTTCTTTAATTAAAACCATTATACATGTACGGTCATGATACTTCTCGCTTTTCTCGCCTGTTAGAGGAAGGTGTTTTGCAAAACTACTAACATAGCAAGAGAGTATGAACATTCAAGTATAAGGTAATACACATGACCACTGTAGCTTACCTTATCCTTGTGGACAATAGTTGCTAAAGGCTCCACACGATCACCATTTATTTGGATATCAAGCTTAACCAAATCACTTTCTCGATACCTGGCATTTAAAACGAACATTGGCCATGAGCAATCTCTTGTTCCTCTAACATTCTCTTATCCGCCTATTTGAAAAACTAATTTCATCGTAAAGGCGGTGTCAAACCTAAAATCAAACTGGTCAGAGACTAAAGCAAAAATAGGATTTGGCCACTGGAAATTTTAAACTAAAGAAGCATGCAAACAAATGCTGTTATGTCTCGGTTTGAGACATAATCTGGAATTGGAGCGGCCTGATCTCAGTCGTCGCAAAATAAATGGGGCTCATATGGGCCTCATAATGCAGTAGCAGTAACTTTCAAAATTTTACTAACTCGGCCGTGATGCGATATCAAGGGCAGCATGAGCAAATTGGCATCATTAATTTCCGGATGAAGTTGAAGATTCATTGGTCTTTGGTCTTCGAGATATAATGGACTAAAAACAGAAGGCACTTAATACCCGCTGATGATGCATGAAAACAGGACTATCAGAAATGTACATAAAAGATAGAGAAAAAGGTACCCGACAACGGAGTATTCCATGCTGGCATAGCCCTTACTTCTGGACTTCAGCTGGTCGAAAAAATCACCTACCATCTGCAATAACAAAATATTTTCATTATAATAAAAACCACAAGTATTTATAAAAACAAACAAATGAACTATAACAAAAACTGAAATTAAGGTAGCTGGTAGCTACCTCTGCCAATGGCATTTCGTAGATTATAGATGCCCTATTTTCAGCAATATATTTCATTTCCTTGAACTCTCCCCTTCTTTCTTGGGCTAGCTCCATCAAAGGACCAATATACTCTTTAGGTGCGAGTAGCTCAATCTGAAGCCAATCAAATAGCAACATTGCTATGGCATATCAAAAGGTAAAAGTAGCTGGAATGGATTTGGTTATGAATCAACGACCAGGAAACAGTACCTTCACATATGGCTCTTCAATTGACTTTCTTTTCGCGGGTTCTGGAAGAAGAGACGGATTCGAGCACTCAATCTGAATCAATGATCAAAAGACGATGTTCCTCAAAAAAAAAAAAGATTATTTTAAACTAAGAAATGCCAAATTTGTATCCTCGGTCGGTATAGATCCTACGGTGACAACATTTTGACCTCTAAATGAGTGCAGTCATATCCATATCCAGAGGAAACTATCTTTTATACTGAATAATTCTAACTAAATGATTATCGATGAACCACCATACAACATATCGTACATGGTATACCAACCCAGCCCAAGAAAGTATGCACCTAAACTTTTAAAGAAAGAAAGTATGAAAATTCAAAATTTTGAATGATCTTTAAACCGCAGCAGAATTATATTACTCACAAACATAATGAGACAACATAATCAAATACATCAAAGTAAACAGATAATTTCATGTTTTTTTAGAGTATAATTACCGTTTCAGTGGCTGTAATCACTCGGTATACAACACTTGGAGCAGTCGTTATCAAAGATAAATTGTATTCCCTTTCCAGTCTTTCCTGCACGATAGTTACAATCAATAAACCCTGCAATTAAAGCAGCTTTTAAATAATACTACTATCCCACAAAGAATACCTGAATGATTTCCATGTGGAGAAGGCCCAAAAAGCCACATCTGAAGCCAAAACCCATTGCAGATGAAGTCTCTGGTTCAAACTACAAAGTAACAAACAAGATGATGAGATTAACATTGGTTACAAACATAACACACCTGCATGGTAATGAAGCAAAGGCCACAACAACCAATAATGGCCATTCTGCAAGGGTTTCGAAGATCATCACCAGGGCACGACAACAAATAAGGCAACCGTGACCAAAACCTATATCAATACCATAGTCACGACCCAAACCAAAGGGACAGCTTCCACAAAATACAATCAACTATTAAGAAATTGGATGATAAATTGGGGGCAAAAAGAATACGTAAAGACTTGGAAGATGAGTGCAGGAGACACGAAATGTTGAAAGTCAAGAATAGAAACTAAAAATATTAACATAATTTTTACAATTAATCTTTTTCACTCTATGTAGACAATGTCTGCATATTTTAGATTCTTCACAGCAGCAGTGAAGCAAAATTTTATGCGTAGCATAGCCGCGAAGATAGGATATGAGATCGGTTTCTTTTGTTACAATCATTAAAATTGAGGATATTGTAAAACTTACTTTCAAGGAAGCATCATTTAGCTGCAGCTTTTCGAGTGCATCACGCAAGTCTGGAAACCTGCATCAGAGACAGTGTTCACGAGATTAAAAGGTATATGGTAGTAAATAGAAGTCTGCAATGCCTTGTAGAAAAAAGTTTATTACTGATCAGCATCAATGGGAAATAAGCCACAGAAGACCATGGGAGTTGCCTCCTGATATCCAGGTAGAGGGCCATCCGCCTTCCTCCCAAAATGAGTGATCGTATCACCAACCCTAGCATCTGCAACTGATCTTATGGAGGCTGACAGGTATCCGACCTTATAAATGAAACATAAAAATCATCTATTATGATCAAAAATGAAGGCAGAGCCAAAACCAGGTAATGGTTATCTACATGCTACATGTAGAAGGCAAGGTAAACCAAATAAAAATATTATCAAGCCTATGATGGAAAGTTGGGCCAAATTTTCTTGAAGGCTCTATCTACATGCGCAAGACCAGAAAGCACACACACTTGTAAGCAAAGTGCAATTCCATCGTACCTCTCCAGCATACAGCTCATCAACTTGCATTTGAGTAGGTGAAAGAACTCCAATTTCATCAGCAAAGTAATCCTGTGAGTCAAATTAGACACTGTCAGTTCCAACAATTCTGCCACAAGTGTTGATCAACATGATAAGGGCAGTTGGTTTAATTTCATCTTCAAACATCTCAGCGTTAATGTACAGCTGTGCAGTATCACTTCTTTTATCTAAAGTAAGCAAAAACCTTACATGAAGCATTGTGGTCTTGATATGATAGGGTAGACTAAACCACAACAGAAGACGGACAATGACAAAGTAGGATCAATAGCGTCATTAAAATATCCTAAACTAATACACAATTTGGGGGGAGCTTGACCACACAGAACGGCATAGTCCTACCTAATGAACATGGAATCAAAAATCGCCCCTGATACGGAATCACAAGCATGTTATAAGGTTTTGGAGGTTACCGCGATCACATTTTAAGGCGGTATTGACCACAGTTAAAGCACAACGACCAAGATCAAGCCACGACGTCCAATTTTGCAATAAAGTTTCAAACCAAGATTGCATACCATGCTAACAATGACAAATGTTGAGTCACAGCACATTCTAAGCTCCACAAAATTGTATCTGTTGTTTGAATTTGATGATGTTTCACTTGATTTTGTCATCCTTTAAAACATAACCCATTTACATTTTTTTACCATAGTATCTCGAAATTTATCATATAGATGCAGGTGCATTAGCATAAAGCAGCAATGCAGCATACACTGATACTCACCTTTTTACTGGCCATGAAAAGAATTCGATCTCCTTTCTTCAAAGTCCCATCAATAAGTCGAAAGTATGCAACCACGCCTCTATAGGGATCGTAATAACTGCAAAACACTTCAAAGATAATATTTTTACCAGCCATAAGATGAGTAGGAAGAAACCAAACAAAAAAAAAACTTGAAAATAGCAATTAGAAGGTAAGAGCGACTGAGCACGAATATGTTTTGTGTACAAGTGTTTAACTCGCTAGGATAAAATTCCACAATTAGGAATACAATACATAGCCTTTCTAGTCTAATTTGTAGATTGAAAGCATCTCCGTGGATTTTATTTACACTATGCATATATGCGTAGTTTTACAAACTCCATACAGAACTGTTGTTCTCTGCTAAAGGGGCGAATAGCTTTTTAAACTTTTATAGGCTTAGTTCTTTTCCGCTAAGAACATGGCAAGCTGAGCTTAAAACTAATAGTGGTTGAACTGAAAAGAAAAGAACTGTTATACATATATACTTGCACCCTATGGAAGTATGACCTAATATCCTTCCAGCGAGTAATAAGCTGGTGCAACTTGTGAGTTAAAATTGATGTTTTAAAAAATGAAAAGTACTCCCTCCTTCCTTCTATCTTCTTCCCATTTCATATTTTGGAGAAAAAGATGGTCAAAGTGTGGCGTTGGAGACCGCGCAAAATGGGATGGGAAGAACATAGAAGTAAGGATGGAGTAAGAAATAACAAGTTGAGTTGAGTTGAGCCCAACTTAATCAAACCCAATTTTAATCAAGCTTAGCTGAATGGAACCAAGTTGTTGGAGCTCAGCTTTAATGTTTGAACTGATCTTAAGTTAGTTTGCTGCAATTTGCCAATTTCAAATGAAGCGAAGAGGACATATCTCAGAAAACATCCAAATGATTATTATACTACTACAAGTCTTTCAATTTTCAGACATACCCATTGCATGTCACCGCAAGATTAAAGAGTATAAGAAAAGATAGAAAGGCCTTACGCACGATTACCTATCAAATATTAGGGCTCTTAAGGCCCTTGAGGCAGTTTCAGGAGGTGGAGGAATCTTTCGAACAATGGCATCGAGGATTTCAGTTATACCTATGCCCTCCTATACACCAAACATGCCAGAACTAAGATCAGCCATACACCAACGGATAATAAAAATTACATGACAAACACTCAAATTTAACAATATACTTGCCACTGACCTTCGCAGAGCAGCGAATGGCATTGCTACAATCCAATCCAACTATCTAGAAGCAACAAACAATGCATATAAAAAGTGAGTAGCAGCCAGAAAACAGTTGTTATCTTATAAAACACTACATGCAGTCGTAAAGAATGTAGGAATTGTCTAACTAAAAGTAATTATCAGCGAATTGATTTAATGCAGTGCTAGAATAATGATGCAGTTGTGTTGAACTGTGGCGAGCAAACCTCCTCAATCTCCCTAGCAACGCGATCAGCATCTGCACCGGGCAAATCTATTTTGTTCAGAACCTGCAACCAGTGTAGAACAACTTACATTCAGTTAATGCATCGATGATGAGAAAAATCAATTATCAGAAAATAATTACCAAAAAACCAGATTACAAAAGAAAAATGGACAAAAAACAATCAGGTTAAGCATGATATGACCATTAAATTTAATATTTGATGTATAATAAAACCCAAGAAACTACCAACACAACATAAACAAGAATATATAAATACGCACCGGTATGATTTCTAAGTTGTTCTCTAACGCCAGATAAACATTAGCTAGAGTTTGAGCTTCTACTCCCTGTAAAAATAATAGCATAGTTAAGAAATCAACTCAGCAGAATGAAATTAGCAACAAAAATCATGTCAAGATAAAGAATTTCTGAGTAGTACGGAAAGCCAGCGTAACAAAAAGATCAAAGCAAAACTTAAGGAATGTGAATGACGCAGCCGACCATGGCTCTCTATTGGTGGCAGGATCTTACTATCCTGCAATCCGATTCTACCGGTACGATCCCGATTTGGGATTTAAAGTAGGACCCTAATTCTAAGTTTCTATTAACATTGAATAAAACAATCTCTAAAACAAGTTGAAAAATTAACAATACAATGACAAACTGTACAAGTATATGTTACATGACCACCAGAAAAGATGAGGATATTCACCTGAGAAGCATCAACCACAAGCAGAGCACCCTCACATGCAGCAAGAGAGCGAGAAACCTACAAAAAATACACACACTTAAACATGAAAACTCCCTCATCACACGTTCACACCACAGTAATAAGGCTATAAATCTCAAAGATAAACTATTACTACATAACAAAGGACAAAAGAGAACGACCAGCTCTTGTTAAACTTGTTTATAAGGCTGTTTCCACTTTCCACAGTCGTAGCATTTTTGGTACTGTTCAAAACACGCAGATTCTTTTTTCAAAAAGAAAACAAAAACTCCTGGCATTAGCAACATGCACAATCAACCTACTGATGATCTCAATTATGAAGGTCAAAACACACAGGCCACAAGATATCAGGTTGATGTCTAATCAGGTCACACAAACGTATCAAAAATCATCTGAAAATACCTCATAGGAGAAATCCACATGTCCTGGAGTATCAATAAGGTTGAGACAATATGCTTCATTTTCATAAACATATCGCATTCTTGCTGCCTGGAAGTGGAAGACAAAAAAGAGAAACAAATACAGTTAAGCTGCTTGCTCGAGTCACTTGGATGAGAAATGAGTATTAGGACAAGTAATAACTATGACATCAGTGGATCAAATACTCACGTGTATAACAAAGAAGTTCCAACAACTTTTATACATCCATGGGAAAAAAAAGTCAAGAAGTTCAAAGACATGAATATGTAATCTCAATTTTCAAGAGAACGGTAGCTCAATAAAAACTAAGCATATCGGATTCAAATACCTGTAGTTTTATTGTGATTCCTCTTTCCCTCTCCAAATCCATATTATCGAGGAATTGTTCCTTCATCTCACGCTTCTGCACAGTGCCAGTTGTTTCAAGCAACTTATCGGCAAGAGTTGATTTACCGTGGTCGATATGTGCAATAATTGAAAAATTCCTGATATTTGAAACAGGAACCTGCAAAATCATTTACCTCAGCTTCAGGAAGATGCTTATCATATCTAACTCTAGTCTCAAAACACCTCAAAATTCTAGCTAATGTAATACTAAGCACGATGAGCACTACCCATTTATAAAAGCTAAAAAAGTCAATTCATGAAAATATTCCCAACTTTAACTCAAGTACGAGTCTTTTAAGAAACACAGCTACTCTCAAGCATAGAAAAATACCCAATTACTAGGAGAAAAAAACATGAAATGTGTGCAACAATCAAATTCCACCAATGTCCACAGTCAAGACATTACTTCATATGATTTCCACAACTCAACACCACCACCATCTATACGACATCACAGATAATGACATTTACGATTTAAGAAGCCATCAAGAAAAATGGCTCACAAACTCAGATGGCGAAATGTATCCATAATACGGGATGCAGGAATCTTCATTCACTTTCAAACTAACTTATTCACTTCTTTGCCTTAGGTAGCATAATAGCATCTATCCACAGATTATGCTCAGGCATAGCTACAAGACGACGACAGCATATGGTACAACCCAATGACAACAGTCATGACAGGAAGCTGCAACTTGTATAGCATCATTGCTACAACCTTAAACACGTTATGCACCGACACCATTACTTTACCCTCCAAAAAAAAACCCATACATAAAGACCTAATTAAGAGTATCTTCTTATTTAAAAACAGCTTTACAAATGTCATTTCATGAAAATAATCCCAATTTCAATTGAAGTGGCTACTACAATTACATTCCAACAAATGTCAACAAATTCAGATACTTTAATGCATAACAAAAAAAACCCAACTCCGAAAAAAGATAAAATGGCTACTACAATTACATTCCACATTTCCACCAATGCCCCAACAATCTAACTAGTAATTTGACAGCATAACAAGAACAAAATGCTAAATATTCTCCAAATAAACATAAACTGACATATGAAAATCAAATTTCACCAAACAAACAAGTGCCCACATACTAAACATGCATAAATAATTGATTCCCACAAATTTTCCGGGAGTCGGATGTACGCAGTCTTACCCAGATAAACCCGTAATGAAAATTGCGTCAAAAATAAAGAAAATATAACTAAATGACCTTCAAGAGACGGTCTTGGCCAGTTTTGACAGCAAAAGGAAGTGCAGAAACATCAGAAGCTGCTTGAGAGATGAGTTTAAGCTTACGGTGATGTTTAAGAGGCGAAAATGGAGAAGTGAAGCCGCCATTGAAGAAGAAAAGAGAGAGTGAATGCTTAGAATTGAGGTTTAATCGATTAAAGGGATGAACTTGGGTTGGATTATGTGGTGTTGTTACGGCAGCCATTGTTGTTTGGCTATTAGTGTAACAAGAAATCAAGTGTTGATGGAATTATGGAGCACTCGTATGTATGAGTTTGTCCAAATTGTGGATCATGTTGCTTCTCTCTCACCCTCTCAAATTTAGGCTAATACAATAGTGTCACACTCTTACTATATGCTTCTAATCATACGAAGACCGAAGATCGAAAGCAGATGTCGGTTAACTTGGCTGATAAAGACTAAAGAGTAAGATATTGTGGATATTAATTATGGCCACGAATACTCGGGAACTCGGACCGACATAAATCAAGGAAGGCTGGTTTTACCTTGGACCTAACTCGGTCCGAGTAGCTTTAGATCTTTTTGTTTTTAGCTGTCTAAGCGCATCGAGCACGATTTTAGGCACCCGGGCCCAAATCGCTATTTGGAATAGCTACAATAGACTTTTGAGCGTGCCTCTATAGTTTTCGGCCTGTTGGCCGACAACACGGGTGGGTCAGAGCCTTAAATTTTAAAATCACCTTGAAAATTTGGATTGAATGTCCAATATTATATCATAAAGTCGACCACTTTATTGAGCTCGCAAATATTATATTATTTCCGTCACCCACGAAAATACCATCTCTCTTCTTCTAGAAAAAAGGTCCCTAAACTTCTACAAAAATTGACATATTTTCCTTTACATCTCATTAGTCATTACCCCAACATAAATATTTTTCTAACATGACAAAAGTAAAGTGTGTAACACATTAATTAAAAAAGTAAAATACTTAAACCAATTAGACCAACAACTCCAGTCAAATCCTGATACTCTTTTCAGCAGACAAATTTTGAAAAAATGCACAATTGTTGGTAGAATAGCATGCATATCTTGTTGAAATTATGCCTTAATCATTTACTCTAATTACTTTCATTCTTACATTACTTTACTCTTTTTGGCGCCTACTATCCTACTTTCAACTTAAGATCGATGGCTTCTTGAGCCACTTTTTTTCTGTGTTCTCACCTTCTTAATAATAAAAATCAATCAAATTCAAACCCTCTTTCATATTCTATACTTTTCTGCTTATTTGATCTTCTGGGTTCCCTCATTTTCTGATTTTTTAGGTAAATTTACAATCTTTTTCTGAATCTAGCAATGTTTTAGCATGTGGGTTTTGCTTATTTCTTGATTTTATTGAAGATTCTATTGAAGATTAGTGCTAAACATGGTTGATTCTTAGTTACATGATTCAATTTTGTGCAAGATCTAACCTTTATGTTCTTTTGTTAATTCTGTATGTTGATGTTGATTTACTGTTATTGAAACATAATCATTTGGGGTTTTAATACTGTCTAACTGTACATCATGGTTAAATAAGTACTGCATGTCATATATTGCAAGTGTATTATTGTAGGTGGAAAAGTGAAGTTTTTTCCGTCTCAGTCATTTGTTTACATTTTAGATTAATTGCGAGGAGTATTTTAATCAAAGTTAAACAATTGATTGAGACGGAGGGAGTATTTACTTTTCATCTTATATGTGCTTAACTAATAGGCTGAAGTTTTGAGTTATACTGTGGTGTCTTTTGTTGCAGTGGGTTATTGGGTTTAATTGTTGATGACATACTGAATGTAGTTGAGCATCTTATCTACATAGGAGAGTATACTACTAGAGGATTGAGGACATAAGCGAGATTTGCGTACGCTTGTGTTAGTTATAATGGGACTTCTATGTTCAAAGAGTTTCAATGGTGAAAAGATAAATATAGATTTTAGCCCTGTGACAAGTGAGGGTAGTTTGGCAGCCCGACAAACAGACTCGGGTTTAGAACCAAAATGTGGAAGGGTTGAAAAGCATTCCTTTGATGATCAACAAGTGGAGGAGCATTTCTCAAATTGTGTCGGCTCTAATGGCGGAAAACAAAGTGATCTTGATGATTTTTATGATGGAATTCCTCGTGTTCCAAAAGTGTTATCGCATAAGTCAAGATCAGCGAGGTCTAGTCAAGCTGCAGTTGCAAAGGTTTGATGCTTGCTTATTGAGATTCTTTGTTATAAATTTTTAACTATTTAACATGCAAGTTTCCTGCTTTTTATGCCAAGTGTCCTCTATATTTGTATTTGTCATTAGTTATTATTTTTTGACAAATATTTCCAAAGGAGCCAAATGATGAGTCATGTGAGCCGACCCCAAAATGATGATTGGTGTTAGCTAAGCCCAAACCCTTTTGGGATTATGGCTCTCTTGTATATCCAAAGGAGTCAAAGACTCACTGCTATTTGGTTATGGGTAATTGGATATGATGGAATGAAACAATATGGCTCATTAAACTAGCTGCACTTCTTTTATTTGTGAAGTAGTAACAATTATTTGATGCAATTCTTGGTGCAATTTTCTATATCAATCAAGAGTGATTTTGTAAGGTTGCTTGCATCCCGACTCCTATATCACTGTATGTACCTATTTTCTGTGCGGACCCTTGAGGCTTGGGGTAATGTTGTTTTTTCTGTTGTTCACCAAATGATGCATTGTTATCAGACGGTCTTGCTTCTGTGGATTGGCTGGCAACTAAGTCAATGTGCTTGAAGCTTATTTGCAGTCATAAGTGAATTATTGTCTTCTGATCCGTATTAACAAAAAGGTGAAAATTTATATTGCAATTTAACACACTGGACGAAAATGAGGGCAAACGTGCATTCTCACAGTAGAGCTGTTTTATATGTAAACTTACAATAGAGAGGATGTTCGTTACACAAGAAGGAAGAGTTGCCATTCAAGTTGTAACTCGACTTGGTGTAATTAGTCTGTGACTGATAAATTTTGTTCTGGAAGAATGCAGATTATTGTAGCAATAAGCAGATGGTTATTACATCCACCCTTCTAATGTCTTCTACTACTTTTTAATTTCTTCAAGTTGTTGTGTTTCCTCATGTGGAAATTTCTTGTTCTTTACGTGCGAGTTCTCCACATTTCAATTATGTTAATCTGACATACATCCTACATTCCTACTTGTACCTACCTGGCTGCCTCTTTATGAACTTGGTGCTTCAATGTAAAATACAAGCTGTAGAACATGTGCATTTGCTCATGTTTTTTGAGCAATCCAGTTTTTTTGTTTCCTTTTTCCTCATCTTCATTCACTAAAAAAGCCGAGTCATTCTTCTATGTTGCAGGTTTCTGAAGTGAGTGTACGCCTGGGAAGGGCAGGTACCATGGGGTTTGAAAAGGCAGTGGAGGTTTTGGATGTACTTGGGAGTAGCATGACTGATTTAAACTCAAGAAGTGGATTTGCATCTGGTGTTCTATTAAAAGGAACTAAAATATCAATTTTGGCTTTTGAAGTTGCGAATACGATTATGAAGGGGGTTTGCCTTATGCATTCCCTGTCCGAGTCACGCATAGGCCACTTAAAAGAAGTGGTTCTCCCTTCTGAAGCTGTCCAAAAACTTGTTACAGATGATTTGGATGAGCTTTTAAAGATTGTTGCTTGTGATAAGAGGTTGCATTCGGAATCTTTTACACTTTGCAAATACTTCCTCTGATTGTTGAAAGCTTTCCATTGTAAAATTTTAGAAACACAAAAAACAATAAATTGGGTGAAATAATACCCATTTTCCTTCTCTCCTATTCATACATAAGGGTAGAGTAAATGAGATTTTTTTAAAAAATTTCAGTAGAGTAAATCACGCTTGGAAGCATTCAAAGTATTACAAGGAGTTCCTTCAGTACTTGACGACTTGACGTGAATATTTGTGTACTTACAATTTCCACTTTCTTTGACAGGGAAGAATTAAGTTTATTTTCAGGAGAAGTCATACGATTTGGAAATCGCTGTAAAGATCCTCAATGGCATAACCTAGACCGTTACTTTTTAAAGTAATACAAATAGCATAAAGTTTTAATATCATATTGAGATGTTCTTTTCAACTTGTTTTTTTCACGGGTCATACTTTTGATTTGTTTATTCCTTTTTCAGACAAAGCAGGGAAGGTAGCCCTCATAAGCAGCTGAAGGAGGATGCCGAGTCGGTGACACACCAGTTGTCTATTTTAGTTCAGCATACAGCAGTGAGTGCTATAACCCTTATCTTTTTTTCTCAAGGTCTCTTATTACCTTTTGCGCTTTGTGGGAAAAAAAGATTCTATATTCTCCCTTGATTCCTGATTCTTATAGTAATAAATTACCGTGTCTAGATCCTGATTTTTTTTTTCTACTGCAGGAACTTTACCATGAGCTACATGCCTTGCATAGATTTGAGCAGGATTACCAAAGCAAATGTAGTGTAGACGGTAAGTGGCACTCAAAATTTTGTTCATTAATTAGCTTAAATTATCTCAGTGTTAGATTAACGAACTAGTGAAGAAAGCACCTCTTTTTTTCTGTTATTTAAAAGCTAAGTAATAGCGAGTCAAGCTCATTGTTAGATTCATTTTTCTATGCAATATTGAATTTAGATTTGTTTTACATTTGTAGTGAAGAAAGATGCGCTATTCCTTAGCTTTAAAGTACATATAACCACATTATTTCTCTTCCTTGAAGGTCCCACCTACTGTGTGGTACGGTTTAGGGTGCACACAATCCCACCTCTATCTTAGAAATCACAGAGGTCATTTCCAGATTATGCATGGTGAAAATTGCCTCTAAACCCTAGACTCTAGAGTGTGCCAATCACAGCTAATTTGCAATATAAGAAGCGCGTGTAATTTAGTGAGCCATTTTGTTTTACTCTATTATACTCTAGACTCAAAGAATATTGCTCCTATATCACTCGGTTTCACTAGAAATGGAATTTTTTTCCCTTTGGAACACAATAGAATAAAGCAAAATGGTACTAAGTTATCTTAAGATTTCTTATATTGTGAATTACAAGTCAGTCGATGCAATTGCAAGCACAGTTTTCCAGTTACGAGCATTCGAAAACATACTTGTTGTGTTTCAATGCAGAGATAAGGCTATATGCATCGGACCCCTACTCCGTCATAAGGATTGGAGTATTGTTATTGTAATTAAGTTTTGCATCGATAAATGGGGAACTCCATATTTCCATAATAAAACTTCTTTTTTCTGCATAGCTGGCAGCAATGCGGTGTTACGGGAAGAACTGAAAAAGCAGAAGAAACTAGTCATGAAACTTAAAAAAAGATCACTTTGGAGCAGAAGTTTGGAAGAGGTATTATTTCTGCTACTATTTGTATATCAGCATTAATTGTTGTAGCTTGTTTTTCTTGTTTTTTGAATGTAGTAGCTTTTCCCCATAGGAATTCAGTTGATACAAAACCTTTAAAACTAATAGCGCTTGTTCAAGCAATTAGGAAATTCACTATTAATTGTTTGTTGTTTCTTTCAGATAATGGAGAAACTTGTCGATGTTGTCCTGTTTTTACACATGGAGATACACCAGAACTTTGGAAGTGATGGTAGTCACATTTGACATTACTAACTTTATCAAATTTGCAATGTTTACTCTTCGTTCGAATTTGTCTGAACGTCTTCTCCCATTCATCGAAGGCACGAAGTACCCTCAAAGCATGGGTGAAGACAAAAATTTTAAAATATGGAAAAGACGTGATCAGGCTTTTATCTGATATAGAATTGATAATTATTCTGAACGTCTTCTTCCATTCTCCCTATGCTTATTTAGTTATATAGTCGTGGTTTATTTCTTTTCAACAAGTGCTGATAGTATATATGGTACTTCGGAGTTCTCTAAAATTTCTGTGATGATATATTCTAGGGCAACTCGAAGATGCTAGTGGACCGGATGAACACACTCTAAGCAATTACCATAGGCTAGGACCTGCCGGCCTTGCTTTACATTATGCGAACATTATTCTGCAAATAGATGGAATTGTGAGTAAATATGTTGCCTATTTTCAGATTATTATTCACCTCATTAAGTTCCGAACAATGCTCGTCCTCCGTTCTTCCTCTCGTGTAATTTCACATTGCATAGTTGTTTGAATCCTTGGATATACAAAATGTCCATTTCCTCCCTTTTCTTTGTGATTGATTTAGTACACTAACCAACACCACCACCACCAACAACAAAGCCTTAGTCCCAAAATGATCTGGGTCGGCTGACATGAATCATCATCAAAACCGTCTAGAATAGGGCCCCACAATATACGGAATTGTAAATTAAAAGTTGGTAGAAATGTAGAATCTCCACATTAAACATGTGGGGTTTTGTAGAAGTTTTCATTTTTTTGATATTTTTATTCGACATAGTTCACTAACCTTTTTTTCAAAAATGAAAACTTCTACAAAAACGCACATGTTTAATGTGGAGATTCTACCAAGTTTTTGTTTCCCTTTTCCAATGGCAAAACATGCTATGTGAATTATTGCAGAACAAACTAATTTTCTTATGTTCACAGGTGGCTAGGTCGAGTTCCATGCCCGCTAATGCGAGGGAGTCATTGTACCAAAGCCTGCCACCAAGTATAAAATCATCTTTGCGCTCCAAGCTGCAATCCTTTCATGTCAAAGAAGAGGTATTTATGAACGAACCTACTACCAATCTACCATGCACTGTCTTGTCTCTGTACAGTAGTTTTTGCCTCCCATCCCCAGCCTTCCCGTATTTTTTATTTTTCAAAATCAAATGAAGATGTAAAGATACTCTGGAAAAGTATTATTTGTCCCGTGTTTTTATGTTGACACTTCCAAATTACAGCTCACTATGGCGGAGATTAAAGCTGAAATGGAGAAAACACTGCAGTGGCTTGTTCCGATTGCTAGCAATACCGTCAAGTGAGCTCATCTTCAGATTAGTCTTTGTTTTTCTCTCTCTTCATAACAAAGGCTTCAGTCTTCTAATTGTTTTTTTTCCTACATGGTTACTTATTTTTTATTAGGTCCCATCATGGATTTGGTTGGGTTGGCGAGTGGGCAAACTCCGGGTAAATCAAAATTTCATTTTTTTCCCTAGCGTTTCTTCTTTTTCCTCTCGATATCTTCTGTTTAATTTTGTTTCTGGGACATTTAACCATTTTAAATTGGTTTCAGATTTGAGGCTGGAGATACATCTGCTGAAAAGGCAGATACTATCCGCATTGAGACACTCTATCATGCTGACAAGTTGAAGACTGAAGCTTACATTACTGATCAACTAGTCTGGCTTCACTGCTTGATTACCCAATCCAGAATTGCAGCCATCGGTTTTTGTGTGAAGTCAATGCCGAAAGCCCACCAAAGAAATCAGTCCTTAGAAGTCAAATCTTCTAGTGAACCATCCACTTCAGAAAATCATGGATTATTGAATGACACTGGTACAATGAATCAGACATCAGAAATGCTCAATGGTCAGGACACTGATTTGGTTACGGATACCTCTAAGGTTTGTGGTGAATCGAGCATGAGCGTGGCCCATCCCTTACCCCAAGACTGCACAATGAATCAGACTTCAGGAATGATTAACGGTCAGGATGTCAATTTTGTTAGAGATACTTCTAAGATATGTGATGGACCGAGCAAGAGCGAGGCCCATCCCCAACCCCGAGATTGCACTAACCCGATAACCATCGCTCCTCAGCTTCCTTCAGGGGAACAAGAGTTGAACGTTGATAGGGCGATTTATTCATGTTGACCTGCGACCCACCTATTATAGATTGGAGTAGGACCATCTCATTCGTGATGTATTACCCATTTGCACAATTTGGTGCTACAGCTTGCGCAGGCTGCAGGTGATCGCGTGATTTATGAGTGGTCGAGTTGTATAATATTCCAGTTGGTATTGAATATATATATTGATCTGTCATCCTTTACAGTATAGAGTTTAGTATTTGTTTAGTGATTCATTTGCTCGTCATATGTAAAAGTTCCTATGCTCACATTGTTGCATTATGTCTAAGATCTATTGTGTAGGAAAGCTCATAGATGAAGTAACAGGCTCATTTGAAGCATCAAAACTTACTTCGTATATTCAGTCTTTGAAATCGTTTTAGATGAGAGTTTAACTTATTAACCCCAAATAAATGAAAAATAAGCGGGTTTTGGTTGGTTATACATATAACACCGCTATATTGTAAATGGAAAATAAGCGCTAAAACTTGCTTCGCTTGTATGTTATGCCTTTCCCATTGTAAATGCATACCTAGGAGCATAACGGAAAATGTCGTCTAATTTAATTTATTTTTTCGCTCTGAAGAGGCTTTATGTTTATTGTACGATATGACTTGATTCGTATTATGACTGAATCCACACAACCCGCATAATTTGAACTCGGCCCATTTAACACGTTCGCTCTCTTGCCATGCAGTGTCGTGTCCATTACTCCACGGTGAGTTGGTGAGTGCAATTGTGATAGCGGTGTACCGGTGTGGGTGTGTTGCACATAACCTCACAATTTGTGAATAAGGTATTTATATTCTGTCGCATAATGGAAAAACTAGTTTTTTTTTCCTCAACCTTGTAAGATTTAGCTAAAAATAATATCTTGCTTCTCAACCATATAATTGCTTATTTGTGTATTTGAGTGATAATATTCTTCTTTTGCCTACTTCATCGCTAGACCATAAAAACTCTTTTCATTGATAAAATTTTAAATTTTCTTCGATACTTTCTTGATTAACTTTTGTTTAATTTTTATTTTAATTTCTACTTGAAAACATATATTCAAACACAAAAAAAAACTACCAAATTCAATTGAGAAAAATTCTTAATGAAGCCAATAGCATTATTGGTATTATTATTAAGAAAAAAATGAATGCAAAAAACATATTTTGGAATAGAGGATTAATAGGGGACACACCTCTTGTATGTCAATATAAAGATTTAGATACTTCTGTTGTTTCTAATAAACATGACCCTTTTCAAAACACCACATCAATGATTTTAATATATTTCATTCTTATTTTCTTTATTACAAGAGCAACTCATGCTATTTTGAGACTTCTTCAACAAAATTTGCTCACTGCTCAAATAGTTGTAAGTTCTTGCTTTTATCAACCTTCATAACCCTAATTCATTCATTTAATTAATGCATGAAAATAAGATATGACCATTATTGTCTTATTGGGTAACCGGGTGCCGGACTGTCGGGTGATACTCATTCTCGATATATTTCAGTTTTTTTAATTACTATTGTGTAAGGTAACAGATACCATGTTCGTTTTAAATACGAAATTAGCATGACTAAATAATTTATAAACTTATCATGTACACCTAGAGAAATATGAAAAAAATTCAAGACATGTACTTTCTGAATTCTATAAGAGGTTATCTTAGTTTATATTTCTATGCAAATGTTCATTGGTTAAGCACACCAAATGAAATTTTAGCAGAATTTGACTATATATATATATATATATATATATATATATATATATATATATATATATATATATATATATAGTGCCTATATGAAATTATCGAAACAATTTTCTCAATTTTGAATAATCAAAATTTGTATTTTATGTTTTGTCAACAAAACCATATGAGAAAAACCAAATGACCACTCAAAACTTATTTTAGACATTTATGAATTAAATTAATATCTCATTGATTATTTTTTAATATTTTTGAAATGCAGGCTGGCATTCTTATTGGTCCATCATTTTTAACTAAAAATCAAGTAGTATATGATAAATTATTTCCACCAGGAGGAACAGTAATTCTAAAAACATTTGGATATTTTGGTGTAATAATTCACCTATTTGGTTTAGGAGTAAATGCAAATACCACAATTATTAAAAATGTTGGAAAAAAGGTTATAATAATTGGTCTTACAAGCTTTTTTTCTGGTGTAAGTGCTAGTTTTTTTACCCTACATATGCTTACAAAAATTAATAGCAAATTTTTTGACAAAAATCCCATTTTAGGAATCCCAATTCTTGTATCATTAAATGCAAATTCACCATTTATAGTAATGACAGCAATTCTTATTGAATTAAAAATGATTAATTCAGATTTAGGAAAATTAGTTTCCTCAATTTCTATAGTTTGTGACATATGTGGTTGGTTTATAGCAGGATTTATGAGTACAATTTCAAAATCTATACAAAATAAAGATGGTGAACAAGCATCATATATAGTTTTATGTATATTAGCATATTATTTGACTATTTTTTTTATCCTTAGACCATTAGTTATATACATTGCAAAGCAAACTCCTGAAGGAAAACCAATGAATGAAGGAAATTTTTTTATTATACTAACTTTAGTATTAGGTGTCGCGCTTACTGGCGATGTAATTGGGCAGAGTTCGGGTTTAGCTGCATTTATATTCGGGTTAGCGTTACCCGATGGACCGCCACTAGGGATGACATTAATAGACAAGTTTGATACAATTAGTACAGGTTTATTACTACCTGTGTTTTGTACTGTGAGTGGTTTAAGGACAAATTTCAACACTTTAACAAAAACATCATCTCTTTATTTTGGATCAATTATTGTCATGGGTTATCTTGGAAAGTTCTTGGGTACTTTAATGTCAAGCTTGGTGATTGGGAAGATATCTCTTAATACAGCTATTTCAGTTGCTCTTGTTTTATGTTGTAAAGGAGTTGTTGAGCTCTCTGCATATGGGATGTTCAAGGATTCAAAGGTAAGAAATCGTATCAAATTGTTCTTTATTCGTCTTTCATATGCTCGAATTTAGCCATTTATACTAGGTCGTTTGAAAAACAGTCTCTTTATGCTGCCAACATAAAAGTAAGACTGCGTGAGTACATCCAGCCTCTAATTACCTGCATCCAGCCTCTAATTAATCTTAATAAGCGATCATAACATAAGCGTTCCTGCATGTGTAGTCGTGTGTAGTCACTACTTGACTAATTGGAATATTTTCGATGATTGCAGTTATTGACGGACGAGGTATTCAGCCTAGCAATCTTGATAATGCTAGTAGTAACAGGAGTATCAGTTCCAATTGTGAGGTATTTATATGATCCATCATCAAAATATGTGTCTACAAGAAGGCAAACAATTGTAAACTCAGGTTATCTTGGAGTTATAAAGATATTAGTTTGCATATATAAAGAAGACAATGTTGCACCATTGATTCAACTTCTTCAAGTTGCAAAGCCAAGAAAAGAAACTCCTTTACAAGTTTTAGTTCTTCAACTTTTTGAACTTGTTGGTAGTAAACAAGCTATACTTGCACCATATGATCCACATGACACTAACTCAAGTCATATAGTTAGTGCTTTTAAAAAACTTGAGAAGGAAAAAGATGATAATTTGAGGACACAACATTTCACTTCAATTGCTCCATACTCAACCATGCATGATGATATATGTTCTCTTGCATTTGATAGAGGAATGAACATTATAATCCTTCCTTTTCATCAAAACCACGGGTTTGACAAGACGTTTACAGAAGGGTCCAGTATTCGAAATGTTAATCGTCGAGTCATAAGGAAAGCTCCATGTTCCGTAGGAGTATTAATCGACAAGAAGAGTTTTAATCTTTCAACATTCTATTCCATTGTCGTCCTGTTCTTGGGTGGCAATGACGACCATGAAACTCTTGCATACAGCAGACGTCTGGTAGAAGATTCAAACGTTAACCTAACCGTCATGCGGATTAAATCATCGTCTAACAACGCGGAAGAAAGCTTTGATGAAGAGGATGATGAGTACATCATTAATGATTTTCTTGCAAGTACTAGAAGTAAAAGTAATGTCATGTTTAAGCAAACAATTGTAGATGATGGTGTTGGAACAATACAAATAATAAGATCAATTGAAGAACATGTTGATTTGGTGTTAGTAGGAAGGTATCATGACCCAAAAATGTTAGCAATAACTGGTCTTATGGATTGGAGTAAATGGCCTGAACTTGGGGCAATTGGGGCAATGCTTACAACATGGGATTTTCAATTTTCAGTATTAGTAATACAACAACAACAACAACAACAACAACAAACACATGAGAAGTTGATTTGTAGGAGACAAACTTCTACTAACTCATTAATTTCTATAAATGATGATACTCAAAGTATGTCTAGTATATCAACTAGTAATGACTATTTTATTGTACAAGATAGTAAACCTTTCCAATATTTCAAGTTTTCACAAACTTGAGTGTAGATTAGTAGATGTGTTAGAGTTATGATCAAGTTTGTACATAGTTAATTTTAGAAGATAGATTTTTAGTAATAATTGTATATTTTTTGTCCACATTTTAATGGTAAATTTTAAATTTTTGCCACATTGTTTTATTGATGGATAACATAACGTTTGCTATCCTCCGTTTCACGAAACTAGTTATCCCATGTCCTTTTAAATGTTAAAAGTAATTTAATTTTTAACGAGAATGATCATCATCAGCTGGCTGAGGTTGCAAAATTCAAATAATATCCCTATTGCTTGACATTCAAATAATAAAATTCAAGTAATGCCATGATGTTCGAGTTTTATTAGCTTTCATGGTCTATGGTAGACATGATATAACTAATTCAATCATACCCGAGTGGTATGCAAACGAGACATCGAATGAATTCCATAACTACTCAAATTGACCCAACCCTATCCAATCTGACTCGAAAAAGCCATTATCCATATCCCCTAGCAAACTTGATAACAACATATTCGTTACTCACTCGATCCCGAAATAACCCAACTAACCCTCGTTTTGATTGACCAGTTTATTTAATAAAGGAAACTACAAGAGGGCTTTTAATACTTACGGGCTTTATAATTTAAACCATGTCATGAACACCCCTGTCATAACTTTACTAACTAAATTAGTTAACAATTTACATTTAGTTGACCTATTTGTCAAGTCTACATTACTACGAGCTTTTGGAACTTTATAACCTTAATAACAGTCCACCAAATAACAAAATTAAAATAAAAATTTGCCCATAACAAATTAACAACACCATTCCTACATCACTATTTTCAATATCTACAAAAATAACTAGAATAATTTATTCTTCCAAGAATGATGGAAGAACACCAAACACATTTGTTTCACAAAAAACTAAAAAAAAAAAAAAAAACATTATTTGTAAACTCCATATTACTACAAGTCTACAACTTATATACTTGACCGCCAAACAAACAACTCCCTACAATTGCTCTTCTCTCCCTTCTTCTCCTTCACTCTTTCTCTCTCTATTTCCTTCCCATTTTTCCTCTCTACATTGCTTCTTAACTCTCCTACATTCTGTATGTCTCTTCTCTACCTTCTTTTATCATATTATTTCCATTTTTTTCTTGCTCTAATTCACTTTATAATCATCTTTTTATGGCGGGAATCTGTGAATATATGACATTTGTATTGTTTTTTTTGATTTTTTTGCATAAAGTTTGAATCTTGCGTTGATTTTGATGTTTTTGAGATGAGCCCATCTGCTAGTTTAGTTAGTTTGATTCAAAGTTGTGATTAATCTTGTGTTTTGTGTTGTGTTTTTGTGATTTCGGCTGGTGATTTTTGTTGGGTACATATGTGTGTTTTTATTTAGGGTTTCTGGATTTTTGGGGATGAAATTGTTGATGGGTAGTGTCGGTTTTTGCGGGTGAATGTAGTTTTGTTGATGGGTAATGCTTGATTTCTGCTGGTTATGGGTTGATTTTCATGGGGTAGTGTAGGTATTGGAGGTTCATCTAGGGTTTCTGTATTGCATGTACACATACATTGTTTTCGATTTTGATCTAGATGCCGGGTTTTCTTTCTGTTGCTGTTGTGTGAGCCGGAAACGCTCAGTTTGCCTCTAGTATTGGTAGAATTAGAGTCTAATTTTGTCGAATTTCATTGTTCTGAAGGTGTCCTAGGGTTTCCATTAACCTACATTGAGTATTTCTAATCGGTGGATCTCAGAAGGGCTCAGTCCTAAATTGTTGGCTTTCTGAGCAAATTGAATATGCCATTGCTGAAACGAAAGCCATTCTCATTGTTGGAACCTCCAAATGATTTAGAGCCTCCTGAGCTTGTGTTTCAGGTCAGGTTCACAAAGGAGATTTTCCGTGATTATCAGTATCCTTCACTATTTATATGAACTAAATAATTAGTTTTGTCAGTAGTTCTTTTCATTTGCATGTTTTCTCGTCCCATTATGGATTCCTTAATTATGATCAGAGCGTACTTGAAGCGCATTAATTTGTATCGTCAAAGAGTATGGACATGTAAAGTAACTTTGAAAGGCAATTTGACATATGAAGAGGCTTTAGTCTCCGAGCAACGTGCGTCAGAGAAAGTTCAGAACCTTCCTGAAGAGCTGATTGCCCCTATCTTACGAATAATTCAATATAGTAAGAGCTTCTGAGTACTCTTTTTTGTGCTGGCTGTGTACTAAATCTATAGTCTGCTGATTAAGATGTTCTTGAGTATATACAGCGATTTTATTTCTCCTTGTGCGTATGTTTTTACTCTTATATACAAATAATAAGAGCTTAGGATGGCATAGTGGTGTGGATAGTACCAAGTGATCTAGCCATAGCAAACAGTTTATTCGTTAAGAAATGTAGCTGTTACAGAATCCATATTTAAGACATGGTTGGACACTTGGACCCCAAGTCCCAACCATGAAAAACACTGTCATAGGATCTTCAATCACGTCCGTTTTCAAGTTTTTGAATTACCATAAAAAAAAAAGTTGTATTTCTTATTATATCCTTTCTGCTCTTTGTTTGAAGGCAACTTCATCTTTTCGACCCCGTCTGTTTTTCTGCTTCCTCTTACCAACTTTCTTCTCTCTGAATGTCTCAGTGCCTAGTTAATTTTTTAAATACTAAGATCCTAGAGTGTCCCCGAAAATGAAGGATCTGTGAGCAAGGAATGAGCCTCTTTCCTTTATGTAGAATCATTTAGCATTATTATTAAGCTGAATTTTTTTCTTTAGCATGAACCTTCAGGCGGCATATTGATCAAGTTAGTGAGTAGCGTTTTAAAACATATGACTACTTTAGCTTATTATACTTTTGAATTTGTAGGTTTGCTCTATGCATTTAAAGGTTACTAACTATAAGTACAAGCTAGTTAGTTCAAATTATTCTCGTAACTTCTCAATTTGCTTTCAGTTCTATCCTGGCACTTCTTAATCCAGCCCACAACTTCTCTGCCATTTGTTATCCTCACCATGAAATTGGCTGGTTTAGTTAGAAGTGTTTTGATTTGTGAACATTGAAGCTTTTGTCTTATCAGCGCCGTGCACTTGTGCAATTTGTTTGTAAGCAGGATAGCTCACTACTTATCCTCTCCTTTTAATTAAAACATGTTTTGGAAAACAGAGTTCAATTTTCCCTTTTTTGCTGACTGGAGTCATTTTGTAAATTTACTGGTGTATTAAAAAGTGTCTTCTGGAGTACCTTTTCATACTGTCGTATGTGACATTGGATAGTCGGAGGTTTTTAGCCTTCTAGTTTGACATGTTTTATTTAATTGTTTCTTACAAGCTGATTTTGTCTAGAGATCACTGCTTACTCATTTGTGACTGAGTTCCATAGTCTTGTCCTCCCAAAACCCTTAATCTTATTGTTAAACAAACTTGAGATGAAGAAACTGAAGAACTAGAACGGTTAAAATGTTCGCTAAACTTCTTTACAAGCTGCACTTAGTTCAGGGGTAATCATGTACGCTGCTGCAAATCTTGCATTGACTGGACTTTTTTCACAGCTGAAAACAGTTAGTTATTACTCTTTCCATTCAAGCCAATTCCATACATTTGATTAAAATATACCTCACTTATATTGAACAATCGTATAGAATTTGCTTGAATGGAGGCAGTACTACTTTAGTAGAATTATAGTCTAACAGACCAATTACAAAGTTGATTTAGCCATATATCGCCTTCTCCTTTACTAACAAGTATAGATAATATCTAATTACATTTCAGTAATCACCATCTTGGTATCGGTCATTTCGGAAAGATCTCTAATTGGATTGAGAACTTGAACAGCAAAGTGCTAGATTCATATTGTACTTTTTATCGCACTTGCGCCCGAATAGAACCATAGATATATTGTTGTCGTCGTCGTTGTTTTACTCCATATGTTAGAATAAAATTCATATTGAAGTTGGCGTGTCAGCACATTTGCACCATGTCATCTATGGTGAAGAAATAAGGGTAATTTTCCTTTGCGATTATGCTACTTACAGCAAAATGCTTATATCAGGGTCTGTTAAATTCTTGTTCTACACAGTTTTATTTGATGGGCTTATTTTTTGCTTCTCTGTAGTCCTCCCCTTTTCTGTTTGCCTTAGGCCTTGGTCACTTTTTCTCATTAGAGACAGAGGCTCTATTATAATGACAAATTTTGAGCTAAACTTAGGTTGGTTAATATAAACACTATGTTGTACTTGATTAAATCTTTTGATTTGCCGGGGTTCTCCAGTAGTTCTGAGACTTCTGACTATTGAGGCAATTTAAGCAGTCGTTTATATGCTATACACTCGTTTTGGAGAAACTTAATGCCGTTATGCTTGCTAAATTCTTTGTTCTCATACAGGCATGCTACCATTGAGTGACTTGGTTCCTAAAATCAAATCCGTTCTGCAAGAAAACCTTGTTGAGGGTGTGGAACTGCAGGGCAAGAAGAATGGTGTCATACATCCTTGTAAGATTGTTAAAGTTTTGGATGAGGAGGCAGGCAATAACCGGTATGAGGTGGCATGGCTTGGTGACGATGCTAAAACAAGTGGAAGCACAATCTTATGTGAAGATGATCTCATTCGTAAAAAACTTCCATTTGGTAGAGAGGTTCTAAAATCTTTTATCAGGGAATCGACCTATCGCAGTATTCCCTGGGTAATTCACAGTAGTTTAGCAACGAAGTATGGACTTCCAACTGATCTTCCTGAAAATTTAAAGGACAAAGTATTTGTCCTCAATGGATGCGTAGTCAGCAACAAAAAGAGAAAGAAGAATGAGGTACGGAGTAGTAATAATTTGGTTATACCGTGTCTTCGATTGCTGTTGCCTTTCTTTAATACTGATCCGTTTTTGACTTTTTCTTGATTATGAACTGAACTCTTTTTAGGGAACTCAAGATGTAAGTAATGGTAAAATAAAAAAGAGTAAACTGGAAAGAGGGGAATCTGATGGTCCAATCAATGATGACTCCATGGAGAATGGTAAGCACTGGTAACTAGTGTATGTTCCTTTTTATGGGGTACTGGACTTCATTAGGGGTTTTTGTATATAGTGCGTTTTCTCCGTACTGTATGCTGTATGTCCTTGTCATCCTATTTCAGAAATGAGTGCTGTGAATGTGAACTATATGAAATATATAACATCAGAGCCTTAGTCCCAAAATGATTTGGGGTCGGCTGACAAGCATGACAAGAATCATTATCTTGAACCGTCTAGGGCAAAAGAGAAATAATAAATATGATATGTGAACTATATGAAATATCGATAATTTAAATGCGTCAGCGTTGTTTTCTTTTCTTTCGTTTGTTTATGCAGGGGCCAAGTCTATCACATATCCAATTGATGACCTGTTAGTGCAGCCTGGGCCTGATGATCCAGTGTTCACGGATCGACCGTCCCCCTCTAGAGATTTCACCATTCAAATGGATTGTTATGGAGACCTTTTAATGGTTTGGGATTTTTGTTCATCTTTTGGTCGACTTTTGTACTTATGGCCATACTCTCTTGAAGATTTTGAAAAGGCATTGTGTCACAAAGAGAGCAATATTGCTCTTATTGTTGAAACCCATGCGGCTCTTCTTCGCTTGCTTATAAAAGATGAGGGAGAATATTATATTGTTTCTGAGAAAAAGAAGCGTAAGACAAAGGTCAAAGATCTTTCCCCTTTTGAATGTTCTTTTTAGTCTGTTGTGCTCTCAAGTTCATTTTTCTCTGACGTGTTTCATTTCTTTTATCAGCTATGTTAGCTGATAGTGAGCTTTTCTACATCTCACTTTTGCAATTTCCATTTTTTTCAGATTACCGTAATTACATGGACGGATTATGTGTGTGATTTCATAGAAATGATTGGCATTTCAGAGCTAACAGCTCATATAGCAACCATTAAGCGGGGGCATTATGGTCTCGTAGACCCTCCTGTTAAACTGAGAATCTTAAAGGAATTGGTCGACCATGCTGTTGCCACTGATCTTGTGAGGGAAAAGTTGGATGAGAATCTTGAACAACGGCATGCACTTGGAGCTGAAAAGAGAGGTGAAGCTTTAGAAGAAGGTAAGAAGAAGAGAGAGGCAAAGGCACGTCTCAAAGCTGTCACTGAAGCCAATGGCACAGTGTTGGAGGATAGTTCAGGTCCTGCGGAGGACATCTCCAACAATGGAGAAAGATTTGAGAATGGACATAGTGAGAAACTATCACCCGATTCCAAACATTCACTAGAAAACGGGTGTGTGCTGCTTTCTTTTTTCACAATAAGATTTTAATTCAGTTTGACATTGTGATTACTGACAGTGAATTTGACATTTTGTAGTGAAACTGACCCAAAAAGCAGCGAACTGCTTGAGAAAACAAAGAAGCTTTTGGATGATCTGGAAAAAAGCAAAGACCAAAGAGTGAGTTTCCATAGTTTCTCGTGGCTGTCAATGGTTTTGATTTTTGATATGGCAGTGTCAAAATATAGATGTGAACAAAACGTCCTTTTTTTGTCTTGCAGAGAGAGTTTCTGGAGAAGGAGTTGGAGAAACGAGTTATTCGTACGAATTCTTTGGGTAAAGATAGAGACTATAACAGATATTGGTTTTTCCGACGTGATGGGCGAATATTCGTTGAGAGTTCTGACACTAAGCAGTGGGGCTTTTATAGCACTAAGGAAGAGGTACTTTTAGTTTAAATTTCTCTGGGTAGATGTACCTCCCTTGGAATCAAATGTTTCCAACAAACACCCATTTTTATTCTCCATTTATGTTGTAATTGTTTTCAAATGTACTCTTTGTATCATATTACAAGTCTTTCACATTTTGATGAAGTAATCTCTCTTCAGTGTCTCTCAAAATATATGAGCAAATAATATGAAATGAAAGTCTTTCAACCATTACAGATTTAATGGCATACGTTTCATAATTTTCAGCTAGTCCATTTTTTTCCTCGTTAAATCGAAAATGAAAGGCTTACCTTGAAAACAACATGAATCAAAGGCTTTCTAGTCTCCTTTGTTCATTTATTTTTGTATTGACATCTTTTATTATATCAAATTTATGTGTAAAACCCATGGTTACTGGATTCGCTCGGTACCCCAGGAATCGCGAATCGTAAAAAGCGAATTCTATCATGTTGCTTACTAAAAATACATATAACACACATTTTATAAGAGCGAATCGCGAATCGGTAAGGACGTATTCATAGCGAATCTGATAACCATGGTAAAACCGCCTTACAGTATAGTAAAACCATTTTACCGAGAAAAAAAATTTCTCGCCCCATATTATTATTAACTACTGTTCCAATACGACCAATGGTCATCTTAGTTGGCGATCCTTTTTTATTTTGTTGGTCATTGTTTTATCATCATCGATGATCCTATTGATTTGTGACCTGTAGTCGTCAATTTCTGTTGAGTAGTCTTACAGGACACTTTTTTTTTTTGCGAAGAACTCAATTGTTGGTGTGTTCTCGCAACTAGCAAGCATTGCCGTCTGCGACTAATTTGTGTTGGGACTTGTTTTTATGGCAAATGATATGATGAACTTGTAACAGATATTGGACTGAGAATGTATATGGATTAATTTACCGCAGGCCTTTGTTTCAAGTTCTAAAATTGAGTTTCTTTGTTTCCGCAGCTAGATGCGCTGTTGGGTTCTTTGAATCCGAAGGGGGAGAGGGAAAGGACTCTCAAAAGGCAGCTTGATAAGCACTATCTTAAAATAAGGTACACCCTCCGTTTACATTAATATGTCGATCTCAATTCTCACTTCTCAGGGCTAAGACATTGACTTTCACTTTCACATTCACAAGAAATGCTTCGCCCAACATTATAAAGATCATCTTTTTAGTATCATTGAATTCGTATAAATGAGACCATGGGATAATGATGAGAAACGGGGTGATAAAGTTTATGATCATAAGTGAATTTGTTGATTTCAAAGCTAGATTCATGGTTTTAGACTTATAGTTAACAGAATAGGAACTGTGGTGAACGTGTCTTTAGACTTTTTGTTTAGCTCTCCTGAAAATCGTCCCTTATTTGTTGAAACTCTTCCTATTTAATAGTCCTATTCTGTCTTTCTAATGTCTTGTTGATTTGAGCGAAAAATATTACTGAAACCCGAAAACAGATTGAACGGACAAAATACTTCACAGAATTTAGTACTCATATCGGGTCAAAAGGGGATACCGGATGTTCCGTTGATCTCTCTTTGGGTTTTTCAGTAATATATTAAGCTCAAGTCTGGTTAATGTCATACTCCCTTCAATTCTTAGGAATTGCCCCAAGTTCCTTGTTTACTATTCACTAGAACTGCCCCATTTCCGTTTTAAGCATGTTATTTGTTAGTATAGATCACGGTACTTTAGTGGTGAGACTCATCACCCACTTACAGCATTTCCATAGAATTGGAGGTAGTATAATAGATCCTCCACCGAGAGGCTTTCACATTAACTTCCACGATACTAACTTGACTTTGCTGTATTGCAGCAAGGAGTTACAGAAGAGGTCCAAAGATATGGCAATTCAAATTGCCGAGGAAGATGCAGTTGTCAGAAGATCGACCAGGGTGCGTGCTCCGCCTAAGGATAACCCAGCCCTAGCTTTCCTCAAATACTCCAACAAGTGGAAAGCTCTTATGGATTAGGGCATACTTAGCAGGCCGCACTCTAATGGAGGTGTATAAATCATTTTATGGCCTGCCTAGCTGCTTCGATGTCTTTTTATTTCAACTAGAGAACAGTAGATTGGATTAGGGGTGCTGTGAACACCTTCATGTTCGTTTTCGGACTGATGAGAGTGCATGCATGTGTTTACACAGGAGCAACAATTTTGTAGATGGCCGCGCTCATTATTTTCCTAAAAAGGAAATATTTCTTGTTTGGTGCTCCGTCGATTTAGTTAATTTTACTTTAATGTCCCGTGTTTCGCAATTTCCAATTTGATAATTTGATGTTTGAGCTGCCAATAGTGTTTCATCATCACAACTACAAGTAACAGTTGCCCAAATTTTCCGGTACAAGTATTTGGAAACTCAGTATATCATCAATGAATTCAGAAATAATGTTAAAAAAAATATGGTTTGAGAAATAAGATAAACTCATGTAGAACTATTTGTAAGTCAGTTCTTTCACCCTCTTAATAAATGCACATGGAGAATTGACAAAATATAGTTTACCTTTATTCACACTAGTTGTTGTATGGCGCGCGGAAGCGCGCCATACCCCAAGATATTTATATTAGCGTAATTTTATTTCTTGAGCGTAACGAGACCACGAAAACCACTACAATAACCACATGCAATTTAGACTGCTTCTTGTGCAACCATCTCTAAAAGTGTTTAAAACGCAATTTTGGGGTCAAAATCATTCCAAAATTGCATCAAATAATTTTATAACGTGACTTTGTCCTAGTATACTACTCCTTCCCTCGCTGGTGAATTGATGTCCTTTCATTTTGACATAAAGACTAAGGAAAGAGTGGGCACCATTTGTGGTTCCGCTTAGTGGATAACAAATGGACAATAGTCAATTGGGTGATCAAATTACTCATAGAAACCTTTCCTAATATAGAAAGGGCGACAATTCATTGAGACACCCTAAAAAGAAATAGGACAACAATTGACTGGGCCGAAGAGAGTATTTTTTATATTATTAACATCTTATGTTATTTGCCTAACATTTTATTTTTAACTTATCACGCTTAACAACAATAAAGTAGTTTGAAGTTACAATTATTTTTTAATTTTTTTGTTGAAATACAAGAATTGTATTGAATAAAGAATTACACCTTTTTAAGGTAAACAATGACATAAAAGTAATAACTCCTACTAATGCAACTCTGCTATCCGGGTGCCAATTGATTACTGCTACCGAAAATTCACAAAATCAGTCTCATTTGTATAACTTCTCAATCCGCCTCTGTATCTCTTAGAATCAACTCATTCACGAAATCTTGTATGGTACTGAACTCTGAGCTCTTACAATTATTTCCTTCTTGAAATCTTGTCTCTTCTCATTCCATATTAGTTTTAGAAAGTTCAGTAACTGAACTCTTTTAGCCACCACACAAGGTCTGTCCAGTGTGTATTCGTTCGTGCACTGGTTTCTCTAAAACCAAATCTAGTAAATGCTTGCAGTAATCAGGGTTCTAATGACACTAATCACCTAGAAATCCATATACTTCAGCTGGCTTTGGGCCACGTTGACCAGATAGACCAATTCCAGAAGCCTAGCCTTCAACATCCATGAATGAACCAGTATCTCTTCTTTTCCTGACAAACTGAGAATTCTTCTTGGGCTATTAACAGGGGACAGATCGACCATGTATACTTATTTGAGGCACTACCTATTAAGCCATACAAGTTGAACTCTCGTCGATAGCAGGAGCGTTCATGGTCTTTATGAACATATATAATTAAAATCCTGCAGGTCATGTGACTAACCCTATACAATCAATTCAGTATTCAGGCAGATTCACATTACTATATTTCCATCCAATATGAATACTAAATTACCTTTGGCCAATATATAAAAGAAAGGAAGAGCTATCTTTTACCAATTAGCGTAAAGTTTAGATTTGTTTATAGCTCGGAGTACTACACATTCCAAAAAGACACTGACTAGATAGTAATTGAGTTTAACAGAGCACTTATGCCTAAAGACATATCCATTCATCTACATGGTAAAATTTAGAAGTAAACAATTTAGAGCTGATTTCAAATGAGTAATCACAAAGGCTATATTTTTTTGTGGTAATAAATGGGAAGTCAAAAGTTGATGAAGGCCATCATAAGTAATAACATTACTCCACTCTCTCAAAGGCTCTTGCTATGGCGACATAATGGGGTTAGATAATTAGATTTATGCAATCTTACATAAAAGAAAAGACGTGATATATAACATGAGCACCAAAAGGTACACATTTTTCAATATTAGGCTTATCAGCCAAGCCCTTTTTATTCAGATAGATGAGATTTACGACCTTTATTCGAGAAAGTGAGGCACTGAGGCCTTATCTTCAGACCACTTATTACACACCACCAACCAGAATCATACAGGCTGTTAAGTGAAAATCTATGCAATATACGAATTAGGTTGCAACGAAATGAGCCATTTAAACAATTTCCTTGAATGAACATCTAAAGTAGCAAATTGCAAGTTTTAAGTGTGAAGCATTAAGAGGATCATACATGAGCATGCTCGACTATCAAGAAAAAGATTAATGGATGAAACTTCCACAAAAATTAGGGTCATACTAAACACCTTTGAAATATAGAACTAATAATGCCTAAGCTTTGAAATCGGTGCCCACAATAATATGGGAAATGGGCAGAGAAGAGATTAATACGAAGTACATCCTTAATGAAATGAAATCAGCATTTCAGAAAAAACTGCATCAAACAAAATTTAAAGAAAGCTACAAGAGTTTCTGCCTAGTCAATTTCAAACTTTCAAGAGAAGTAAACGAATTCACATAGGACATGCTGGAGAATAATGACACCAAAGCATTTCTAATCGGCGACACAGAGGTTAGTTGTTTTTTTGTGCGATGAGACTTGCGTTTTTGCAGGCAATTGCTATGACGTACAACATATTAGGCAATGACAAGGAGCTGGATAGTGACTCAGCTTTTAAAAAACGCTACTTTTAAATTCCAATGAGTGACAAAGATTCATTCATCTCTTCTTTGCCCATTTAATAAATGGGCAAAGAAGAGATTAATGAATACAACATAAATGAAATGAAAACAATATTTCATTTTACAAGAAACCTTTATAAAAAAAACAATTTCTTTTACCCACTCAATTCCAAACTTTGCAGAGCAGTAAACAAAAGTCACATAGGACATGTTGTATCATAATGACACTTGAAAAACACTCATATTCAATGATAATATTGGGTATTACCACAAGCTAAACAACTTTTGTGCTAAATTGCTGAATAGCGGTCATTTTTAAGGATTACTCCGCACATGGTTAAGCAATCTACTTCCTCTTGTTACAAGGAACCATGATCATACTATCTCATCATGATTCCATTTGCTTTCTGCAACCTAGCTTGATGAATTGATGATTTTCAAAGTACACAGTAAAGTAGTAAACTACGAAGGATGAAACCCTCTTTCCTCTTGCTAATTTCATTTTCTAACTTGTCGTAGCTTTTTTTATACTTCCAGATGCTTTTCTGAAGCCAATTTAATTTTTTCCGAAATATTTTTTTCACTTAAATCAATCAACCATCCATAAACATACACACTACCCTCACTCATTAACTCCATAAACACCCTCGCTGTAAATTGAAAAACATCAGCATTGCTATAACTAAACAGCCAGTGTTTTCTCAATGTTAGAGTACTATTACATGACACATTTAAATTCAGAATGTTACTCTGAACTGCTCCCAAGCACCCCAAACAACCCAAGGCAAGCAACGTAACCCATTCCATCCAAGACCTTTCAAAATGTTATCGAGAAAAGCAAAAGTAGACCAAACTTCACCAGACCCCATGACCTGTGAATACTGAGTTGTTGCATCTCCACAACCATCAGACCAACATCACAATTCTGACAGTATCATAAGGGTGAATCACGCCTATCAAACTTAGGTTCCCTTGCACATTCTATTCCTAACTCAGTTTCTTTGGTTCAGTCAAATGATTCTAAGGTTAACCTGTAAATTAAAGAAATTAATAGTACGAAGCGTTGTTTAGAACCTAAATGGCCGGGATCCTCAAAATGAGATTTAAATCACTAAGAAACCAAGCCACCGGAGAAAGAACATGACGAATTCCAGTCACTTAGTTGATTAAGGCAGGTATAAATTGGACTGGATTTGTTACTGACTGATAGTAACATTCTTAACAACTAAAAAAGGCACGATCAAAGAATTAGTATCAATTTTGATTAGACTTATTAAATTAGCATACAAGATCTCCTAAACTCTCACATTCTTTACATGTTTAATCTTTACCTAGAATTTTCTTCATCATCCTTGATACTCATTTCAGCGGCTAGGACCAATAACCAAAAATATTCAACCCGCCCAATAACCAGCTTAGTCGACACGCTTACCAGTTTTTATTTCAACTAAGTAGCACAATTCACAGTTTCTCGATGAAAGGACATAATGCACAATTGATAATCTGTACAGCAGTCACTGGTTAGATGCAGTAGTAGTGGAAGAGTAACGAGGAAGTAAGAAAATTGTGTTTATCTCTTTCCCTCCAAAACAAAATCATCGCACAACCAACAAAGTAAATTTTGAATTCAAAATTGGTTAAACTTCGAACTCTCATTCAATATTAGAAAATAGAACCAAAGAAATTAATTACCTTGAGTTGGTTTAAGATTCGAGGCTGAAAATGATCAAATCATCTCATCTGTCAACAAAGATGTCACTATCGTATTTCCGTCAGACTGATTTGTATTAGTGTGGCACTATCATACTAAGGAAAAATAAACTATTAGAGTGACACTATTATACTAAACAAAAATGAACGAGAAGGCAATAAAAATAAACTTGGATCCCCCCTTTGTTACAAAAAAGTATTAGCTCCAATCACCATAAATACTGCAAAAACAAGCAAATGAAGTCCTATAAAATTCAGGAAGCAACTTCTAGCATTGTGGTATCTAAAATATAGCCAAGACAGTAATGAAATACACAATTAAAAGTACTAAATAAAAAAATAAAAAAACACTTGAAACACAATCTAAAAACATCAAAGACAATAGCAACAAATCCTCATACTTCTCACCTAAATTCAACAGTCGAAAACAGAAACATTCAAGCCCAAAACATTAAACATTCCAAAGTTCAGTAATGACACAGCTTTGTAAGATCAATTTTACCCGAATTACCCTTTCAAAATACTAAGCACTAAATGAGGCGATCACGAAATGGTGATAACTTACTTTTTTTTCAACAGATAAATGTCTCTCCATACGTCTCCAATCCAATTGAAGACCACCTGCAATAAAAGCACCGTTTCTCAAATCTAAAAAAATCAAAGGCTAGGCTAGTTTCAGAAGGTTACTACTGCCTATCAATCCTCAATGATTTAAAACATGGCTAATTTCTTAATTAAGAAATGAAAATCCTTAATTTTTTGTCCGATTAATCATTACTAAACTAACCCAACATCTAAGTTAAGGAGCAAGTAGATTTTTCTAATAGTTCCGTCATTTCAACTAACCTAAACAAATGTACAGAGTGAATCTATAGAAAAAATAACCAAAAAATCCCAAATTTATATTGAATCAATCAAATTAAGTGTTGGATATAGATAGAAACAAATTTATTGCAAATTATGAACATGAACAATCATACCTGTATCGCGGCATTTGATTGAGCTCCTCCACCATTATCGTTGTTGTTATTATCATAGCAAGCTCCAAAGTTAAAGGCGTCCACTTTATCATCATCGGAATTAAGAGAAGAAGGGAATGGGATAAAGGTGAGGGAAAAGGAAGAAAAGGGAACGAATTGAATGAAAGGCAGGGAGGCATTTGAGGGAAAGAGAGAGTGCAGAAGAGTACAAGTATCGTGGTCGGTAGAGGGTTAGAGTAGGGTTAGAAAACTTAAAAAAAAAAAAAAAAAAAAAAAAACTAATGTTACTATTCATTATGAATAGTAACATTCCTTAGCCACTTTTATATTAAGGTGGGTAGATTTGACTGACTTCAAAGAAAAGTTTTGTTGACTTTGGTTTTGAGTTTAAAGAAGAGTAAATTAATTATAACTCCCTTGTATGTTACATTTTTCTAAAATTACTCCCTTATAAGTTGTTTTTAATAAATTACTCCCAGAGTTTTGACTCCGGCTATATGTTGCTACCATTTCCCAATTCTGGTGAGCAAATCCGTCAATATTTGAATTTTCCCTCAATTTCTCTAATTTCATGACGAAAATGCCCTTTACTTTATGTTATATGTCCTTCCTTCTCTCCATCTTCATCATTGTTATCATTTCACTCCATCTTCATCTTCTTCATCAAAATTAGTACTCCATTATAAGATCTTTCTCTAATTAGTACTCTCTACCTAAATTAAGTCTACAAATCTGGAATGTCTAATTCAAGGTTAGCTTTTCTTTTCTCTTCTGTTCTGCGTTTTTTTTTATGTTATCATTTTTTTTTTATTAAAACTAAATTGGATTCAATTGAATTGAACTTAGGGTTCTTAAATTTAGGGTTCTTACTGATTTGGGTTATTTGTATCTTTTAATTATTCAAGAGAAAGTAGTTACCATAGCACAAGCCAATACCCGAGAAAATGTTTATGTGGTGTTCCGGTAGATGTGCTAACCTCATGGACGACTGACAACCCTGGAAGAAGGTTTGAGAAGTGTAAATTCTCAAACATAAGGACTGGTTCTGTTGGGTGTGACTGGTTTCGCTGGCATGATCGTACTCAAATGGAGTGGCAAAAAGATGTTATCAACAAACTCATTTTGGAGAAGAGATTGTTGAAATGTGAAGTTGACATTTTGGGTAGGGATATTCAATCGATTAAAGAAGAAAGGAAGAAGCTGGAACATGAGATTGAGAAGATGAAGGCACAATGTAGCATTGGCAGCCATGGCAGGTCCTTTTTCAAAGGATCAAAACTGGCAATTTTTGCCATTATGTTTGTAATTGTAATGTTGTTATGTAATAAATCTTAGTTGGAATCATTGTATCCTCTTGAACATCTTGGTTCACGAGTTAATTGAGGTTGCAATGTATGATCTTGGTTCATGAGTTAATCATTGTATCCTTTTTCAAAGAAGCTTGTAATTGTAATGTTGTTATGAACTTAATTTTGCATGCATTCATCTGATATGCAATCATTGTATCCTCATTCTGTTGTAATGTATGTTTTTGTTGCAACATCTCTCAAAACTTTGATGTAAAAATACTACAACATTAGAACATTCATTAAGCTGAAAGTGCCTTAAAATACTACATAGTCTGGAATTGTCAAAATACTACATTACATATTCTGAAAGTGCCTTAAACCAACATAGTCTGAAAGTGTCTTAAACCAACATAGTCTGAATGTGTCTTAAACCATAATTCATAAGAAAATTACATGATAAACAAACAACTTAAACAGAACAGAAACTAAAGCAAGTTATTGCTAGCTTGAGTGAGCAACTCAGTGAAGGACACTGTGGCTGATGGGGGCCTGTTGGATGGTCCTGCCTGAGGTGATGCAGCAGATGCAGGCCTGTTAGATGGTCCTGCCTGAGATGATGCTGCAGAATTTGCTCTCCCATGTTGCCTCTCCCAAGCTTCCCTTGCACTGAATCTGCTCTTTCTTTTTTCTCTCCCTTCTTTTGCCCATTGGCTTCTGCCTATTGGCCTCCCACCAGGAGCACTGTCCTTGCTAGGAGCTACAGATGGGTTCTTACAGGTCCTTTTGGAATGACCTAACCCTCCACAATTACCACATTTGTTTGTCTTCTTAACTCTCTTCACCTTCTGTTCAGCATCTTCCCCTGCCTCTTTTCTTCTTTTCTTGGACTTAGGCCTACCAGGCATGGCTCTCATTGATGGTGGGAGTGGCTCTGAAAGTCCTGTCTTTTCCCAATGTTTAACTCCAGGCATTGGTAAAACTGCTGGCTCATAGGTAAGCTGATACTTTTCTAAAGAGTAAGCCTCATGGACATACTCAACTGGGTCCATCCTTTGCAACAAAATACAACACATAGCATGTGGACAAGGCAATCCACTAAGGTCCCAATGGTAACAAGTACAAGTCCTATTATTCAAATTCACAGCACATTGTTCCCCTTTATACTCCACTTCATAAACACCTACCTGAGACCTAGACCACTTACAAATCCTAGACTCAGACTCAGCCCAAACAAGGTACTTATTCACATAAGGCATTAATCTTCCCTCATATGCCTTACCACCCTCTCTCTTCTTACATATTCTCTCCATCACATACCTCCTCATCCACTCCATGTGGGTGAGGATTGGCTTGTCTCTAGCCTCTTTAAGTACTGCATTAAAAACCTCACAAAGATTATTGAGTAGAAGGTTGGACTTACATTCTGTGTCAAATGCATGCCTTGACCAGTGTCTAGGAGGGATGGCATTCAGATATTCCCATGCATCAGTTGATAGAAACTTCAACCCCTCCATCTCATTGTCAAACTCAGCCTGTGAGGAGGTTAGAAACATAAAACAGGTATAAATAGAAAGACATAAACTTTTAAACAAGTTGACAGTGAAAGTATAAAACAAACCTTTGTTGCTGCTCTTGCAGCATTCCAGAAAGTTTCCTTAAACAATTGGCCATTGAAATTGATCTTGAAGTTTGCCCAAATATGTCTTGCACAATACCTTACATGAGCCTTTGGGACAACCATGTTGAAGGCATCCACCAACCCTTTCTGCCTATCAGACATGAAAGTCAACCCTTCTCCTTCTACTTTCCCCAAATCAGAGGTCAACAACTCCAAAAACCATGTCCATGAGTCTCTATTCTCCACTTCCACCACTGCCCAGGCAACAGGATAAATGTTGTTGTTGCCATCCAAACCCACTGCAACTAGGCATATACCCGGATAGACTCCCTTCAGATGACACCCATCTACACCAAGAATGGGTCTACAGCCTACACTAAACCCTTCTTTGCATGCTCCCAGACATATGTATATCCTCTTGAAGATTGGTGGTGGTCTTTCTATGGAATCACATGCCACAATTGATGTGCTGCCTGTATTATACTTTCTAATAGCAGCTGCATAGTCCCATACACGTGCATACTGGTCACTACCATTGCCATAGATGATTAACTTGGCCCTTGTCCTTGCTAACCAACACTTCATGTAACTAACATGTACCCCCAACTCCCTTAGAACATAACTTTGAAACTTTTTCACCTTCCAATCGATGTTATCCCTAAAAAACTCTATATATTTCTCTGCCAGGTACTCAGATGTCACTTTTCTATTATAGTTTGACATACTACAACTATGTTTTAATCTTAACCCCCTGATCTGAAATGTCTCCTCATTTTCCATTTTTCTAGCATGAACTTTGAACTTGCATTTTCTCACTCCTTTACATGTGCATTTTCCCAGTTTTGACTTCTTACTATTCCAGGGACACTTACACCTATTCTTGCACTGGGCTGTCACTCTGACCCTCCCATTATGAGAATACCAGAAGTCATAACCATTGGTCACACTATGATGAACTAATGCCTTCCTAAACACTTCTACACTAGGGAACTTCAACCCTAAACTAATAGAGACTGGTTTTGAGAAGTCATGTTTAGGATTGAATGAAGGGTAAGAATCTACTTCATCATCAGAACCCTTCAAGCTCCTGAGCTCATCAGACTCTATTGATTCCTCTTCACTGAAATTAACCTCAATGTTATCAACTTCAAGTAGCTCTTTACCTTTTTCCTCAACAGGTTTGTTTTTCTGTTTTTCAACATCAACAGTTTGCTGGACTTTTGCAAGTATCAAACCATCATCTTCCTCTGCAAATAGATCTTTCTCCTCTGCAACCCTTACATCATACTCATCAAGTTGAAATTCTGGATCACTACCTTCACTCAGATATGAATCAGTGAACTCAGATTCCTCAACCTGCTCAGTTGACTTTCTTGTAACCTTACCAACCACAGCTTTCCCCTTCCCCTTAACCTTAGATACACATTTTTTCCCTTTGCTAGCCAAAGATTTTAATCTTTTTCCTTTCCCTTTCACCTTCTCTGGTAATTTCTTCTTTCCATCACCAAGCTCAAGCTCAACTCCAAACCCTAGACTCTTCTCAAATTCAACATCAAGCTCAACATCAGTTTCTAAACCTACACTCTTTTGAACTTCAACACCAGCTTCTAGGTTGTCCTCAAATTGTATCACTCTCTTTATAGGCAACTTAGCCCTACTTGGAATATCAGATTTTTCAGTTAAAGGGATAAGATGTGAGGGAGTTGGATCTGGTATTTTTGTTTTCAGTTGTCTAGGACTTCTTCTCAAAGGCAGTGAGGGCTCATTTATGAGGATTGATTTGTTGGATCTGAGTTGTTTTCTGAAAGGTAATTGAGGCTCATTTACTGTGTTTGCTACCTTTTTCCTGGGGGCTTTGAATGTGCTTGGACCACTTATGATTTTTTCTTTTTGCTTGGATTTTGCATTTAATATGGAGTGGGCCTTTAAAGTGGGCTTTGTGTCTATTACTGTAGAACTGGGTTCTGAAATAGCAACATTATCCCTCTTTCCCCGACTTCTGGTTTGTCTGGAAGATACTCCTCCTTTTGGTTGAGTGCAATACAGAGTAATGTTGTTCATCTTATACATAGTCCTCAACAACTGGACCACATCATCCTCTGTTAACAACAATGTCCTACCACTAGTAAGATCCATTCCAAACTTTCTATACCACAAATCATAGTCTAATGACCCACATAACTGCTTCCCTATTTCCTTAAGGAATTCAACACTCAACTGATCACTCATTACATCTCTTTTCATGTTTAAACAGCCACCCTTATACCTAGTGTGACCTTCAATTGTTTCAAACTCCCCTCTATAGAAGACCATTAAATTGACACTAACTGGTTTAATAGTTGAACCAGTATCCTACAAAATTAATAAGAAAAGACAACAAGATTAAATCAAATAGGGTTAAATTAAACTAACATGGTTTACTTTGGGGGAAAATGAAATATCTATCACTAGAACATCACATAGTCATTAATCAAATAGAAAAATTTACATAATTAATAATAATCAAGTAGAAAGTAAAATTCGAACAAAATTAGGGTTAACAATGAACTTACAATTTCACTGCGCAATTCCATTGTGGTAGCTGATCTCCTTGTAAAGTTAGGGTTACAAATTTATGGGATCTTAAGGTGAAGAAGATTGATTTTGGGTTAGGGATTAGGTTTTGATTTTGGGATTAGGTTTTCATTTTGGGATTTTCAGTAAATGAGAGAAGTGTAAATGAAAATGAAAGAGGATTGTGAGGAAAGAGTGAGTGATAAAGCATCATAAGTTAAATGAAGGGCATTTATGTCCACTTTTCGTTTTTTTTTTGCCTGAAAACACAAAAGGTAGCAAAATATGGCCGGAGTCAAAACTCTGGGAGTAATTTATTAAAAACAACTTATAAGGGAGTAATTTTAGAAAAGTGTAACATACAAGGGAGTTATAATTAATTTACTCTTTAAAGAATTAAACTATAATGTTATATAAAGTTATAAGAGTTGGGTGTGTCGTACTAACATCCAAATTTGAGCAACACATATTAATTAATTTTACATTAAGCTGAGCTAAACTGAAATAAGTTAAAAGTACGCCGGAAAGAGCATACCCAAATTATCATTGTAGGCATATTAATCTTTTCTATGCTCGATAACCTAAAATGACTTGATAATAAAAACACAAAACCTACTCGAATGAATAATTTATTGTTCTTTTTTATTTGAAAAGTAATTAAATAATAATAGCACTAAGTTATTGATAATGCAAAAAATTTTCATTAAAGACGGGCACTATCCACTTGCATATTGCGAGAGACGCACTATTACTCTTCAGCTTGTGATGGATAATTACCGTCTGAAGTGAAACAAAATGTTGATAATGTGCGGTTGGGTAGGAGAAGTGAAAAGTACGTACATTAGTACGTCCATAAGGCAGGCATCAGGCATCCTTATGCAACGGCGGTGTAGGAGATCTTAATTGCCGACACTGTCAGGAGTCATCAACTAAGGATAATTAAGATCTCTAATCCCTATTACTTGTTTAATCCAATGCATTAATATAATTAACTTCTTTTGCATTATCCTATTTCAGACATGATGTATTCATCATCTTAATATCTAACCACTCGATTACAACTAGTGCTCACATACTTGCTAGTGGCTACTAATGTAATACTCAACTCAACCTATTTACTAACTCACTCACCCACCCACCCCTAAAATATCTCAATTCAACTCGACCCGTGTAAAATAAAGTTTAGACCTACGGAGTACATTTAATACAGAGTATATATAAGCTCAAAATCAGTTACTAAATTACGGAGTTGGAGTTGGAGTTGGAGCTGGTAAATATATAACATAAGCCAACTTGGCCTTGTCCGCCTGTGTTGCCGGGTAAACATTTTAAAGGCTCACTCGGCTTGCCTCGAAGCCCATACAGCCCGTACATCACGCGCCAAGTCGATGCCCGTAATATGAGGCCCACAAAAAAGTTTTATGGGTCAAATTAAGACTCATGCCAAGATGGCCAATTTGAGTCTGAGTTTGGACCTCTCTTGGTTACATCAACACTGCCCATGGTCATGTCTACTTACAACTCATAACTTCATCATTTTTACAAGAAAAACGATAATACTAAAGTTAAATACGAAGTATATGTTTTGAGTAACAAGACTCAAGTATATCATTATAACCACCCGTTTAAAACGAACCAAATCGATTATCGAAACGAATATAATATTTAACTACCCAGAACCCGAATCCGATTCAATCCTTTGATCCAACCCATAGCCATAAGTCCATAACCCATAGGTCTTACGCGTCTAGATTGGCTATGGGCACGATAGCATGAAGACCCATTACTCATTTATATACTCATAATAACTTAAAAACATTTAAGAATTCCCATTTCTCTCCACGTGCTCTCTTAATTACTTCTTTCTCCTTCACTTTACTCTATTTATACTAAAATTCAACCTACACTTATTTTACTCTCAACTCTTACAAACAAAAAATAAAACAACTAAAAAATATAAACTTTGAAAAAAAAAAATGGAAAAATACGAGGAAGTAAAACAATTAGGAGCAGGAAATTTTGGTGTTGCAAGACTTATGCGTCTTAAACCTACTAATGAACTTGTTGCTATCAAATATATCGAACGTGGTCACCGGGTTCGTATCGCTTTTCTTTTAATAATTTTCGACGCAATTTTCATTTTAATTTACGTATGTACTTAATTGTGTTTTTACGTTCAGATTGATGAGAATGTGGCTAGGGAGATTATTAATCATAGGTCACTACGTCACCCTAATATTATTCGATTTAAGGAGGTACGTAACGTTCTCTATTTTTCTTATTTTGCTTAGAGAGCGGTAAAACTCTCGCTCATGAGTTTTTTTTAACACTAGCTGATTAAGCTCGATTAGTCAAACAACTCCTTATCAGCTGATTTAAGTGCTCGTGGATTATTTAATTTCATTATTGGAATATTATTACAAGTCGAATATTAAGCTAATTATGTTTTATAATAATATAATAAAATTAATAGGTGGTTTTGACGCCAACCCATTTGGGTATAGTGATGGAATATGCAGCTGGTGGTGAGCTTTTCGAACGTATTTGCACCGCCGGTCGTTTTAGCGAAGACGAGGTTTTTTTTCTCTCTTTTATCGTTTTTTTTTTATAAATGTCGACTAGCTTAGCGGATAAAATTGTAAAACTGTGAAAAGTGATACACTGATACTAATGAACTATGACGTGGGTTTAAATTTCGTCAACAACAAGTTTGACTTTTCTGATTATTTGATTTCAAACCACTTTCATTTTGAGCCAATTTTTTTTATTATTCTTTTTATTTTTTAGTCAAGTTGAACGTATAGACTGTAGTAGTGCTCTTGGAAAGTAACATGAAGAATTTGGGAATTAGTGGTGTGAGGAAAGGATAACTTGTTATAATCCTAGCTAGTAATTCCTTTATTTTAATTTCTTCTTAATTAAATAGAAAATCGGAAGAATTAGAAAACCCGATTAAGTTGATTCGACATGCTAGTTTTATCAAGGCGAATCAACTCCGCAAACTATATAGTGTGACACATTCGTAACCTAAATAAGAAGTTAAAAACTATGTGACGACTAATGTGAGTTTGTTTCGGATAATGCAATTCAGAAAAAAAGAAAAAAAAACTTTGGTTAAGACTGTTTTGCCGAAATGTCCGTAACTTGTATTAATGCAATCGAACTATTAATCATATTAGTTAATCGGAAACAAAGTACGCAAAAATAGTTAATGATTAAGCAAAACCTATAGGCTAGATAATTTGATACGTAGTCCTAAACGTAAGCTTATGTCGAGTTTAATTTAATTTTTTCAGGCTAGATATTTCTTCCAGCAGCTCATCTCAGGTGTAAATTACTGTCACAACATGGTAAAATACAAGTCTCCCCTTTAAAAACATTTAATCATTTTGTTAATGTAAGATTTAAAGTTAATAAGTTACTTAAGTAAATACACTAATATTATATTGTTTGTATATTTGTATTTGCAGCAAATATGTCATAGAGATTTAAAGTTAGAAAACACATTGTTGGATGGAAGCCCTGCACCTCGTTTAAAGATTTGTGATTTTGGTTATTCCAAGGTTTGATGAATTTACAAATTTAAGTTTTCTATGTAATACTTTTAATTTTAGCAACATTTATGGGGGTGTCATGTGAATGTTGTTGATGAAGCATGTGCTTGTTTGACCCAATGTTCATATTATCGCAAACAGTATTATAAGACGGTCTTACATGTGAGATAATCCATTTTTGTAAAAAAACAAAATTACAATATTTTTTTATTCCAAATTAGTAAGTTTAGTGGTTTGATTTTTGTGAATCTTTGAACATGTAGTCCTCACTTCTCCATTCAAGGCCTAAATCGACGGTGGGTACTCCAGCTTATATTGCCCCGGAAGTTCTTTCGAGACGAGAATATGATGGCAAGGTGAGTCTTAATTATAATCTACCATGTTTTTATTATTCTAGGAAAATGAGACGAGGCCTGTAACATTAGTTAACTATTGAGCGGGATAAAGGGAGTATAATGTGAAAGGATAGTATCGTAATTGAGTTTCATTGGGGTCGACCGATCACTGTCTTTGACTCGATGGTTTGTTTTATCCACCTTGGAAAAGACCTCATAAATGAACTTTTTGTGGTACCAATGATGAAGACCTTACACTTGGTAACATTTTTCAATTTTTTTGTATACATGTGTGGAAAAATCTCGTGCTATGATAATGTTAACTTATTGTACTTGACATAAAGTTCAGGAGTCAGGACTTTCATGGTGTCTAGTGATAATTTCATGTACTTCGGTTCAGTAAAAAAAGAGCGGTAACAAACTATTGATCGGGATAAAGAAAGTACAATTATTTTGATGACGATTTAGGGTGTTTATTGATAATTTCTCGTCACAAGTTCGATTGAGATGTATCAATGGATTATGGATATGGAGTTATGGTTGCTTGATGAGTGCCTTACCTTGTTTAATAGTACCATCACTACCATGTGAGCACATGGTGTTTAATTTCTAGCTAAGCTACTTCAAAGTTGATTAGTCCATTTTTAAGACCTTAAGCAAGTTTAAGTAAGCTTAGTCCATGTACATTATAAATGATGAGTCATATTACTCAGATAGGGTCGGGTTAATTCGTATTCCGGTCAAGTTCGAGTTATTGCTGGAAACTGTCCGTTATCACTAAATAACTTGATAATAACCGGCCCGAGAATGACCTGTAGTCCTGTACCCGGCCCAAAATCTTTTAAACTCGAAAATGACCCTACCTGAACAGATGTGACCCGATTGACTCGTTTGTCAGATCTAATATTAACAACAAACTGGCCAGTATGAGAAAAGATGCTTCCTCAAGTATATCCTTTTACATACAAAAATAAATCACAAATTCTTGTTTGTGACGGACAGTATCCGTCACAAGCTTGCGACGGGTACCACTTTCCCTCACAAATGACCCATTTAAGGGAAAAGGGGAAGCACATGGGGGGTGCCCCACATGTTCCCTCTACCCATTTTGTTAGAGGAAAAACCCGTCGCAAGGTCCGACCCGTTACAAGGGAGACCTACTGAAAATAAATATATGGTACTCATGGATTGTTAGGTCTAAAAGTGAGAAGATGACAACAATTTAACGGTTTTCCACTAAAAAAAGTGTATGTTAGTAAAGCACATCATTTACAGGAAGGTACTTAAGTGGAATTTGTTGATTATTGTTTTGGGACAATATCTTTGGTCACTAACTTGAAACAGACCTTCACCCACTATGGAAAAGTTTATGTATGTGTAAGTGTATGTGCCATACAAACAAGTATAGGTTTGCTAGACTAGCATTTTTATATATGTTACTTCTCCTGTTAACACTACTAGAATCGGTTCAATAGCCGACTGAAAATCACCGAAAGCAGGATATGGTTTGGTTTAAGCTTGTTTTGGTCGGTATTGTATTGCGGACAGCAATGAGTATCACAATGAGTATCGGCATGCATTATTGATAACTTTATAATAAGTTAGTATTACTGAAGAGGTCTTAGACTAATTAAGGGTTAGGACTTAGGACAGAGGTATCCCGGACAATAGGTCCCAGTTTTGAATGAACCCCCCTGGCCTCTCCTATAAGGCTATAATGTGCAGAAAAAAGACTAGCCTGCAGGCTTACAAGATAGATCGTATTAGTAATTAGCGTTTAATCAGCCTGTAAATGTTTTGGGGCGGGAAAGACAAGAATGAAAAAGTCGGTAATTTTTTAGTCAGTTGAGTTGTTTCTAGATCAAATGAATGATTAACAATAATAAACTTTCAAGGTTGATGTCATCGAATTTAAAAGGTTCATTAAAAGTGTAAGAACGTTCGTAGATAATGGCCGAGAGTTAAGGAACATGTTATGCGTTTATGATTATGTTTGATGGATGAAAATTTACTCTTACAGAGTTACAGTCATACTTATGCTTTATGTTTCTTCGTTTCGTCGAATCAACGAGCGTACTACATTCGACTCTTGTGAGCTTGGACATGGATATTAAAGTTGGTTACTTTGTTTTATGCCGGAAACATGAGAACTTCTAACAAAATAACCGAGTCACGTAAAGGCGTAGAGCAGGCTTAGTGATCGTTCAGTCTTAGTGATCCAAGTACGACTGTTGCTTATCTAGTTCCTGATATTCAGTTGGCAGATGTGTGGTCTTGTGGAGTGACCCTTTACGTGATGTTGGTCGGAGCATATCCGTTTGAAGACCCAAAGGATCCGAAGAACTTCAGAAAGACTATCACTGTAATTAATCGCTCAACTTCTTAACAATTACTCGTATTTTAACTTGCCAATTGACGATATTACCTATGCATTTAATTTTGTTTACTGAACTGATCAATAATCTACTGTGCAGAGAATTATGTCGGTACAATACAAAATACCGGAATATGTTCACATATCAAAAGATTGCAAGGATTTGCTCTCTCGGATTTTTACTACCAGCCCTTTACGAGTATGTCACTATGTCCATATTTTCAGTCCTGGTATCTTTAGATCTATGCATGTCAAGTTACGGGCCTTTACATTGTTCGTTTATTACGAAAGATATGATCACTATACGATCTGAAATCGGTTTTGGAAAATGCAGAACCCAAATTAAGATCGACAAAAATTCATCCACTTTACTACACATTTTAACTTGAGACCCGACTTGACAGTGACACACATTGTAGTTGTTTTTAGTTTTTCGTCTACCAAAAATTACTAATAACAACTAATCGTATTTAATGACGATGTTTTCATTTCACAATCTACGTCTTTGCAGAGAATAAGCATAAGGGAAATCAAAAACCACCCATGGTTCTTAAAGAACCTCCCAAAGGTGCTAACAGAACCAGCTCAAGCCATCTACTACCAAAGAGACAACCCGACCTTTGCTAACTTACAAACCGCGGAAGAAATCATGAAGATTGTCAACGAAGCCAGGAACCCACCTCCCGTGTCAAGACCCGTCCCAGGGTGGGAAGGTGAGAACGAGGGTACAGAAGGAGCGGAAGAGGAGGAGGAAGAGGACGATGAGGACGAGTATGACAAGACTGTCAAACAAGTTCATGCAAGCGGAGAGTTCGTACTTAGTTAATTAATTATGCTTCATCATTATTATGTCTGTATCTTTGTACAAGTATGTATAAGCTCGATCTATGGGAGCCTTAAACCAACTTTTATTTAATTTAATTTCATTTCATGTAATGTAATGTTACTAAGTACACAACTTTTATTTGAATCATCTCATCTGTTTAACATGGAATGCGATAGGTATTGACAACACAGTTTCAGAAATTTACAAAAGGGTCAAGTTTTTGGAACTACCAATACTGGGCCACATCTAGAGTGTTCGTGTTCGATACCGTATCACATTTAACATTTAAACAGACACACACGCGATGCTCTGAAATACGTCTTAAACATTTAATAAACCGTGTCTTAACTTTTTCTTAATATTTTCAAAGCGTGTACACTACTTAGACACTCGGGACATTTCAACTCAGCATATTATAGATAATACGAAGTATACTCTAGGACCTTTTGTGAATTATATTTTGCATACGTGACTTATTTCCTTCCTCAATAAGTCTTCCTTGTAACGGATATAATATATATGAGTTATTCTATTATATACTCTATTCGTTAATATGGGTATTAAGGTTGAATTGTTGTATTTTTGGCCAAAGAAGACTACTCTTTTACTAGTCGTATCATATACACACTAAAGTTTTACATTTTTGAAAAAAATTTATGTGAAGAAACCATCCTAATTCAAAATTTAAATTGATGGTTAGAGTTTTATGATCGTTTGTATATTCTAACAATTTCGGTAATGCTATTTTCAAAATTGAATTTTTCTTGAAACTAAATTTTGTTAAACCGCCTTTGTCACTAATCGGAGATAATCTTTTGGCTCTAGTCAATTTCTTACTTGAATTAAAATATGCTCTGCATAAAATTTCCGAGCCTATAAGGCATGAAGCAAGAAAAGATGTGAATAATCTCGTTAAATTTCGAACTCGAAGCGCACATAATTAAATAATTTAAATAACATCTTATATGCATATATATATATAAGGGTAAATTGACAATTACACCCCTTTATGTATCAAAATTTCAAAATTACACCCCTTTATCTTTTTATAACAAAATTACACCCATAATCAACCATTTGTTAAAAACTTGATTCCAACCTAATTATCCGGCCAAACAAAACGTGAACTGACCGTTTTACCCCTGGGTTATATAAACCTTCTTTATCTACTTACTTCTTTCATTTTCCTCTTTCACGTCTCACTTTCCCTAAACTAAGGTTAGGGTAAATTTCCCTCTAAATCAATTCTATTTCTATCATCATCTTCAGTTAATGCTAATCAACAACAAGTAGCTCTGATTGTGCACCATCTCAATTCCTGACTAGAGAAATTGAGGCATTTTTCCTAATTTCATTTTACCCTAATTCCTTAGTTACTTTGAACCCTAATTTTTTTGGTATTTCATTGATTATTTTGATTTCGCCTTTGAGCTTTTGTTTCCTTTGTTTAATGCTAATCAACAACAAATAGATGTACCTTTAGTTGTTTAATTACATCATATCGCTAAATCCCAGTTTAATTTCAGGAATGACTTTTAGTAATGAAAAAAAGGATTACTTAGTTGATATGTATGTGTTTTATGGGGGTTGTTTTCAGCAAGCTAATGTTCAATATCCGAAGCATAGCCCAGAGTATATAGGTGGGGGATTTCATATTCATTGTGGGAGAGATAGGAGAAGAACATAATTACCTGTAAAGATTATTGAATAAGAAATGACCAGTAATTGGGGGAAATTTTGTACAGTGAAAATGAACAAGAATAAGAAAGAGAGAAGGATAAAAGGAGGATGGAGCCATGGAGCTGTGAATATATAATGAGGGTGATTTAAATGAAGGGTACAACAGGAAACATATGTCAATATTTAGAGAAATCTTATAATATTCCACCGTGAAATTCTTTTTTCGTTGCCGGAGTTAATATTGGAATCAAGTTTTAAATAAATGGTTGATTATGGGTGTAATTTTGTTATAAAAAGATAAAGGGGTGTAATTTTGAAGTTTTGATACATAAAGGGGTGTAATTGTCAATTTACCCTATATATAACTATATATATACAATAAGGTTAGTTTGTTAAGTAGTATATAAATATTTTACTTTTATATTATTTCACCCGTTTTAAATTTAAGAATTCATTGTGGACCGTGGACAGAATATCGGCAGAAGTCGGTGAAAGTGTGACAGTGTGCCACGCGTGACTGACTGCGTCGCTAAGTAGACGATAAGCATCAGAATTCAGAATCAAACCACAGTATGTCTTTTGCGTGCAGTGGATCGTGATCACGTGCATTTATCTCCTTTCCACTCTATAGTGTTCACCAACTTTATTCCCGACTAGAGTTGGACAAAGGAGTGGTCTGGTTCGGCCCGTCCTGACGGTCTCTCTTTTATCTGGCCCGCTACTATAACCCGCCCAACCCATTTCCAGCCCGCCCAGCCCACCACCATTTTAGTCCTTTCTTACCCAACCGGGCCGGTTCAAGGCCATTACCCCCAACCCGGCCCCAACCTAGCCCGCACCCCCAGCCATGGTGCGGGCTCTAGCTCCCTCCCCACCCACTGTCTAGTAGGGGTGTTCATAATTAACCGAACCGTAAAAACCGTACCGAAAAAACCGAAAACCGCTTTTTTAAGGTTCGGTTAACCGAACCGAAACACAAAAACGGTTCGGTTAACCGAACCGGTTCATTTTACTCTGGAACGGTTCGGTTACGGTTCGGATTTTCATAACCGCGGTTAACCGAAACCGAACCGTGACATTATTACACTTAACAAAATATTATTTGGCTAGCCCAAAAACTAATAATTACCCTTATTTTTGCACTCAAACTCTCATACCTTACATTTCACCCTTATTCTGACACTCAACCACCCTCATCCTCAATCACTATTCACCATTATATTATTGAATTACGTTGTCTTACGTTCAACAGTTAACTATTTCTATTATTTTATCTTTAATTATTTTTATATTATGTTTATCTTGTAGAGTTTTACTATAATCACCATTAAAATATGTCAATGATAAAAAAAATAGAACAAAGTTTCTACTTGGGAAAAAAATCTGATAATGCAACGGTTTCGGTTCAACCAGTTCAACCGGTTCACCGAACCGAAAAATAACCGCAGCCAACGGTTCGGTTACGGTTCGTCATTTAGCCGAACCGGTTGGGCGGTGAACCGGTTAATTTCGCGGTTTGGTTAACCGAACCGCGAATGAACACCCCTACTGTCTAGGTCTATTCCCGACCATACATAAGAATTTTTTATAATTTTTTAAGTAGGAATCATAATTCATGGCTCATTAGCAAGTCGACAGTTGATATAAGTCTAAAATTAAAATGGATAAAACAAGTTAAAATATGATTATTTTATCATAAAATATGAACATTTTACGAAAAAAAATTTATTGTTAGAAAGTGACATTTTAAATTATATTACTCGCTTTTTATCATTAAATAAACCCAAATTTATCATAAAAAAAGGTAGCATTGTTCTCATTTTAAGTTAAGATAGTTTGAAATGAAAACTCGTGTAAATAAATTACGAGTTCTTTGGTTGTACAAGACTTTTATTTTTGTTCATTTCATACCAATTCATCTATCTTAAGACTGGTCTTCAGTTTTATAAATCACAATTAACGTGAATTAAATAACATCAAATTTTACTCGCAAAGGTATGTTTTAGCGGTTAAAACTTAGGTCAAATTCTCAAAGGTCTTAGGATCAGGTCTCCCAAGAGCAATCTTGTGGAGTATTTGTAGATTGATGATATGCCTTATAAACTTCGAGTCTGTCATCTTGGGTGACTTACCTAATATGCTCGGTTTGCTGGCTATTAAGTATATCTGAGGGTTTATCCAGAGCACACCAAATATAGCGGTTGCGAATTTTCTCGTTAAAAAATAAAAAAATTAACATCCTATTTGAACCGAAGAGGGAAGCTTTTTGTTGGGAATTATGCTTATGTTACATATATTCTATATGACATGTGGCTATTACGTATATTCGAGGGTTTATACAGAGCGCTCAAATATAGCGGTAGCAGGTTTTCTCGTTATCAAAAAAAATTGTCCTATTTGAACGAACGATAGAAACTTTTTGTGGGGAAACATGCTTATGTTACATCTATTCTATATGACATTTTTAAAAATGGGATGAATATAGCATAAATAAGATTTTTTGTTTTGTAGTAGAAGACTCGTTTTTTAATTTGGTTTGTTTTTAATCACGGTTTTTGCCATTAAACCCCGCTTAACGACTTTAAATTAAAGTCGGTGGAATACTCAAGTAACTCAACAAATTTAGTTACCTATAAATCTAAGAAAATAACGTAGATAAATAAATATTGAAGCAAAATCGCTTAATTATTCAACAACAAGAACTTTATGTTAGAGAAAAGTAGTTGAGTGCTTTAGTGACTTTGGATGAATCATTTTAAAAATTAATACAAAGTATTATATTTTAGGTTTCTATTTTTTAAATCTCACATGTCGCGCTGAACAATCCATCGACTTACCTGAGTTGCCTCATACCAAGTTCCCACAAAACGAAACCAACATGAATCTATTTCCGATAATTAAACTATCTGAATCCCACCATATGATATTTGCTTACTCCGTATTATTTATCCGTATTATTCTATAAAAATTTAGAACATTATGCCTAATCTCCTATGCCTAGTTTTGATCGGACTATTGAATAATAATTTAGATCAAATCTATATGATTTTTGGGTACTTTTTTTTTTTCCTTGGTACAACGATTAGTTACGTTATTAGGTATTGACACCGAAATAATAGATTTAGGCCATTGCATCAAAATTGTTCTTTCTAGGTCATTTCAAATTGATTTATTTTCGGACTAGTTGGTTATAGCTTTTTAGATGTTTTGTCCAAATCAAATACCTATTCGAGTGAATCAATAATATCAATTGAGGTCGATCATTTAAGTAATTAATTTGTCAAAGTAACTTGATTTTGAGTATATTTTGTGTAGTGTCCACATAATTTGTAAGATCAACTTGGACCTACTTGCATAATGGAGAGGTGTGGCATGCATGTGAGTATGTGACATAACTTTACCAAAGTTCTATTCTTTTGGTAAAAAAAACAATTGTTGGAGATAAAGTTGCATGTGAACTTTTCATACCTAAAATGAAGTTCATCATAATCTCAAATTTTTTCTCTCTTTTTTTTTGGTTCATAGAGGTTCTTTAAATCAGATTGAGGTCAAGTCATTAATTCTATAAGAATTCCTCACAAAAAAAAACAATAATAATGCTATAAGAATTAAGAAATATATTAATCAGGACGTTTATATTTTAAAATCGTGTGAAATTAAACTCTTTATAAAAGAGAATACTAGCTTTTTTAAAGTTGAAAGATGAGATAAAACTAGAGCATGGTAATAAAATATTTATATATATACTCCGTAGATAGATTCTAAAAAGTGTTTTTGGAAAGACTTATTTGACGAAAAAATAAATATAAATAGGAGAAATTAAGGCCAAGAGGTCTACTCTGTCACCTCGCTCTCTATTATATAACTCCTCTTCATTTATTTTCCGATTTTGATCAATTTTTTTCATTCATGGAACGGTCTAACAATCAGAGATAGAAGTAATAGAGAACGAATTCAAGTGGGAGAAAAATAATATACTCAGTGTAACATTAAATCTATTAATTGTAGATGATGAACAATAAATAATGAGCAAAATAATAATAATAATAATAATTATTATTATTATTATTACTCCATAGCTAAAATCATGGTAATCTATATAAAATAATTTCAAGCTTAATACCACTTAATAATAACGCCGACTCATTGTACCCGTGCATGCCCTTACGTGTAGACTTGACAAATAGGTCAATCGATTTGGGTTTGGATCAGCTCAATTCATGCTCGAGTAGTTCGAGTTAGCAAGAATTCGACCGGGTCGGTTCATTGTGGGTTTGGTCATTTTCAATTGGGTTTTCTCAAGTTATTGGGGAAAACAGTCAATATGCGATAATAAACATCCAGGTCAGGTTTAACATGATCGAGTCCATTTGGATTATTATCTCGGGTCATCTCAATTTGGAAGCATATTAGGTTCATGTCAAGTTACTCAGACCAGGTTAATTTTGTTAGGTCCACTCACATCCAACACCCATCCTAGACCCATATTACGGAGTGCGAGTATTTTTTATTTATTTATTTATTTATTTATTTATTATAATCACAAAGTGTCCTCTAACTCCGTATAAAGAGGGGACATCTATACGTACACTACACAACAATTTAGCTTTATTGAGTATTTTGTTAGTGAGTTTGGAATATCAAAGCGTTTGGGAGAAGTGCTTAAACATGGACAAAAAACTCTTTGGGTTTTGCATTTTGTTCCTCGTTCTCTTTGCCTTCCGTAAGTAACATGCATTCTCCCTTTAACACCCTTACGTATTATATTATCATGCATGTATAAATTTTCGTTTTAGACTATTTTACATTTATACCTTATAAATAAAATCACACTCACACTCACATTCTATTTATTTATTAATTGAAATCAAAAATAGCATTTTATTGAAAGTAAGTAAGTAATTTTGTAAGAGATTGTAATTTATAACGGTTATTAAAGAGACCTACTACTAATCGTGCGTGCATGTATGTATATGCATGCTTCGATTATTGGTCTACGTACGTCAATTACTATCTAGAATTGTTTTCATGCAAGTCATTCTAATAGAATTAGGATAAATCTCTTTGTCTTCGTCTTGAGGTAGACTAATTGTTCTTATATATCAAATCCAGGCAACATTATTATCCTATTTTTGGTTTCTTTATCTAATTACCCTATATATAGCGGGATATATTGTTGTTTCGCCACGGTAAAATATTTGAACGTAAATGTAAGTATGGTATATATAATTAATTGTCAGACTACAAATCCTGGTTTCGTCACTGCATTATCTATCGTAGAGTTTAAATAACAAAAGAGTGAATATATGTAATAATTGACAATGCAGAGGGAGTGAAGCCAGCAGAAGGAAGGATGTGCCAGTCACTAAGCCACTACTTCAAGGGACCTTGTGGCCGCAACCACAACTGTTCCTATGTCTGCCGCAATGAAGGTTTCTCCGGTGGACGTTGTCGCGGTTTTCGCCGTCGTTGCTTCTGCACTAAGCTTTGCTAGCTATATTAGCCCCTTAAGTCCTTAATTAATCAACCATGCAATGTCTTGGATGCTGTCTAATCCACCCTATATATAAAAGCTGAGTCTTTTAAAAGACTCTGATTGGCTCCTGAATTTTAGGATTCCCAAGTGACTTTTTAAGAAAGTGGTTGCAATGTTCAAGAATTAATTTATTTCTTTCCACTTTTGTTTTTATATCACACAATTTATTCGTCTGTCAGGATTTATTGGCTATATATTTTTGTTTAAGCTCATAATTTAAAAGCGTGTTAAAATTAGTTAAACGGAAAAAAGATTACAAAGCCGAAATTAAAAGCGTGTTAAAATCACCTAAAAATGAAAAAAAAAAATTTTACAGAGCCATAAATTAAAGAATGTTTTTTATATTTGAGATTAACGGAAAGTATGTGGAGAAAATTGATGTGAAATTCATGGAATATATGAAAACTTCAGATAATTAGATCTTCCAAAAATTTGAGTTAAAATTAAAGCAAAAAAAATAACACAAAAATTATATACATAGGATGTTTACAATAAGGCTCAAAAAAATTAAAAATAAATGTTAATATTATTACAATTGAAAAAATAAATCACAAAATCGATATATATACTTAAGAAAATTAAAATATCACGACAACAATTATTAGCCGATCTGCCTATTTCAAATGACATGCAATTGAATTACTGCTTTGAAAAATTGATTTCTTAAACATTAAAATTTCATACTTAAATGAATTTTTGAAAAAAAATTAAGCCAAATATCTTCAATATTGAACAGAAAATTCTTATATATACAACAAAAGTTAGGTTTAATAAAAAAAAAAAGGGAGAATGATTAGATGAAGATAGATGATGAAGATCCTTATTTGAGGGAGATGAATGAGGCTATGGGTGGCAGTAAATATTTTGTTTTAATTTGTTTTTTTAGAGAAGGGATCAAAAGTGAGAGGCAGACGAGGTAGGGTTTGGCTTTGGGGTGTGAGTGGGAAATACGGAGTAAACATAATTAACGTAATGTGAGATTTCAAGCATTAAGCATTTGTTTGATTGGTCTTGGGTTACTAATTTTACATACAATACAATAAGTTATACCTATTTTAAAATTTAAACGAGTTAAATATTTGAAAATGTTTGGATGATATCTATGTATTTTGTTTTTGTATTATCCATGAAAAGTGGTAACTTTTGACCCGTTTAGAACTTAAGACGGATACTATCCGTCTTAAATGAGAATTGAGTTTTATAGTATAAGTTTTTGGTCATAATGTATTACTCTTTCTGTCCCGACCAATTGCTATCAACTTTTGTTTTGGGGCGTATTATTATTTAATTGTTATTTATTTCTATTTTTTGTAAGTTTATACACGTGAGCAAATGGACAAGTGAAATGGGCAAGTGGAATGTGAGACAACTGTTTAGTTTATTATTATTTTTTCATTTTCTTGGTTTTAGCGCCAAAATAATAGATAATAAATGATCAGGACAAAAGAAGTCATAACTAAAAATATATCCAGATCCAATAAATCGTTGGCCGATATAACCATGATCTTAAATTTGTAAAATTAACAGTGATGTTTCGTTTTTTTTGTGAGAAAGAGCTAGAGGGAAGGCAGATTCGGCCGACAGAGTTAAGAGCGCAACTGCGCAAGTGCCTTCGAGTGAGGCAGAATAAAAATCAAGAAGTGAGTCGAAGTGTACTGTAACAATAGTATGCTGCACGGTAGGTTTTGTTAATACGATATGATTTGAGTTTGTTAATTGTTAATATGATATTATTTGATGTTTATACACATTAGATTAGATAGGCCTATTAACTCTACAAAAAAAAAGACGGGCTTATAAGATTACATAATTTTTTTCTAAAGGGGATACATTATATTTTTTCAATTACTACTTCAAAAATATAATGTCTAATTATCATACGAAAATATTTAAATTATCGAATTTTAAAACAACCCGTGCATTTTTGCACGGGTATAAAACTAGTGTTATCATCAACTTGTGTTATCTGTTTTGTTTTTCTAAGTAATGGTTCTTATTTGGTGTTTTAACAGTTGGTTATTCTTGTTGAATGTGTGAAACTTTTCTATTAAGAAAATTGTTTCTAGTGATCTTTTCATTCTCTTCATCATTTTTACTTTTAAAGTACCTCATCAGTTTCATCTAATTAATTAATAATACGATCGATCAACTCAGTAGCGGACTTTGGAGTAAACAATAATAGGAGTCAAAGTTTAAACTATTAAATTCGTTAGCGAATATTAAAGACTAACGAGTCGACTATTAATTTCACAATGTAATATACGGAGTAAAAAGTTTGCCGGGATCGAGCTTCCTCCCGATAAAATTAAGGTTCTCCATAGGATGGACATGGACGTCACACAAAATGACTAGTTAGTGCTTAAAATAACCACAAATTCTCGTTTGTGGCGGGACGATCCATCGCAAGCTTGTGACGGGTCAAATCTCTCTCACAAAGAGCAAGTGGCAAAACAAGTGGGGGCAAATGGAACCCTCACTTGCTTTGCCACTTGCTTTATGTGAGAGGGATTTGACCCGTCGTAAGCTTGCGACGGATCGCCCCGTCACAAGCAAGACTTATTGTAAAATAACGGTCCAAATTGTTTCATAGCTAAAAAAGAAACCTACTACCTATAGGAAATACCAAACAAACTCAATTATATTTTCGGTAAATCAAAATTAAATACTCCCTTCATCTCAGACAATAATTAATACTTGCATTATTTTCCCATCATAAAAATTAACTGTTCCTATTTTCCCATCATAAATTACTCCTTTCACCATCTCAATTCTCAAGTACCGTGTTATTTTAAGCAGTTTATCAGATTCTCGTGTAGGAAGACAGTAACGTCATAATTGCATTAACTACGAGCACTATAAGGGAAAGTGGTATTGCTTTTGCACTGACTGTAGCGCATGAGCATCGTCATACGTTTATATTCACAAATTGGCCAAGAATCCGCTGTCTGTGGTCTGCATGTTATCACGTAAATTTTCCGGCTAATCACAATATCACTATCGACGTCAAACATTCAAACGTAGCAGTTGCGAGTAAGATTATCATAAATAAATATCACGGGTCATAAAATAAAAATCGATTGATTATTTGAGACAATATTATCTTATGCTTCAACAAATGTTAGTACCACCGATAAATTAACGTTTTTATATATTAAAAGACCATTTCACGTGCATTAAGTTACATCAATTAACCTTTTACAAATATATACTCGATAAAAGAAACAAGAAATTATTGTTTGTCACAAATACTCCCTTTAGTGTTATGTTTTCGACTTTTAATGATGTTCCACGCATTAATTACGAGATCGAAAAATATGTTGACCAAAATGATGAAAGTCAAAGAGATGTTGTGGGGTACATTTGTCAGAACCACATATAGTAGACAAATATAAAAAAAAGTAGATCTTAACATCTTCGTAAATTTGTCGTTTTAGAAAATATCGACCATTATTATTTAGAGTTAATATTGTACTCCGTAGAATTGAAGCTAGCCTCAATTCTCTCATAAGATATCACACAATTACAAGTAGAGTTGTTAAACGAGTAATTCGAATTAGTTGGATCAACCTAAGTGCCGATATATAGGTTCGATTTACTACAATTGATGAAAGTCAAAGAGATGTTATGTCTACGTTATTTACTACAATTGATTGGTGTGATTGTTATGGCTCTCCTTAAAATAAAACATATTCACATACAGGTTCGATTTTTAACGTACTCTTGCAAATGAAATTAAAACCAAGCTTGAGAGGGGTCTAGTCATAAAATTGTCTATTGTATATCAAAGGAGATTGTCCCAATTGTCGAAAGGAAATACTTCTAGTCAACACCACCAAAATATCTACATCATCTCCGATTGTCCAACCGGGTCATTATAGAAGAGCTAAAACATCATTATAAATTTTCAATTTTCATTTTAAATAAATTTTTGGAAATCATTCTAAGACAAGTTAAGTAAATCATTATGAAACTATGAGTTATATATTTTCCGATCAAATATTTTTTTAAATCGGCCATTTATCATTCCATTATAGTCACATATACTTTGGTAAAGTTTAGGTGGTCTACTGGTTAAAACTTGGGCGGAGTTTTTAAGGGTCTCAGGTTTACGCCTCCCAAGAACAATCTTGTGGAGTATTTAGAGCTTGAAGCTATATATGTATTCTAGACTTCGAGCATGCCACTATAGGTGCGTGGCTTACCTGATATACGTGGTTTGCAAGTTATCACATATACCCGAGATCAGGGTTTACCTAAAGTGTACCAAAAGTAGCGGTTGTGGGTTCCCTAGCTTCTTTCCAAAAAAAAGTTTAAACGAACTTTTAAATCGGGTCACTCTTATTCGATCAATAATAAATTAAATACTCCCCAGCCTATTCACTAATTTCTTCTCTCTTTCTTATTGGATAAGCCAGATTTTTTTCCCCTTTTCTTTTATAAATGTAGGATTACGTATTTTGTTAGATTCAAATTCATTTGTATTTATGTAGATAATGTATTTTGTGTGATTTAAATTTATTTTTTTAATTCGTGGTAAAAGGTTAATTAAGGGGAATACAATGAGGTAGTACTCCATAATATCCCAAAACCATGAAAACCAATTCATGGATTATTGTACATTTGTACGTTGTTGTAAGACATGGCGGCAAAATAATTCACTTCCCACGGCATGTATACTCATAAGTCATAACTTTGTTCTAATAGTATTAAATCTTTGGAACTTGAAATTTAAATTTTAAAAAAATATATATTTTTTAATCTTGTCGAGAACTTTAAATTCACCTTTTTGGCTAATATAAATAGAGGTGAATACTTAGAATTCCTTACTAAGTTTTGAGCATATAATATATTCATAAAATCAACATTTACAAAGAAAACACTATACAATAATGGAGAGAAAATCTATGATCTTTTTCTTGTTGTTGATAATTTTATTTACTTCTCGTAAGCCTCCCTCTCTATCTAATGTTCCCATGTTCTCATGCTCATATTATCATATACATGCATGCATTTTTAGCCCTTAATTAACGTTTTTTTTTTCTTGTGTAAATAGAATCGCGGGTTTGATTTCAAATTAGAAGTACGGTCATTTGTAACTTTATCATTTAAACTAGCTGATGTAAACCCTTAATTAACATAAAAAATAGCTTTAACTCAATAGAATATTTTACTAAAAAAATGAGTTGAAACTCCAACTTATTGATCTTGATATATTCTTGTAAATCATCATTTATATAATTTTTATTTTTTTCATTGTGTTAGCATTATTATGCCTTTATTTGTGCTATTATTGTGTAAAAGCATTATAAATTATAATACCCCTACAATCATGTGATTCATGTCTCTCTAGGGGAGGGATCCTCTTCATTCCTTTAAACGGTCTAGATTACATTCCGCCTTTATCGAACGGTTACATATTTATGGATAGAAATAAAAATTTATAGAGTATAAAAGAAAATATATTATTTAATGGATTTGTGAGATAAAATGGAGAAAGAAATGGGGAGGATACTAATTTCTAGGGATAAAGTTTATGAATAAGATGGCATTAATTAATCTTCAAAGCTTTCATAAAAATATGGATGCTTTATTTTTTATTTTCTTTCCTTTTCTTTTGGTCTAAAATAAATTAAAGCGTAAGTCTAGTAGAAAACATGGCCATGAGTCCATGACCCTTTGTCACAATACCTTCGTTTTAACCATTTGACACTAATATTCTACGTAATTGGTAACCCTAGCTTGTACGCGAGTACAAACCAATAACACGATTTATTTCATTTATTCGGCTTTTTAAAAATAACGTAAGTTAATTAGTATGAAATTGATACTACATAGACACTAGTTATATAGATTCTTCGTTCTTCATGTATGTATTAAAACTTCTTTTTTTAAGATCATGAAAATGTCCCATTTTATAAAAGAGTGTACCATTTAAGGATAACATGTTATAACTAAATTTTGGCACTTCTTAAAAAAAAATGATGGCGAATGGCGATATATTATCAGGAAATTGTTACATTTTATTTTATTAGGAAATAGTTACGTTTAGCCTGTCTTGATTACATACGGGTTTGGTCCTTTTAAAATAAGAAAATGCGTGATACTCTGTATATAATATGTTATTGTTGGACATGATAATGGTAACAGAGATGGTGAAACAAGGTGAAGCAAGAGTATGCCAGACAAAGAGTCACCATTTCAGGGGAAATTGTTGGAGGGACCATAACTGCGCCATGGTTTGCCGTACTTTTGCACCAGGCGTTGTTGATTAATTAAATAATTTGCTGCTTTATTTGTGTTAGCAAGCTTGTCATGGGTCACACACTCACACCATCTCTTAGGATCATATGTAATAAGCAACTTTAGCTAGTTGCTAGTGTCTTGTATTTCGTTTTCGAATGTTACCGGTTTCAGGTCGATTTTATTTTGGTAATTTGAAATTTATGTCACGTTCCCTTACTTCATTGTCATCTATTTCACTTTAACTTGTGGGTCGATTTAAAGTCCTTATACGTATAGTATAGGCAACAGTAATCGGATCACAAAATCTAATTTGAGACCGTCTTAAATTGTCTAAAGCAAGACTTCATTGAACCGAAATTGAACATCATTTTCATTTATGTCCGCACATGCATCAAAATTAACAACATACAAATTCTAACATCATCGCGGATACACGATAGTTAATTTGATTTTTCAATTTCCAGTGTTCTAAAATATATAACCTTTGCAACAAAGTTACAAACTTTGCAAATGTCAAATTGTTAAGCTAATATTGTGTTCTTGGTATGGCTACCATAAGTCCATAACTAAAGTTCGATGTGAATTGACAAAAGACAACGTTAAAAGACCTTAGCTTAGAAAAAAGAAAAAGAAAAACACACACCCGGCCCGATGGCCGTGAAAAGGTACATAACATCTAAGCCATTTTCTTAGAGCCGCCATTCCTTGCCTTTTGTACCTTGGCAACGTATTCGAACAAGCTCCCATCGAAACATCGCCTTACCGATTCTTTTGACAAAAATCCTTCATCGTCTTTAGCAATCATGTAAAGAACTCCCCATTCGATCTTACTTGCAGCCCTGAAATCGCGCAAAATATATGACATTTTATTTACCAATTCACAAAATCATTTTATGAATCGTATAACAAAACGAAGAAAGAACCAAAGGATCAAACACTAAGGAATAAATTCATACCATCCGAAAAAATCGAACACATTTCTATTTGCCTGAGTCATCTTCCACAGTTCTTTTAGCGAGAGCTTATCCGGCTTAGTGTGGCCATACTTGCTAAATATGTTCTCGATATTTGCTGGAACAAACCTGCAATACCGCTCATGAATCTAATTCACCAGAGGGGTATGTGATTTAATGATGAATCCGATTTGAGTGTTAAGACACAGGAACGATCTTCTATTAATTAGTTCTAGTTATACAAAATAGGAAAAGTCCTAATTAATAGACTTCAATTCTCCTCATCAAATAGATAGGGAGTGATTTCATTTTTTGTGTAAAAAGAGTTATACGGGTGATTTTGATGCTCACGGGTAAGGTACCACCTCTCATGACTTTACAAATTAAGTTAGCTAGCTGACACTTGCTCAAATAGATAGTTTTAACATGAATAAAATAAATCGAATTGGACTACATGTTAAAGTCAAATGTGGACATGGCTCTTTTCGTGTGGAGATGCATGCTAGTATAATTCAGAGTACAATTAGACAAATGTCGACATATCTATAACCTATCGCAGGTTCGCATGAATCACTTGAGTCAGCACAACTAAACCAAAACCTCAGTGATAACATCTGCATGTATGTCGTAATCAGCAGTAACAAATTTTCCAAAGGCAGATCGATTTTAGTACAGACGGACAAGATCATGAAATCACACCCTTTTTTAATTCAAATACATTCTATATGTTAACCTAGAATCTTGTATTGTATTGAGAATAGCGGAGATAATACATGTCGGACTATGGTCTATAGAGCCTTAATAATAACATGTATCGTACATACAATTACCTTCCCTCAGTATCATAGGTTGCGGAATCACTTCCATGCTTAGCCTTGTGTATGTTTTCTATGTAAATCGGGAAGAAAGGTGACGGTAACCATGACTGCAATGTGCATTACATTAAATTAGGTTAGGCACGTGTTTCAACAATGACTCGCCACACAAGTGATGAGGACAGGGGGAAATTTTACAACGGACAGTAATTTCTATATCGTATCAATGCTAATAATAGCGAGTAGTAATTCAAGGTCATCTTAGGAAACACGGCATAATTCAAAGTGAGAATTACCGGCAATGTAGGATAGCTCATGGTCGCATGAACAAGAATCATGAAGATGAAAGAAGCAAATACATTGAAACCTAGGTTGCGAAATCCTGCAGGCATGCATATTATTAAACATGATCATTTCTTCTAATCCATATATTAATATCGCGATGAAAAAATTAGCGCAATTTGTAGAATTTTTTTTACCTTTAAAAGTTTCAAAAGGGTAAATAATTCCATCACCATTTTGATCGAAGAAGGCAACATGTTGTTGGAGCACGGACATATTGTTATGTTTGTGACTCCATGTCCCATTTACATTATCCGTATCTGGTGCGACCACCGCTCGAGCCAAGTCTATGCATAAATTGCCATATACACGCGTATAAAACAGATCATACAAGACTAACCGATGAAATTAATGAGTGCTAAGGAATATCATGTCTCAGTCATTTGTTTATTTTTCTTTGAACAAAATAATACTCCCTCCTAGTCGGTCATTTCTTCCCTCTTTCCTTATTGGGTAAGTCGGGTTTTCTTCCCTCTTTCCCTTTTTGGATGTGGGGTTGTGTGGTCTAAATTCATTTGTATGTGGGGTAGTGTGTTTTGTGTGGTCCAAATTCATTTCCTTAATTTTTGTGTAAAAGAGAAAGGGGAAAAAATGAGTGACTAGGAGAGGGAGTAATACTTAAAACAAAAAAATTAAAATACTTAAAGTAAGGTCAAAATTTTGGATAGAATATTCCATCTACTATTTGGTTTTGATTGATGCCTATGACAACTAAGCCCTATTAATTAATGTTTTTAAACTCGTGAGTGAAAAAAACAGTCGTCGGAAACCAAAGATGATCACTACTCCCTCCGACCCCGCCAATGGTATACATTTGCTTTATTTTTACATTTGCTTTATTTTCCCGGCCATGGCTACTCCCTCCGTCTAGTCATAAGTCATTAGTGTATATATTTGCTTTATTTTCCCTCCATAACATAAAGGGAACGTAAACAACTCACTAGGACAAAGAGAGTAGTTGTTTGAGACCTAAAGTTATATTTGCTCATATATCATAGAGACGTGTACAATAAAGATGGATTCGCATTACATGCACTGATGCACGTAACTAACTCTCAATTCAAATTAGATTGAACACACGCATTCATTTCTGATTATTGTATATAAGAAGCATGCAGTTACGAGTCATAGAAGTTTATCACGATCATCACTCAACAAATAAAGAAGATAAATTAGTTATAAAAATATTTCAGACTTTCAGTTATTTGTGATATCTCTATCAATCAACTTTACGCAATGAACCCTTATATGGGTCATCCTTTTAAGTTGGTAGCATATATTGATATTTTTTTATGTGCTTCGTATAACATTATTTGACAAGGATTACTTCAAATCAAATGGGTTCCCGGCTTCCCGCCTGTGAGTTATTGGAGGTTGTCTAGGGTTTGAACCAAACTCGTGACTGACTGGCTCTGATGCCACGAAAGATGAACAATACTCCGTAATTAATAGTGTTTTGACGGATCGTTTTTTTACTAATTTAGTGTCAGACATATCGATTAATATACTAAAAACCGTCTCATACAAGAATTATTGCTCCTGATATTGGAAAATTATAAGTCTAATATTCATTCAATTTGTTAACAATTTGCATGAGGTAAACACATTAACACAATATAACTCAACAAACTAAAAATTAACATAATGACAACTAAAATTAACAAAAAAAATATGCATAAAATTATGAAATGGCAAAAAAAAAGAGAAAAAGAATTACAAGGCTTGGGAAGTTTAGTCTCTAAATCAGTTTTGATAGGCCTAATTGATGTGATTGGTGCCTTTGATGCAATTGTTTGCATGGCTTCTTCAGATCTTTGAGGTTCCCCCATCAATTTTTCTCCTTTTTCTTTATTTTCTTTTACTCTTTCAATTTAAGTATATATATATATATATATATATATATATATATATATATATATATATATATATATATATATATAAATATATGTAAATAAATTCAAACTATGGAATATTAGGAAGAAAAATAATACGTGGGAGGTGTACATGCTTAGTTATTCCTTAATGCATGGGGTATGTGACATGTATGCTTTTACTTTTTCTTTGGTTTTACCCGAAAAAATTTGTTAATCAAGAGTTTTTTTGTTTTTTAAAGTAAGTTTAGCAAGAGTTTTTTTATTAACATTCATTCATTCTACCACAAGTTGTATTAAAGAAGTTACCTATTAAATAAATAAGTTTGCATGTATGATAAGTTAAATTTTGTGATAGAGAATATCTATGATGACTTAAATAAGAGGGTGTTGAGTGTGAGACTAAGTAAACATATTTATTTTTGTAATGTTGTGTATATAGTACTACATTAATAATAATAATAATAATAATAATAATAATAGTAATATATAATTATGACCAAATAAATAGGCCGAATAAAGTTCAAACTTAATCATCATGTAAGTGGTCTACTATGACTCCGATCACAGTTGTGTTCTACGAGAGCTAGTGCTGACGCTCACTTTCGCTCAAAATTTTTTCAGTTAAATCTTTTATAAATTTCTCGAGTTTTCCTTATATTATTTCCTTCCCCCCAGCTGAAATTGTAATTCCTATCAAATTCAAATTCCGCCTCCACCGTAGTTAATTCAGTTAAATTATTATCTACTCCTGGTGCTTACTTCATATACCGTCTTTATAGTTGACTCACCTAGCTAAAGATAATGGTCTCAAACATAAGACTCAAACTTCATATCTACAGTCTACTTAGTAAAGGTGAGTAGCTATAAACTTAACAAAAAAAACAAGAATCTAAAATCCAACAAAGAATGAAATGCGTTTTCAAACCATCGAACTCTCTCCTGACCGTAATTCAACCCTACTTAACCTAATTAACAATAATTTATTTGGAAAACGCCTTATTTTGTTAATTAATTCCATTTTCAATATTAGATTTGTTATTTTCATAAATGACAAAGAATATTTATTTATCTTTTATTTTTATTTAGGAAAAAAAGGCACAAAACGACCAAAAACCCAAAGGGCGGCTCTCTATGATTGCTGAAGCCACCATCTCTCTCTCTCTCTCTCTCTCTTTCTTTCTTCTCTCTTTCACATCTTTCATATATTTTCTCTCTCTTAATTTCGCCCAACAATTTCTGATTTTTGTTAAGTCATAGGTTTTACAGACAACATTAGTACGATTATCCAATGTTGTTTCCTTTGATTTAACTCTTACTTTTTCTCCAAAATTTAATTCTTTTGGTATATGGGTCTCCAAGTTTTCAACTTTTGGGAGGTCATATCTTATTCTTTGCTAAATTCCATTAATTCCCAGGTAAAATATTCGATTTTTATTATTGGGTTTCTCTTATTTTGTTAAAATATTTAATCTTTCATTATTGGGTATTTTTAGATTTTGAGATTCTCTAATTTGTGGTGAAATTTTCAGTATTACTACTATGAAGTGCTTGTTAATGATGTTTGTATGTTGAATTATGTTTGGTGTTGTTTGTATTTACTCCCTCCGTGTCGTTCATTTGTTTAGCCTTTTTGTTCTTTGTGACGGGAATTTTAATCAAAGTTAAACAAGTGATTGGGACGGAGGGAGTATCTTTTTTTTTTCTTACTGTTGAATTGATTAAATGTGTTTGTAATTAGGTTTTTAAATTAAGTTTTTATAAGATTTGTAGGGATTGAAAAAGTGGGACTTTGGGGTTTTGCTGATTAGAGATGAATTTGGAATGGAATGATAGGTGTGGGACTTATTGTGATAGATTACGGGGAATGATAACGCCAAAGGGTGAAGAGCTTGCTCCACTCGCTTTGTTAGAGTATTAAATAATCGGTTTTTCTTACTCAAGTATAAAAACGAGTGGCACAATATATTTCTTAGTGGCGTTATGGCCAACCTAGATTATCGGTTTAGTTTATTTTGCAGCTTTGTGATGCTTTACTATGGGTTTATAGTCACTTTGAATAATGAAATTGAGTAGATTTTAATGGAGTTTTGTTGATTAGATATGAGATTGTGTGACAAATTCAGGAACTACTGTGTATATTTAGTTCTGTTGAGAGTTTGAGACCAGCTAGATAGTGTTGTGCTACTAAAAAAGCCCGCCATTCTTGGTTTTCGTGAGGAGTTAATGGTAAAATGATCTTTGTATGCTTTAATGTATGCCCTACTGCCCTTTTGTTTGGACAACTGAGAAGGGAAGCGGAAGGATGGGGATGAAGGGGAGGGAAAGGGAGGGATGATGAAATGGACTAATGCAATTCCTTCCAAATATATCTCGTGTTTGAGGGATAATAATTAGGCTTGTAGGTGGAAAATTAATCACTCGTTAACAAAATAAGGAGGATAAGTCTCTAACTTGTTTCTTCCAACTCTTGCTAGATAGTTTTTTACTCATTTGATAAACTTTCAAGTTTCAACCGAAACTATCAGTAGAATCTGACAATCCTCAATTCAATTGTGCAATCCTAGCCAAACACTGCTTCAGTACAGTGTAAGATTGTAATCCCGTCAGCCTTGCTCTGAGTAATTCATTAAGAACATGTTAATGCTTAAATTCATGCTTGTTATTGTTTATCAGCCAACAATTTGATCAATTGACAATATTAAATAAGATGGGGTAGTTGATCTATCAAGACTTGGGGTCTATTAGCACATTATTAGAGTTATTAAATGTGATGATATATTCTTTGGTTTCTATCTTGATGCTCTTATATCTGGACCGCACTACTGAGTCATGAGTCTTGTGCCCCACTTATCAGCTTTGAAGGTTACTATGACCCTGCTTTGAAGCGGTATCAACCACATCTATGGCAAAACAACTGAGAATGGATCTCTATGGTCGATTCCTGGTTACGTCTTAAATTGTGAGTTTGTGGAATGTTTTTTGTTGCTAAATGGGTGATATTGCTTGCAGATTCTGTAACTCATTTACGTGCTTATAAATATTTGAAGATAAAGTGAGAGTCAGATGATTGCTTCGGAAGATCTTGCAAAAATCGGAAAAATAGTTTGCTATTTTGGTTACAATTGTTTTTAATCTAGCTGTTTACATCGAGAGTTGTTTTCTTTTTTTTTATGGATGGAGATGAACATGCATTCTTCTTTTCCAATGCACACCGGGGGTGGGAATTGCCCTACCTTACCTATTTCAACTTCTAGTGGAAAGTGTTTCAGTGAACTCAAATCGCCATTGGCCACTTTGACGAATCCCTTAGAAGACTTTCCAAGTTCACCTGACCCATTTGCTGTATCATCAAGAGAAACGGTCTCAAGCCCTAATATGCAGGCTAACCCTATTGCTTCTCGTATTGGGTCCTCTCACAACGATATTCCTTACGTGTCGGGATTCCCAAGTGATCTACAGTTCCCTTCATTCACTGCCTGTGAAATGCAGCCGCAGAATTCTCCATATATTTCGCAGTCATCAGGAGGCATATCACATTTTCAAAATGCTCCTCTAGATATTCAACCGACTGGGTTTATCAATTACCATAAAGAAGATGATGACGATAATTCTTGGAGTGCTGGCCAACTTCAGGATTTGCTTGATTTTCCTGAAAGCTTACCCTTATCTAATGGTCAAGTGGGTAATAATACTGAGTTCATGTCGAATGATAATCATGTCAAGAGAATTACTTGGAAAGAGCTTGCAGATGACGACCTGTACGTCAGCAATTTGGAGCCTAACTGGAATGAGATTCTTGGTGATTCCAATGTTGGGGACCAGCAGCCAAAGGTGGGTTCTTGCTCATATGTAGTTGTAAATTTTAGTAGTTTCGTGCGTAAAGGAATCTCTTGTCGCATATAGTTTGAGGAAAATCACATATGCAGCCGTTTTGAAACCTTGGAAGGCATAGACTCCTAGTATATGTACGACTTTTTAAGAGTGTACTTCCATTTCAAATGGAGGTGAAAGCTCATTGTTTGGTTTTACATTATGATGAAAGATTCCAAAATGGCTCACCAAACTGGTGATACTTCTTTTCATTGTGAAGTAGCATCCATTTGATACGATGCTGTATTTTTTTTGGCTATGGATAATCAGGAAGCAGCCTCTAAGCTGCGTACATCTGTCCTTATTCTTTCAATTTGATTCTACTTTTGTTCCCGCTTGCAGGTACCACAAGCGTCCTCTGATTTAATAGCTCCACAGCCAACACTTCAACATCAGCTTTCTTTACCCTCTAGAGAAATTTCTGCTGCTTCCAATTCGGCGTCCACTGCTCAGTCAAATAAACCCCGCATGCGCTGGACACCAGAACTTCATGAAGCCTTTGTTGATGCTGTCAATCAGCTTGGTGGTAGTGAAAGTGCGTTTTGCTCTCTAAAATGTTTTTTTTTTAAAATTTGTTTGCTGTGGATGGCATGTCTTGATGATGTGTTTCGACTCGATTGACCTATGGTTTTTATTTCAGAAGCTACTCCCAAAGGTGTCTTAAGGCTCATGAATGTTGAAGGCCTGACCATCTACCATGTCAAAAGCCACCTGCAGGTATGAGTTTATGTTATGTGTCAATGCTGTACATCACTACATGCATTTCTTCATGTGTGCTCACATCAGTATTTTTTCAATTTCAGAAATATAGGACTGCAAGGGTCAGACCAGAATCATCCGAAGGTCACTCTATACATTTTTTTTATTGTTATTTGAATGTTTGTTTTTACTGTTTCATTGTTTTTATTTCCCACCTCTCTTATCTGTTGCTCCCCTCATCCAATTTATGTCTCCTTCTCTTTCTCTGTGAGCTTGTCAGAAGGGTGTAATGATAACTTAACCGTTATTTTTACAAGCTTTATGTGGCAAACCACTTGCTTATAGTGGAGAGCAGTACGTATCGTCAGAACAGTCAAACTCTAAACTTGTTCAAAAGATACATGACTGCATGCAGCTGAGCAAGAGATAATTAATAATTATAAGATGAGATTGATGGTTGTACGACTCAGCTGTCGGCTTTTAACGCACTCCATCCCAAAAAAAACCTGCATTTCTAATTGGCAAAACATTTTGTTAATTTATTAGACTTTTCGGTGTTGTTCTACAGGTAATCCAGAGAATAAAAGCAATGCTACTGAGCCGATGTCATCGGTAGACTTGAAAACGTAAGCCATTATTCTCCTTCAATATTTCTTTTACTTCCACCAATTGTCGAAGCCTGTTTGTGTGTGGGAAACTGGGAGCTTGTTCATGTTTGTGCTTTATACAGTATACTCCCTATATTCACTTGGTTTCACTGCATTGTTTTTGGATCGTGTTTTAAGAGATGAAAAATATGCGAGAAAAGAATGGGACCCACACTTGCATGAGAAAGTATTTTTGTGTTATTTGTTCCCCAAAATAGAAATGTAGTTAATCAATTCAAATTTCCAAAAAGAAAAGAGGTAGTGAACCTAAATGATTATAAGTAATAGTAGCTTGATCCCCACCCTTCATCTATACTGCATCCATCCCATTTCTCTTGTTTCCATTTGAGTTTGAAATATGAGAGTGAACAATAGCTATTGAATAAATCAAATATAACGAATACGTATGTTTTGAGAAATTAATGTCACCGTTAACATGGGTTGACCACAAAAGGCAAATGAAGACGATAATTTTGGGATGGTGCTTGGAGGTAGTACCAGATACAGTTTAGTTAGTTTGTTTTTGAAGCATATTCATTTTCATGTTTGGTTTCTTCTAATTCTCAATTTCCTAAATTTTTTTTATCTAACTGGTTAGACTAACTTCTGTGTTATGGATATAGGAGTATCACGATAACCGAGGCTCTGCGAATGCAAATGGAAGTTCAGAAGCAGTTGCATGAACAGCTAGAGGTATATAGATTCTCCAATAATTTCCTTCACATTTCTGAAAAATTACTTATTTGCTGTATATGGATTGTTCTTGCCAGAGTTATAGGGATATGATCTGATTTCTTTCGAAATATGATCTGGTTTTTTTCTTGACTTTCTGGGAAAATGCTTAGTTGCGAGAACAGCTTGAGTCGTATGGTCCAAAGAAGCAACTTCACACTAATATTAACTTTCGATCAAACATAGTGTTTCCCTGATTAATTTGCTGATTTGCTTCTTAGTTTGAATGGCTTGTGTGGCCTGCCTATATGATCTGATTTCATACCAAACGACGGAAGTGATCTACTTCTTGCTGGATCCCATAAGCTCTATTTCACTACACCTTTTATACTTTAATGAAGCTGATAATTTGGTGCATCTTACCGTAAGTTGGTTTCAGTTTCGCCTTTTTATCTGATCTCTGTCTCTGCTGTTCAGATACAACGAAAACTGCAGCTACAAATCGAAGAGCAGGGAAAGTACCTCTTACAGATGCTCGAGAGCCAGAACAAAGCCGAGAAGGAAAAGATTACGCCTGGGCAATCGGAGGGCAACGGTCCCACCTCTCCTGACGGGAAGTCAAAGGCTTCCGATCTTGACCATGTACAGGTAGGGGTAGGTACAAGTACCTCAAGTCAAGCGCTCGGAGAAATTCATAACTCGAAAGGAAAGCAGAAAATAACCGAGGGTTCTGGCAGTTTAGATCAGCTACCAGAAGATGACAGGTCTTCCCTTTCTCCCATGAAACGTCCGAGAACCGATGATTCATGTCAGTAGCATGAGGAGTAGATCTTGCAAACGGATCATTTAGGTCAATTATGAGTCATGCTGCTGCTATTTTTGTAGTTCCAAAATATGAACATTAATTTACAGCATGGGTGCGAAACGGTGGTTTCTCGGTGCCCTTTGACGATAAATCCTCTGTTCAAAAGAACTACAGTTTCTCGACTCGAGTCAAGTCTTGGATGTGGAAATGCTTGGACTTCAGATTTGTCTCCTTGATTAGGATACACTAATTTGTATGAAAGATTGACCACTTTTTATGTGGATTGATAAATACTCTTGTGGTGTTAGAATTTAAATTAGAAGTTTACAACTTTAGATGCATTTGTTCAAAGTTTCTGCTATTCAACTGCTTGATTTCCACACTAGATTAAGGACAAAGCAAACAAAGTTATGCTTAGTTTATGGCTTCTGGTCTTGTAAGTTTAGTTCAGTTCAATTCTAGTCTTCAATTTAGTTCAAGTTCTATATGTGCAACTTAGTTCAGTGCAGAAAGTCTTAGTCTAAAAGAACGGTGCCTTAGTCGTACGAAAATGAACATGACAACTTAATCAAACCCGTATCCTTACCACACGTGAAAATACGCTACAAGCCTATAAGATACAACATCCCAAGTACTCGAAAATAACCCAAACTCCTAAAAAAGCATCGTATAATCATTTGGTCATTTGGTTTCTTTTGAGATGGATCATTTTGGTATGAAACAATAAGACGGAGTTTTGAAAATGTGACCACTTTTGGATAAACAACTTTTACAACCGTTGTGATTACATTTAAGTAAAAAATGTCTGAAGGGTCACAAAACTCCGTTTTATTGGTCCCGGTCTGAAACAAGAATTTGTCTGCCTCCCTCCCTTGGTAATCCGAAAAAGCCTAATCCGATCCAAAATAACCCGACCGACCGAGTCGAAATGAAAACAAGCATAGTACTCCGTAAAAGTTAGTAACAACAATCGAGACGACGTGGTTAAGGAATTCGCCGGAAAACACAAAGGAAGAGAGAGAGAGAGAGAGAGAGAGAGAGAGAGGATGTTGTTTCAGGTAGGAGGACAAGGTACTCGACCTACCTTCTTCGAAATGGCCGCCGCTCAACAGCTTCCTTCTAGCTTACGCTCTGCTCTCGCTTACTCTCTCGGCGTATTCATCTCTTTCTCTCTCTCTCTTCTTTCAATTTCAATTTCAGTTTTAATTTTTAATTTTATTGTTTTTCGTAATTATGCTTGTATTTCGATTTTGTAATTAGTTGTTTTGAAAATTAGGTTTTGTTTATCTGTTTAATTGGAGTGTTAATTAGGATTTTACAAATTGCGAAACGATTCGAGCATGGCGATTACATTAAAATTGATTAACATGTGTATTGTTAGAGTGTATTGTGTATCGGATGTGGCGTATTCGTGATTAATTAGGTGAAAGCATGATTGCGAAATCGTGGAAGATGTAAAAGAAATGCTGCCGAATTTTGTTTGTAGTTTGTATTCATGGTTTGGCAGTAGTATGGTGAGTTGGTGATTAGTTGAGGTTACTGATGATGTAATTTAGGTTGCGTTGACGGTCGTAAATGTTATTGTCGATGTACTCCATGTGTGACTCACTGATTCACTGCTGGTGTTACTACGATGTGGATTCCGTGATTTAATGGATGGAATGGTATGCGAGTATGTCGTTGTATATTATGAGTACGTTTGTCTTTCACGTGGGTGGCTGAAAAGACGAGTATGTGCCCTAATGCAGGTGATGGCTCTCAGAAGGCCAATTTTACATAAGGTGTTGGACTATGAAGATGAGTTCTTTGCCTTGTTGATGTTAGTTCTAGAAACTCATAGCGTCAGAACCACAGGTATTGGATGTCCATTGTCGAAACTTCAGCCTTTCTTCAGTAACATAATTTCATTTGTAAATAGTGGGTAGGGATGGCTTAACATCAAAGCGATTCATATAATGAAGGAGCGGAATAACACTTCTTTTATTGTAGCTAAAAATGTTGAAATTTATCTTTGCAATTTGCTTATTGAAGGGCAGGAGGGACGGAGGTGTAAATGTCTAGACAGTGGACTTGTCACTTGTGTGCTTTATATGTGCGTAATTCCGTAAAGATAACATCAAAAAAAAAATACGATCCTAGTGATGTGTCTCAGTTAAAAGAACATGCCTTGAAACTAAGATTAGAAATGCTTAAGGTCGGCAATCTATGTCAAATTAGAATAGGAACTAATAGTGTAGAACGCCACAATAATGTTTTCCTACAATTGTATAATAAGATTGCCATGATAGTGTACTGTCTTTGAAGATCGGATGAGGGGGAGTTATATTTATTTTTCTTCTGATGTTTTTCCTATGAACGCCTTCTTTGTTTATATGTTCATTCATTTATGTATAAGTATCTCTTGAGGAAATCTACTACTATGGTTTTTTGGGCAACATTGATATAATCTGTTCTTTTGAATTGTTTGTTTTCAGATGCTTCATTTGCGGAGTCTTTATACGGGTTGCGTAGAAGAGCAGTAAAAATTAAAATGAAAAAAGATGATCTTCGTTCTGATTCCACTGATGGAATCCAGCTCTCAGGGTTAGGAAAGAATCAGAGGGTCCTTTCAGTTGTTTTTCTGGTATGCTCCCACATAGATTACATAGTTTCATTGCAAACAATCTGATTTTGGTGTGAGAGACGAGATCAAAGCTAATTTACATCTAAATTTGGTTGCAACTTGCAAGATTTGTGACCAGCCTATGCTGTGTTGTGCAACAAATGTTTATTTTTATGCAACTGTTATAGGAAGCTTATTGCATTGTTATGATTGACGCAAACGCTATGCATTTTTCCGCGATCAAAGAATATATTCTTAAATTTTTTGCTTCTCAGTAATTTTGGACCAATGTGAGAATGGACTGCTAGTTTATTGCATTATCTCTGAAAATAATATAATTATGTATATGGTGGAGAAATAATGAGATGAGGTTTTGAACTGTATACTCAAATTCAAGAAAGTATGATTGCCTTTCAGTTTTGGTATTTCCTAAAATGTTTAATTACAATGTATACTTAGTTAAAATGGTAAGTCGGCAGCATGCTCTATTTATCTTCAATCAAGAATTCAATATAAACAATTTGGAAGGGGTCCAATGCGAGGACAACAATTCTATTGAGCATAAAAGGGGGAATTTAGGTGTTAAATATTTCCCTATATTTCTTGAAAATGGTCCCAATGAAGAGATCAATATCTTGGGACGAAGAGGGTAAAATATTACTCACTCCGTCCCGGTCATTTGTTTACCTTTAGTTTTGGCACAATTATTAAGAAAATGGGATGGAACCATTTGTGGTTATACTAGATGGATGACAAGTGGACAATAGTCCCATTGGGTGATTACATTACTCATACATTATCTTCCTATTATAGAAAGGTAAACAAATGAATGAGACACCCTAATATGGAAATGGTAAACAAATGACCGGGACGGAGGGAGTAAAACGTAACTTAACATGTAATTTGACTATTTAAGTGATGTAGGATGTAGTTTGTGTGTGAAATATGACTATTGGCCAAATGGGAATTTTATAGGTCGTGTTGCCATATTTTAAGTCAAAGTTGCATTCAATATATAACAAGGAGAGGGAGTCTGCACTGCATGCGAGTTTATGGGGATCAAGTGATGAAAGATTTGAAGATACTGACTACCTAGATACAGCTGGGAGTCCTGTTGATCAAAGTAGAATTTCCGACGCTGATCTATCATCAAGAGCACGCATCTTGAGGGGAGCTAAGAGACTGATAGGTGTTTGTTACCCTTTGATACACGCTGGACATGAAGGTATTTCTTCATCACTTTATCTTTTCTTTCCCTGTGATCAATAGGCTATTAATACTTGGTCTTCGTTTTTTCTTTGCTGTAAAGCCCTTTATTTCTGTTGGGCAAAGGGAAAGGGAAGGGTTAAATATGAATATTTATGTTTCTTCCCTAAAGGATATTGATTTTGATTCATTTCTCCTCAAAATTTGTCGTTATAGTAATATTTTGACTGCAATTATGTTACGGCATCATATTACCATGGATGTATACTTATAAATTTGAATTCCTTTTTACTGTATTTTCAATGGCGTTTGGCTATTTACCCGAGTAAACGAAATTTTTGTGTAGGCGCAACATTTGCTTACCAACTGTTGTATCTATTGGATGCAACCGGCTTCTATTCGCTTGGACTGCAGGCCTTAGGGATCCATGTGTGTCGTGCTACTGGACAGGAACTGGTATTATATTTGCTGAAGTTTTTATCCTTGAAAATAAAGTCCATTTCTATCTTCTTTATACAGATTCTTAAAGGAATAATTCTTATGTTGAGCTCAACCAATGTTATGTCAAGGTAGATGGATGCTTCTTCAAGAATATCGAGGATGAGGAGTCGTGAACGTGAGAGGCTTCAGGGCCCTCCCTGGCTGAAGGTATTTTTCCATTATGTTTCAGAGTACAGCAGCATGATGACCAAAGGCCAGATTTTTTTGCTATAAATTATCTCTGCACAAGATTTTTTTGTTTTCTCATGTGATCCTTTTTATTAGCTTTGTGTCTAAAATGGGGTTAGATATACTTCTTACCATTTCCTTTGTGCACGGAGTTTGATTCATGCGAGGCCATGGTTCTATGCTCTCTTAACTCCTTAGGTTGATATGTGAAACGTAAGTTGCTTCTATTGCTAATGTGGACAATAAATTTTATTTGGTTGGGACCTGAGAAATCAAGTGTCAATTTGGCACCCTTCCCATACATTTAATTAGATGGGCACACCAATTTGTTAACATGAGAGTTGGTTTCTGCGTGGATGATTGTGTTTATCTAATGGCATTAGTTACTGTTTCCTTAGTTTGGATTATAATGTGTTATCTTTTACGGCCTATTTACGGGGTTGTAACCTATACACACTAACACACTTTGGACTTGCTCATTATATTTTTCATGTGTGACATTCCAGAAAATCCAGGGAGCTTTCCTCACCTCTATGTATGCAGTGCTTGATTATGCACAAACTGGATTAATTGCCGCTGTATTCATATTCAAGGTAAGTGTGGTTCCGAAAAACTTTTACGACTGAGACCTCTTAGTTTATTCCTATTTATAGAAGCTATTTGAGAAAAAAAAATTGACCACATCCTCATTTCTTTCTCATTGTTCACAAACTCTAGATGATGGAATGGTGGTACCAGTCTGCTGAGGAGAGAATGTCAGCTCCAACCATCTACCCACCACCACCGCCACCTCCAGCCCCAAGAGTGAGTTACCTTTTCTCCACTGATTGGTTATGACTATGGCTCTTCATATCACCTCGATTCCTCGAATACCTGCCCATGTTCGATTCTCAACTTACGGATATGGGTATGTAGGTATGACAACAATTCTATAGTTCTGTATACTTGGGCTCCCTCTTGTGTCGGATACTTCTAATTCTAACCGAATTTGAGTAACATAGATTCCATCTCATGTTGCCTTTCAAACATGAGACAGAAGATGCAAGAATCTCGTCTGAAAGTGCTTTTCTCATAATTATACATTAGTTTGCATATCGGAGGAGCTTAATGATATCTTCATACAGGTGGCCAAAGAAGGAATTCAATTGCCATCAAATAGAACAATTTGCCCATTGTGCTCGGAGAAGCGTGCAAATCCCTCTGTTGTGACAGTTTCAGGATACGTCTTCTGTTATGGTTGCATATTCAAGTACATTTCTCAGGTGAGACCCTTGAATTCAAGTTGAATATCTGTTTATTTGCTGTAGGTGTCGCCTTGCCCGTGTGGCTGTGTAGGTATTTTTGTTTCTTACTTGCCTGTTGTTTCTCTTGCAGTATAAAAGGTGCCCTGTAACACTCATCCCTGCCGAAGTTGAGGACGTTAGAAGGCTTTTCCATGATATGTAGAACTTCTACCTAAATATTGTATCAGGAGAATACACTCGAAAATCTGTGTAAATTTAATATTTGATGATTCCTGGCCAATCTGCTAAAGCGCAATGGTTAGTAATCTGGCTTTGGTAAATTCTTCTCAACGTATTGAAATTTTCTGAATTTTTGATTAACACAATAGCTCCCGAGTTCAATTCCCTGGCTCAATTTCGGACCAAACTAGAATGGCGTGAAATGTACTCGCTAAGCTTCATCGGCCATTTCGCCTTAACCAAAGAACGTAAATTTATGATCATTATGCAAAAATAGATTAGGAATTCTTTTGACAACATTTGGTTCTAACTTCGGAAATGCAAATTTACGATGTGTGTTAGAATTTCCAAATACCTGTTTCTATGTAAATGATTAATATTATCTTTGTAAATATACGAACTAAAAGTCTTTTTTAACCGATACAACACGAGCAGGTTTTGATGTATAAAATAAAACTAAGAAACGGTCAAGGCCACAAGAATATAAAATGTCATTACAACCCAGAAACAAATCAAACAACACAATTAAATTAGATACAAGAAACACACAAGTTAATTCATTCCCACAGAAAAAAAATAAAAAATAAATAAATAAAAGAATGTATGGGGAAATAAGAATAGTGTAATTTTCTTTCTGTATAATTACTTAGTTTTTCCCCCTTCATTGTTCACACTTCACACTGCAAAAACTCCCTCAGAATTAGCTTCTTTTTCAAGTGCTTTCTCCAGCCTTGCTTCAAATGGTGTAGAATCCCAAATTACTTCACCACTCTGCAAATATTAATTCACATTAGTGTCAATACTACCCAACAAAATAATAAAAAACAACGCAATACGAATGAGCCCGACCCAAAATCGACCATAACCACCCCGACCTTAAAACTAAACTAGCTGAAAATGACCGGACCCAAAATCGCCTGAAACTACCCAAGAATCGACTAATGCCATAATGTCTCTACTGACTTGAAAACAACTCGAGTTTCAACTGACCGATACCCCAAATCGACTCAATGACAGCACAGTTCAAATCACCTGAATGACTCTTTTGTTAGGTCTGACTGTTACAGAGTAATAAATAAAGGATCAAACAATAACCTCTCTATATCTGCTTTTGGTGCTTTTGATACTTGACCCTCCTGAATCAGTAGTCTGTCCAGTCCGACTCCAGTAGCTTCCAACACTACCAATGATAGGCATATCATCCGGACTCCGACCAGGCGACTTTCGTGGCGTTGAAGAAGCTGACATCTGCCTGATTTCTTCCACAGTCAGAGCTCCCAAAATAGGCCTATCCTCAAACTTGTTAGGTACTATAACTGGTTTCTTCCTGTCAGACTGAGAATTCCCAACTGAAACTGAACTATTTCTACTGTCACTTCTCTGAAAACCGTGTTTTTCCGATCCCACCAGCCACGTCGAAAGACTCGTATCGACTGCTATTTCCTTCTTACCCTGCAACACCTCCTTTTTAACAGGAAAGCTGAAATCTTGAGCTGAATTACGGTTCTCAGAATTACGGTTCTCCTTAGGTTCATCTTTCGACATTACCCTTGACCTAGCTTTAATATCCTTCCACTGAGTAAGATTCTCAACCGGGTTCAAGACAGAATCGACATACTTTCCTCGATCAAACCGACATTCTGACTGCATTGGACTATTCACCTCTTTATCCCCTCCTACTGTACTTAACTTATGCTTCCTGGAGTCTACTGACAGTGAAAACAATGATTCAGATGACTGTACAACATTCTCGTCATCATTATCCCCATCCTCGTCCTCGTCCTCGTCCTCATCGTCGTATTCATCAGCATCAGATGATAACGAGTCATCAAATTCATCATCACTATCTCTAGTGTTTTGGTATCTATGATTAAGTGGATAAGAGAAGAGACTCGATGAACTTGAATCTGATGCACATTCACAGAATACAGTAACTTGTTTTTCATCAATCTTTTTGTTTTCTTCATTAATTACTTCTTCTTCTTCTTCCTCTTTTGTCAAATTCTCATAGAATTTGACATTTAAATCAAAAGTCACTTTCTTTCTTCCACTTCTGTTTGCTTTCTCCCTCTTCTCATCTCTATTTAGCACAATCATCGAAATTCACAATTCAATACATCAAATATTTAAGCCAAATAAACAAATTAAATTGATGAACTTGGTAAATATTACTATTTCCGTTTGTCTCAATCATTTGTTTACCTTTAATTAAATTAATACAATACCCGCAAAGAATATAAATAGTCAACAAATTATTGGGACGGAGAGTATTATTATTTCTAAGTTAGGAAAGCCCTCATTTTTCTTTTTTCCTTTTTTTTACAATCTGGTTGTTTCTAAGTTGATAAACTGTCAAAATGCTAAGGAAATACGTGTATAAAACGGTTTTACACAAGTAAAATCGTATGCAAATCAACAAAAAATATCCAATACGAGCTATTTTTAGTAACTACGATAACTTATGTTATGAATATACATGTTGTTATGAATATACATGTCCTTGTTTAGCGGTTTTACATTAAATTAGTGTGTTGACGATTTTAACCAATTCATATAACCAAATGTTCAATAGTGAGCTCCCATATTCTAAAAAAAAGGTTAAAATTTATGAAATTTATGAAAACTTACATCGAATCATGCAAGATATCAATGTTATTCCTTTCATTTTCTTCTCCTTCTTGTTCTTGTTCTTGTTCTTGTTCTTCGTCTTTCGCATCGGCTTCTTCTTCTTGTTGGATCAACTGAGGTACTCTAAAGTCATCAACAGACTGATAATTCTGAAGCTGAAACAAATAACCAAACATCAAAGCAAATAATCAAAACCCGAAAAAAGAAAGAAACTTTTTAAAGAAGGAAAATGAAGTTTACATGATGAAGAAGTGAAGGATGCTGAAAACTGTTAGGAGATCGTCTTCTACGACGACGTCGAGACGGCTTACAATTACTAAAACAAGTTGTAAAACACCCCATCGACAACAATGAATAATCCCCTAGTCGCGGGTACTACACTATTATAAAATGAGTAAAAGGGCAAAATGGTCAAAACAAGTGAGACATTGGTCCGAGGTTGGTGTTTTAGAGAGGGAAAGAGACGTTATGAAGGGAGAGAGGGCAGGGGATAAAGAGAGGTTTAGTGAGGAGAAAAGGGAAGTATGAGGGTAAAATGGTCATTTTTTAGGTTGGAATATTACCGTTACAAGTGTAGCGGCTATTGAGCCGTTGGGAAGTATAGTTTTGCACTTTTAGCTTTGGTGGGACTTGGGAGTAAGGTGAGGTGTCTAACTGTGTAAGGACGATAATTAGACGGTCTCAAATACGGTAAATTTTTGTTTCAGACGGACCATTTTCGCTTGATAATTAAAATAGGGTTTCAGATTACTTTAAGGTATGTGTATACACATTTATTTTGCCAATGTCATAGCTTGTGGTAGTTTTTTTTGTGTTTTTTGTGTTTTACCACATATTGAGTTCCAAGATTTACATTTTACACTTATTGAGTATATTTTTTCTATTTACTACCTAAATTTGACTGAAATCTTCACTATCCGCACCTATTTGAAGTGTATAATACACAATTTTCTGTATTACAAGTCCCCAAAACAAAAATGTCCGTAAATCACACGAACAGTTTATCGGGTCTGATAAAGCGACTACACAAGTTTTGAGAGGGAACATAGTACATTTGAGGGTGCGGGCATGCGAAAAATCAATATCAGGCACAACTCTGATAATCGTGTAAAAAGATTAATCCTTTTTATTTAGGGCTATAATCGAATAAGGTAACTCCTAAAGCGACCCTGAACAGATGATAGAATAACCGGGAGAAAAAGAAATGTGACCCGATACGACCTCCGGAACGGTTTAAATTGAAGTGTATAATACACTGTTTTCGGGATTTCAGGGCCCTGGAACAAAAATATCCATAAATTACACGTACAAACGCCCTATCGGTCCAGAAAAAGCGGGCTCACAAAATTTTAAAAGCAACAAAGGACATTTAAAGGTGATGGTATGTGATAAACCCGCCTTGGGTGAAATTCGGATAATCGTGAAAGTGGATTAATACTTGTTGTTTTGGGCTATAATCGAAAAGGGTCACTCATGAAGCGGCCTTGAATATGTGGTAGAAAAAACATTATACAAAAAATTGTGATCAGGTAAGAACTCTCAAACGACCCAAATTTAAGTATACTTCTATACTACAATGTTTTCGGAATTAAAGGGTCCTGGAACAAATTTGTCTTAATATAAAGGACCTTTTCAGAGAGTTATTAACAAGAGTCATTTCAAGAGCGTATTGGCCCAATTCACAAGGTTCGTAAAAAAAATCGCGAGTTTCCAAAAATTACCGAAATCTTATAAATTTGCAGGTTATATATAATCAACGTTTTTAGGCCAATTGGGCCAAGAATAATAATTCTCGAAAATTACTCAGCATTCACTTTATGCCATATAAAATGTGTGAGTTTAATATAATGGGCCTTTTCAGAGAGTTATTAACAACAAGAGTAAATTCAAGAGCATATTGGTCCAATTCACAAGGTTTGTGAAAAAATTCACGACTTTCAAAAATTACCGAAATCTGATAATTTTGAAGGTTATAATCAACGTTTTTGGGCCAACTGGCCCCGGAATAAAAATTCTCGTCCGATTCACATGGTTCTTAAAAAAATTCACGATTTTCCAAAAATTACCGAAAATTTGAAAGATATAATCAACGTTTTTGGGCCAATTGGGCCCAGAATAAAAATTCTTGAAAATTACTCGGCAATCATTTTATGCAGTATAAAAATGTATGTAGTTAATATAATGGGCTTTTTCAGAGAGTTATTAACAACAAGAGTAAATTTAAGAGCATATTGGTCCAATTCACAAGGTTTGTGAAAAAATTCACGAATTTCCAAAATTACCGAAATCTGATAATTATGAAGGTTATAATAAACGTTTTTGGGCCAACTGGCCCCGGAATAAAAATTCTCGTCCGATTCACAAGGTTCGTAAAAAAATTCACGAGTTTCCAAAAATTACCGAAATCTGATAAATTTGAAGGTTATAATCAACGTTTTTGGGCCAATTGGGCCCAGAATAAATATCTCGAAAATTACTCGGCAATCACTTTATGCCATATAAAAAAAGTGTGAGGTTAATATAATGGGCCTTTTCAGAGAGTTATTAACAACAAGAGTAAATTCAAGAGCATATTGGTCCAATTCACAAGGTTCGTGAAAAAATTCACGAATTTCCAAAATTACCAAAATCTGATAATTTTGAAGAGGGTAAAATAATCAACGTTTTTGGGCCAACTGGCCCCGAAATAAAAATTCTCGTCCGATTCACAAGGTTCGTAAAAAATCTCACGAGATTCCAAAAATTACCGAAAATTTGAAGGTAATCAACGTTTTTGGGCCAATTAGGCCCAGAATAAAAATTCTTGAAAATTACTCGGCAATCACTTTATGCCATATAAAAATGTGTGAGGTTAATATAATGGGCCTTTTCAGAGAGTTATTAACAACAAGAGTAAATTCAAGAGCATATTGGTCCAATTCACAAGGTTTGTGAAAAAATTCACGAGTTTCCAAAATTACCGAAATCTGATAAATTTGAAGGGTATAAATCAACGTTTTTGGGCCAATTGGGCCCCAGAATAAAAATTCTTGAAAATTACTCGGCAATCACTTCATGCCATATAAAAATATGTGAGGTTAATATAATGGGCCTTTTCAAAGAGTTATTAACAACAAAATTCACGAGTTTCCAAAATTTACCGAAATCTTATAAATTTGCAGGTTATATAATCAACATTTTTGGGCCAATTGGGCCCAAGAATAAAAATTCTCGAAAATTACTCAGCATTCATTTTATGCCATATAAAATGTGTGAGTTTAATATAATAGGCCTTTTCAGAGAGTTATTTACAAAAAGAGTAAATTTAAGAGCATATTGGTCCAATTCACAAGGTTTGTGAAAAAATTCACGAGTTTCCAAAATTACCGAAATCTGATAATTTTGAAAGTTATAATCAACGTTTTTGGGCCAACTGGCCCCGGAATAAAAATTCTCGTCCAATTCACAAGGTTCGTAAAAAAATTCACTAGTTTCCAAAAATTACCAAAATCTGATAAATTTGAAGGTTATAAATTAACGTTTTTGGGCCAATTGGGCCCTAGAATAAAAATTCTTGAAAATTACTCGACAATCACTTTATGCCATATAAAAATGTGTGACGTAAATATAATGGACCTTTTCAGAGGGTTATTAACAACAAAAGTAAATTCAAGAGCATATTGGTCCAATTCACAAGGTTCGTGAAAAAATTCACGAGTTTCCAAAAATTACCGAAATCTGATAAATTTGTAGGTTATATATATATCAACGTTTTTGGGCCAATTGGGCCCCAGAATAAAAATTCTTGAAAATTACTCGGCAATCACTTTATGCCATATAAAAAATGTGTGAGGTTAATATAATGGGCCTTTTCAGAGAGTTATTAACAACAAGAGTAAATTCAAGAGCATATTGGTCCAATTCACAAGGTTTGTGAAAAAATGTACGAATTTCCAAAATTACCGAAATATGATAATTTTGAAGGTTATTGTAACACCCCCAAAATCCTCTTAGTTTAAAAATTCTAATTTCATTTAAAATAGGATAATGGGTGTGCCACAATCTAGGTAGCACCAAAACGGACACGGACACGGACACGGACACGACACGGACACGTGATACGGCATCTCATGAAATTTAGGACACGGGACACGGCATTTAAATTTAATAAAATATATATTTTATTGTTATAAATAACATACAATTTTATTTTTGTATTAGTATTTGATATTAAATGTAAATAATTGAGTGTAAAACTTGACTTTAACTATAATTTATTCTCATTTCCCACTCAAACTCATCTTCTAATCAATTTTCCCACCCACACTCATCTTCTAATCAACCTCTTCTAGTATTTCAATCTTACATTCCTTGTTTATAAGTGTCCGTGTGTCCGACACGGTGTCCGACACGGGACGGCTGGTTAGGAGAAGTGTCCGTGCTACCTAGGCCACAATGTAATCAAATGTGGTGATAGAACCATGATTTAAAGCAAAAAGGATAAAATTCCATATGAATAAAACCAAGGTGTTAAAATCCGATTACAACATTCCAAATTTAGCAGAAGCAAATCAAAGTTATAAGTCTCAAAAACCATCAAATGTTTTTAAAGTTAAAACTTCAAATATTCCATGATAGCGCGCTCTCCCCAAGCGTTCTCGACTCTACTTTCCACAAGTACAAGTCATACGATCTGCTCACACAGTTTGTGGTCATCGCTGGTCCAATCAAGGACAAAATAAAAGAAGGTCAACAATAATGTTGAGTAAGGTAAACAACCCGAAAAGAAGAATTGGTAAGTTGTAAAATACTAACTTGAATTACATTTTCAAAACAATGTATGAGATATAAGAATTTTCAATAACAACATGTAGTATTTTATATAGTCAAGAAGAAATCATGAGTGTTTCCAAACTTTTCGAATCACATTCATTCCAATACCTTTTCCATTTGAAAGAAAACATTTCTTTCCATAAGTTTCCAACATTTTCAAAACCACATTTCTTCCAATACATTTTCATTTGAAAGAAAACATTTCTTTCGATAAGTTTCCATCATCGGTATACTTGGATAGAGGTCGTATGGAGAGGATTCTCTCGCCCTAGTCCGGATAAGACGGGGTTCACCAAACCATGTACTAAACTGTCCAAACATCTCGAGTGTGCACACCCCTCCAAGGGCCAACCCCAAGGAGAAAGATAAGAGGACGGGGTCTCGATCAACTAACCTCCACCAAAAGCTCTGTATAGGAGGTCCTTATTTGGGACAACCTACCCCTCTACCAAAACCGTTTCAGAACCAATATCAAAAATTCTATAAACAATAAAATCCATTTCCTTGAAATTAAACATTTCCATAACTTGTACAAAAGATCAAACGGTTTTGGTTTTCAAAGCTCTTAAAAATCATAACTCCTTCATTTCATTTCAAACACGATTCCATTTTCAAAAGATTGGACAACATCAATCATCTTCAATATTCATTTTATGACAAAAATTCCAACTAATAACAACAATCATTACAAGCATATTAATTATTGCAACATTCAGAGCAATACTCAATAGTTCAAGAATATGTACGGATTAGTGTTTTCCCTTACCTCACAAGGTTGCTTAGGGAGCAGTTACAACGCCTCTTCTACAAATTACGAGTCTACAATATGTATAAAGTATCGATTACTAATGTATCCAAGTCGGTTCTTAACTTTCTTGTTTTACATTACTTGAATTATACGGTTTCTATTATGTTAAGTTCCGTTAACTAACTCATCCCGCTCTATAGTCTATAATATGATTTAAGCATATGACCAGAATGTATATGAATGATTTATTAATTCATTTATTGTTTGGTTTAGTCAATAAGCATACATGCAATGAGATTAAGCAAGTTATATAAACCTAACTACCCTTCACGATTTTTCAGTCGGAAACATAAACTTTATATTGTCGTATCTCTCTCGTTACAAATCATTTTGATAAGTGGTTGGTGGGGTTGGATTCCTTGAGATGTCCTCTAACTTTAATATTCAGAGGATCAAAGCCTAAAAAGGTCTCTAAGTTGTATTAATTTACAGTTTAACAAAATAAGTCCAAAAACGAGTCTTAATATGTTATTAGGTGGGAAATGTTTTTAACAAATCGAAATGCCATGATTTGAACGTCTAAAGTGCTCTACTTTCCTAATAGTTTAACATATTAAAAGATGGGATGTTAAAAATGTTAATAAGTATAATTTCAAAAGCCTTTTATGAAGATGACATGTTTTCACTAGTAAAACTATTATACTCATTAATCTCGTTTTTTCCAGATTATTGAACGAACTTGTAAAAATCATAATGAATTTAAAACATCATATTTTAAGGCGTGGTCAGTTTTTGTACATTCCTTTATGAGTCTACTAACTTTAAGTACTTGAAGGGCTAAGTCTAAAACTTAAGATACCCAAATCATGTTTTTCCACAATGTGTCGGATTTTGAGACAACAAAAGTAACAATGCATAAATCCATCTTAACAAAATGAAATGAGTTGATTACAGAGCCTAACATGCTTTAAAATCAAGGGGTATTACTATGTTAAAATTTGAGACATTAAATCGTTCAGTAGATATACTTTTATAACTCATTAAGTGTGACATGCAATCCCGAGTTACCCAGAAACAACTTTTACTAATCTATTTTTCATTTTTTAAAGGTGCATGCAAGGACTACGAAATTTTGTGAGCATTTTAAGAACATCATAAGGTACAACATATAATTAATTTCACATGAAAATAACGAGTTTAAGTCCGATTAATATTCTGTTCATAATCAAACTACGGATTTTGACACTTTTATGGTTGTTACTTGCTTAGATCTATGCATGCATGAATGGAGACTTGTTTGTTGAAGTTTATAGTTTAAGAAACATATAAATATGTGTTGTGAAGATATTGAAACAGAAATAAAATGATTTTGGATGTTCCTTACATGGTGAAAAACATAAGCTATGCAAGATCCTCCACCTACAATGCTCATTTCTTCCTCCTCTTCTTTTCTCTCTTTCCCCCTCTAACCTCTCTCTATTTTTTTTTTTTGTAAAATAGTGTTTGAAATCTGTTGGAGTGGAGGAAATAATGAAAGTTGAGTGTTTAGGTAAGTGTGTTTTTGAGAAGAGAAAAAGAGAGTGAATGGGGAGGTGTGTGGTGTCACAAATGGGGGACAAATGGGAAGAGAATCTTAGCATATATTGGTCCATTTTGCATGCTCAAGTAGGTAGGTTTCTAGGAATGATTTTGCTTTAAATTAACCAGATTTTTTTGCATGGGAGACGGGTTTGGGCGGCGGAAATTTTAAATGGCGCGACGGTCTATTACGCACACAATTGTTTGACGGTTTTTACCAATTACAAACGTCAAGATTTAATTTGTTCTACCTCATATTTTCTTATGTACAGATTTTATTTCATAGATATATATTCATAATGTTCCACATTAATATTTTATTATTAATTACTTTTCCCAAACTTGTACCCGATTAACAACGAAGCGATAACTATATTGCCACTAGATCTTCCATTATATCTCCATTGATTTTAGCCTTTTAAAATCCTTTATTGCTAAATTCGATTACGCTTAATTTTTAATTTCACTTCTTATCTCTATTGACGAATTTTACGGGTAGTACAGTTATAATCAACGTTTTTGGGCCAACTGGCCCCGGAATAAAAATTCTCGTCCAATTCACAAGGTTCGTAAAAAAATTCACTAGTTTCCAAAAATTACCAAAAATCTGATAAATTTGAAGGTTATAATAAATCAACGTTTTTGGGCCAATTGGGTCCCAGAATAAAAATTCTTGAAAATTACTCGGTAATCACTTTATGCCATATAAAAATGTGTGAGGTTAATCTAATGGGCCTTTTTCTGAGAGTTATTAACAATAAGAGTAAATTCAAGAGCATATTGGTCCAATTCACAAGGTTTGTGAAAAAATTCACGAGTTTCCAAAATTACCGAAATCTGAAAATTTTGAAGGTTATATATCAACGTTTTTTGGTCAACTGGCCCCGGAATAAAAATTCTCGTCCAATTCACAAGGTTCATAAAAAAATTCACTAGTTTCCAAAAATTACCAAAATCTGATAAATTTGAAGGTTATAAATCAACATTTTTGGGCCAATTGGGCCCCAGAATAAAAATTCTTGAAAATTACTCGACAATCACTTTATGCCATGTAAAAATATTTGAGGTAAATATAATGGGCCTTTTCAGAGGGTTATTAACAACAAAAAGAAAGTTCAAGAGCATATAGGTCCAATTCACAAGGTTCGTGAAAAAATTCACGAGTTTCTAAAATTACCGAAATATAATAATTTTGAAGGTTAATACTCAACGTTTTTAAGCCAACTGGCCCGAAATAAAAATTTTCGTCCAATTCACAAGGTTAAAAAAAATTAACGAGTTTCCAAAAATTATCGAAATCAAATAAATTTGTCGGTTATATATCAACGTTTTTGGGCCAATTGGACCCCAGAATAAAAATTCTTGAGATATTACTCGGCAATCACTTTATGCCATATAAAAATGTTTGAGGTTAATATAATTGGCCTTTTCAGAGAGTTATTAACAACAAGAGTAAATTCAAGAGCATATTGGTCCAATTCACAAGGTTTGTAAAAAATTCACAAATTTCCCAAATTACCGAAATCTGATAATTTTGAAGGTTTTAATCAACGTTTTTGGGCCAAATGGGCTCAGAATAAATATCTCGAAAATTACTCGTCAATCACTTTATGCCATATAAAAAATGTGTGAGGTTAATATAATGGGCCTTTTCAGAGAGTTATTAACAACAAGAGTAAATTCAAGAGCATATTGGTCTAATTCACAAGGTTTGTGAAAAAATTCACAAATTTCCAAAATTACCGAAATATGATAATTTTGAAGGTTATAAATCAACGTTTTTGGGCCAATTGGGCCCGGAATAAAAATTCTCGTCCGAATCACAAAGTTCGTAGAAAAAATTACGAGTTTCCAAAAATTACCGAAATCTGATAAATTTGAAGGTTATAATCAACGTTTTTGGGCCAAATAGGCTCAGAATAAATATCTTAAAAATTACTCGGCAATCACTTTATGCCATATAAAAAATGTGTGAGGTTAATATAATGGGCCTTTTTAGAGAGTTATTAACAACAAGAGTAAATTCAAGAGCATATTGGTCCAATTCACAAGGTTTGTGAAAAAATTCACAAATTTCCAAAATTACCGAAATATGATAATTTTGAAGGTTATAATCAACGTTTTTGGGTCAACTGGCCCCGGAATAAAAATTCTCGTCCAATTCACATGGTTCGTAAAAAAATTCACTAATTTCCAAAAATTACCAAAATTTGATAAATTTGAAGGTTATAAATCAACGTTTTTGGGCCAATTGGGCCCCATAATTAAAATTCTCGAAAATTACTCGACAATCACTTTATGCCATATAAAAAATGTGTGAGGTTAATATAATGGGCCTTTTCATAGAGTTATTAACAACAAGAGTAAATTCAAAAGCATATTGGTCCAATTCACAAGGTTTGTGAAAAAATTCACGAGTTTCCAAAATTACCGAAATCTGATAATTTTGAAGGTTATATATCAACGTTTTTGGGTCAACTGGCCCCGGAATAAAAATTCTCGTCCAATTCACAAGGTTCGTAAAAAAATTCACTAGTTTCCAAAAATTACCAAAATCTGATAAATTTGAAGGTGTTATGAATAAGAGAGAAATATAAGAGAGAGTAGAGACAAAAGTGTGTGTATTATATTCATAGGGAAGGGGTATATATGGTTGAGGGATACATTGTATTTAGGTTACAAGATATCTCCTAGAGATATCATACTATATGGACATCCATATAATATCTATTAGATATTTCATAACACTCCCCCCTGGATGTCTATCACTCGAGAAAATGCCTCGTTAAAACTTTACTAGGAAAACCCTATAGGAGAAAAATCTAATAAAGAAAAAGAGTACAATGATCTCCATAATACGCACTAAGTGTTGCCTCGTTAAAAACCTTGCCTGGAAAACCCGGTGGGACAAAACCATGGCTAAGGGAAAAAGAGTGCAACGCATATTTACTCCCCCTCTTCTATGCATCGTTTGAGATCCTTGAGACTACGTAATCCCAATTGATTGATTAGTTTCTCAAATGTCTTGCTTGGAAGCGATTTTGTGAACACATCTGCGAGATTTTCACTAGAGCGGATTTGTTGAACACTGACGACACCATCCTTTTGAAGATCATGAGTGAAAAAGAATTTCGGCAAAATGTGCTTCGTTCTATCACCTTTGATGAATCCCGACTTGAGCTGAGCAATGCACGCAGTATTATCTTCATGTAAAATAGTTGGTGAATTCTTTTTGGGTAAACCACATGATCCTTCAATGTGATGAATAACGGATCTCAACCATACACATTCTCGACTAGCTTCATGAATTGCCAACAACTCTGCATGGTTGGAAGAAGTGGCGGCTATAGTTTGCTTTACAGAACGCCATGAGATGGGAGTAATGCCACATGTAAACACATATCCAGTTTGCGAGCGACCAGTATGTGGATCAGACAAATAACCTGCATCTGCAAAACCAACTAACTCTGTTTTGCATTTACTAGAATAGTATAAACCCATATCAGACGTACCTCGAAGATAGCGAAGTAAATGTTTAACTCCATTCCAATGCCTTTGAGTTGGACAAGAGCTATATCTTGCTAATAGATTTACTGAAAATGATATGTCGGGCTGTGTATGACTAGCAAGATACATCAAGGCTCCAATGGCACTCAAATATGGTACTTCAGGACCAAGAACCTTCTCATTTTCCTCTCGAGGTCGAAATGGATCATTTTTCACATCAAGTGTCCTTACCACCATTGGAATATTCAAAGGATGTGCTTTATCCATCTTAAATTGTTTTAGCACTTTATTAATATAGGTCCCTTGATGTAACATGATCCCATTTTCCAGATGTTCGATTTGTAGACCAAGACAAAATTTTGTCTTTCCCAAATCTTTCATCTCAAATTCTTTTTTCAAGCATTCAACAGCTTTTGAAATTTCGTTAGAAGTCCCAACAATATTCAAATCATCAACATAAACCGCAATGACAACAAATTCGGATTCTGACCTCTTTATGAAGAGGCAAGGACAAATAGGGTCGTTTTTATAACCTTCCTTCAACAAATATTCACGGAGACGGTTATACCACATACGTCCGGATTGTTTTAAACCGTACAAAGATTTGTTTAATTTGATTGAATACTGCTCACGTGGACTTGATTTCATTGTCTCGGAAAGCTTAAAGCCTTCAGGGAGTTTCATGTATATTTCATTATCAAGTGAGCCATACAAATAAGCAGTGACAACGTCTATTAGACGTAAATCAAGTCCCTCCCTCATAGCCAGACTTATCAAATAACGGAAAGTAGTTGCATCCATTACAGGAGAGTATGTCTCTTCATAATCAATATCAGGTCTTTGTGAAAAACCTTATGCAACTAAACGAGCCTTGTATCTGACTATGTCACCATTTTCATTTCTTTTTCGCACAAACACCCATTTGTAGCCAACAGGCTTTACTCCACTGGGTGTGCGAATTACTGACCCAAACACCTCTCGTTTAGCCAATGATTTTAATTCTGCCTCAATAGCATCTTTCCATTTTGGCCAATCAATTCTACGTCTGCACTGATCAACAGACTTTGGTTCATGATCCTTATTTTCATGCATGATATCAAGCGCTACATTAAATGCAAAAACACCATCATCGACGTCGATTTTATTTCGGTTCCATGTTTGTCTAGACATGACATAATTTATCGAGAGCTCTTCACAATCATTATTTTCAGGTACCTGAGTCTCTTCTAGATTGATATTATCAGTCATGTCTACAAACTTTTCAGGGGGCTTTTCAAAAGCTATCATATCCTCAACATTGTCATCATAGACTTTTGCTCCTTTTTGTTTGCGAGGATTTTTATCTTTGGAACCAATAGGTCTACCACGCTTCATGCGTGCCTTAGCCTCATTTGCAAGTAAAAGTCCTTCAGGGACATTAATTTTAGCTGGAGCATTTACAGCTGATATATGAGATTTTATCACTTCTTTTGGATCAGTGAAAGCATCTGGCAGTTGATTTGCTAATTGTTGTAAATGAATTATCCTTTGAACTTCAAGTTCACATTGTTTAGTGCGAGGATCTAAATAAGATAGTGATAATTCATTCCAACTTATCTCTTTTACCAGTTGTTTGTTTTCTCCCCCTAATGTTGGGAAAATTAATTCATCAAAATGACAATCAGCAAAACGGGCCGTAAATAAATCTCCTGTAGATGGCTCTAAATATTTAATAATCGATGGAGATTCGAAACCAACATATATTCTTAACCTTCTTTGAGGTCCCATCTTTGTACGTTGTGGTGGACTAATGGGAACATATACACCACAACCAAAAATTCTTAGATGGGAAACATTTGGTTCATGACCAAAAACTAACTTTAGGCCAGGGAGATGATTTATGATAACTTGTTGGTCTGATGCGAATTAATGCTGCTGCATGTAAAACAACATGCCCCCATGCTAAGATAGGCAATTTAGACCTCATAAGCATTGGTCGTGCAATCAATTGAATGCGTTTTATTAATGACTCAGCAAGGCCATTTTGAGTGTGAACCTGTGCTACTGGATGTTCAACACTTATCCCAATAGACATACAATAGTCATCAAAAGTTTGTGAACTAAATTCACCAGCGTTGTCAAAACGAATATTTTTAATGGGATAATCTGGAAAGTGAGCTCTTAATCTTATCAACTGAGCTAATAATCTCGCAAACGCTAGGTTGCGAGTTGATAACAAGGACACATGTGACCATCTGGTTGATGCATCAATTAATACCATAAAGTATCGAAATGGTCCACTTGGTGGATGTATAGGTCCACAAATATCACCTTGTATTCTTTCCAGAAATGTAAGAGATCATTCCCTATCTTTGTAGGAGATGGTCTAATGATTAGTTTGCCTTGTGAACAAGCAGCACATGAAAAGTCATTAGATTGAAGAATCTTCTGGTTCTTCAATAAATGTCCACATGAACTTTCAATGATTTTTCGCATTATTAATGATCCGGGATGACCAAACCGGTCATGCCAAACAATAAAGTTGTTTTTATCTGTAAACTTCTAGTTTACTAGTGCATGAGATTCAATTGCACAAATGTTCAAAAAATACAAGCCAGAGGACAATGCTGGTAGTTTCTCCAACACACTTTTATTGTTCAAATTTGAACGTGTGATATATAGGTATTCAACCCCTTTCTCATTTGCTGTCTCAACATGAAATCCATTTCTGCGGATATCATTAAAACTCATCAAATTTCTTTTAGATCTAGGAGAGTATAAAGCCTCCTGAATTTCAATAATTGTTCCATTATGCAACAAAATATTAGCTCTTCCGGAGTGGGTGGTGGCATGAGTGTCGACAACTAGGGGTCGACGACCGTTCAATCGACCGGACAGTGCAGGGGGAGAGGGAGGCGAGTTGGCCAGAGCAGGGGAGGGCGAACGCCGAAGCAGTAGAGGGGTAGGGCGAGCAGCCAGAGTAGGGGGAGACAGCCGGAGCATGGGGTAGTGGTAGTTTGGTGGTGGTGGTGGTCGGGAAAAGGAAGGGAGTTGGGGTGTGTGTCTGTGTCAGTATTCTTTTTTTCTTTTTCTTTTTCTTTGTTCTTGTAAATTTTTGGGCCGTCGGTGGTCTGCCGGCTTCGATCGGCCGTCAATCATCGGTGGTCGGTGGGTCAGTAGGCGGTGAGGTGAGAGAAGGGAAGGGAGGAAAAAATTAATTGGGGGTGAATGAAAAAATGACAAGGGTAATATTGTAAAAGTCGGATGTGAAAGAGTAAAATCCGTATGTGAAAAAACACGTCCCATAAAAAATGTGTGAGGTTAATATAATGGGCCTTTTCAGAGAGTTATTAACAACAAGAATAAATTCAAGAGCATATTGGTCCAATTCACAAGGTTTGAAAAAAATTCACGAATTTCCAAAATTACCGAAATATGATAATTTTGAAGGTTATAATCAACGTTTTTGGGCCAACTGGCTCCGGAATAAAAATTCTGGTCCAATCCACAAGGTTCGTAAAAAAAAATTCACTAATTTCAAAAAATCACCAAAATTTGATAAATTTGAAGGTTATAAATCAACGTTTTTGGGCCAATTGAGCCCCAGAATAAAAATTCTTGAAAATTACTCGGCAATCACTTTATGCCATATAAAAATGTGCGAGGTTAATATAATGGGCCTTTTCAGAGAGTTATTAACAACAAGAGTAACTTCAAAAGCATATTAGTCCAATTCACAAGTTTTGTGAAAAAATTCACGAGTTTCCAAAATTACCGAAATATGATAATTTTGAAGGTTATAATCAACGTTTTTAGGCCAAATGGCCCCGGAATAAAAATTCTCGTCCAATTCACATGGTTCGTAAAAAAGTTCACTAATTTCCAAAAATTACCAAAATTTGATAAATTTGAAGGTTATAAATCAACGTTTTTGGGCCAATTGGGCCCCAGAATAAAAATTCTTGAAAATTACTCGGCAATCACTTTATGCCATATAAAAATGTTTGAGGTAAATATAATGGGCCTTTTCAGAGGGTTATTAACAACAAAAGTAAATTCAAGAGCATATTGGTCCAATTCACAAGGTTCGTGAATAAATTCACGAGTTTCTAAAATTACCGAAATATGATAATTTTGAAGGTTATAATCAACGTTTTTAAGCCACTGGCCCGGAATAAAAATTCTCGTCCAATTCACAACGTTAAAAATTTTTTTACGAGTTTCCAAAAATTACCGAAATCTGATAAATTTGTAGGTTATTTATCAACGTTTTTGGGCCGATTGGGCCCCAGAATAAAAATTATGTAAAATTACTCGACAATCACTTTATGCCATATAAAAATGTTTGAGGTTAATATAATGAGCCTTTTCAGAGAGTAATTAACAACAAGAGTAAATTCAAGAGTATATGGGTCCAATTCACAAGGTTTGTGAAAAACATCACGAATTTCTAAAAGGGTCATGCTCTTTCATGGACACATTTTACTCATTCATGGACAAAATTGACCATCTTACCCTTCTCATTTTAACACCATATATCTCAAGTTTAATCTCTCTCTCAACTTCCTCCTTCTACCCCACAAACACCACCCTACTGCCACCGCTCGACCACCACCTCTGGTCCACCGCCCAACCACCAAACCTGGTCCACCGCGTCACCACCACTGCCCCACCCTTTCCTCCACTCCATCGCATGCCAAACCCACCTAGTCCAACCCACCTCCCCACCCCTATGTCTAACCGCCGTTGTCCCCACCCAAATTCCCCACCTCTCCCATTCAGCCTGACCACCACCCACATTTGCCCATTTCGCATCTAACCCCTCTAACGAAGACGTATGAAGTTAACCCCTCTGTCAACCGCCGGTGTACCCCTCACCGAACTCCCCTCCCGATGACCAGATGGCCCCACCACGTACAGCCTCCTCAAACCACCTCTTCTTCATAGAACCATAATTGTAAAATTTTGCCCAATTGAATTTGTATATAGATAGATAATTTTAGTAAAAAAAATTGATGTATTATTAATGAAATTAGATTTTTATTTGTGTAATGTATGATTTGAAGTTTAGATTGGGTGAATTTGGTAAGATTAAGTTTAATTTTTAGAAGAGAAGAAAAGAGGAAGAGAGATGTAGTATTCTTGTTTTTTTAGATTAAGGGTATGTAATGGAAAAATTATGGGAAAATGTCCATGAAAGAGTAAAATGTGTCCATGAAAGAGCAATTACGTTCTAAAATTACCAAAATCTGATAATTTTGAAAGTTATAATCAACGTTTTTGGGCCAACTGGCCTCGGAATAAAAATTCTCGTCCGAATCACAAGGTTCGTAGAAAAACTCACGAGTTTCCAAAAATTACCGAAATCTTATAAATTTGAAGGTTATAATCAACGTTTTTGGGCCAAATGGGCTCAGGATAAACATCTCGAAAATTACTCGGCAATCACTTAATGCCATATAAAAAATGTGTGAGGTTAATATAATGGGCCTTTTCAGAGAGTTATTAACTACAAAAGTAAATTCAAAAGCATATTGGTCTAATTCACAAGGTTTGTGAAAAAATTAACGAATTTCCAAAATTACCGAAATATGGTAATTTTGAAGGTTATAATCAACGTTTTTGGTCCAATTGACCCCGGAATAAAAATTCTCGTCCAATTCACAAAGTTCGTAAAAAAATTCACTAGTTTCCAAAAATTATCAAAATCTGATAAATTTGAAGGTTATCAATCAACGTTTTTGGGCCAATTAGGCCCAGAATAAAAATTCTTGAAAATTACTCGGCAATCACTTTATGCCATATAAAAATGTTTGAGGTAAATATAATGGGCCTTTTCAGAGGGTTATTAACAACAAAAGTAAATTCAAGAGCATAATAGTCCAATTCACAAGGTTCGTGAAAAAATTCACGAGTTTCTAAAATTACCGAAATATGATAATTTTGAAGGATATAATCAACGTTTTTAAGCAAACATGCCCGGAATAAAAATTCTCGTCCAATTCACAAGGTTTAAAAAAAATTCACGAGTTTCCAAAAATTACCGAAATCTAATAAATTTGTAGGTTATAATCAACGCTTTTAGGCCAATTGGGTCCCAAAATAAAAATTCTTGAAAATTTCTTGACAATCACTTTATGCCATATAATTTTTTTTGAGGTTAATATAATGGGCATTTTCAGATAGTTATTAACAACAAGAGTAAATTCAAGAGCATATTAGTCCAATTCACAAGGTTTGTGAAAAAATTCACGAATTTCAAAAAATACCGAAATCTGATAATTTTGAAGGTTATAATCAACGTTTTTGGGCCAACTGGCCCAGAATAAAAATTCTCGTCCGATTCACAAGGTTCGTAAAATAATTCACGAATTTCCAAAAATTACAGAAATCTAATAAATTTGAAAGTTATAATCAACGTTTCTGGGCCAATTGGGCCCAGAATAAATATCTCGAAAATTACTCGGCAATCACTTTATGCCATATAAAAAATGTGCGAGGTTAATATAATGGGCCTTTTCAGAGAGTTATTAGTAACAAGAGTAAATTGAAGAGCATATTGGTCCAATTCACAAGGTTTGTGAAAAAATTCACGTATTTCCAAAAATAACGAAATCTGATAATTTTGAAGGTTATAATAATCAATGTTTTCGGGCCAACTGGCCCCGAAATAAAAATTCTCCTCCGATTCACAAGGTTCGTAAAAAAATTTACGAGATTCCAAAAATTATCGAAAATTTGAAGGTTATAATCAACGTTTTTGGGCCAATTGGGCCCCAGAATAAAAATTCTCTAAAATTACTCGGCAATCAGTTTATAAAAATGTGTGAGGTTAATATAATGGGCCTTTTCAGAGAGTTATTAACAACAAGAGTAAATTCAAGAGCATATTAGTCCATTTCACAAGGTTTGTGAAAAAATTCACGAGTTTCCAAAATTACCGAAATCTGATAAATTTGAAGGTTATAATCAACGTTTTTGGGCCAACTGGCCCCGGAATAAAAATTCTCGTCCAATTCTCAAGGTCGTAAAAAAATTCACTAGTTTCCAAAAATTACCAAAATCTGATAAATTTGAAGGTTATATATAAATCAACGTTTTTGGGCCAATTGGGCCCCAGAATAAAAATTCTTGAAAATTACTCGGCAATCACTTTATGCCATATAAAAATGTGTGAGGTAAGTATAATGGGCCTTTTCAGAGTGTTATTAACAACAACAGTAAATTCAAGAGCATATTGGTCCAATTCACAAGGTTCGTGAAAAAATTCACGAGTCTCTAAAATTACCGAAATATGATAATTTTGAAGGTTATAATCAACGTTTTTAAGCCAACTGGCCCGGAATAAAAATTCTCGTCCAATTCACAAGGTTAAAAAAAACTCACGAGTTTCCAAAAATTACCGAAATCTGATAAATTTGTAGGTTATATATCAACGTTTTTGGGCCAATTGGGCGCAGAATAAAAATTCTTTAAATTTACTCGGCAATCACTTTATGCCATATAAAAAATGTGTGAGGTTAATATAATGGATCTTTTCAGAGAGTTATTAACAACAAGAGTAAATTCAAGAGCATATTGGTCAAATTCACAAAGTTCGTGAAAGAATTCACGAATTTCCAAAATTACCGAAATTTGATAAATTTGAAGGTTATAATAATCAACGTTTTTGGGCCAACTGGTTCCGAAATAAAAATTCTCGTCCGATTCACAAGGTTCGTAAAAAAATTAACGAGTTTCCAAAAATTACCGAAAAGTTTGAAGGTTATAATCAATGTTTTTGGGCCAATTGGGCCCAGAATAAAAATTCTCGAAAATTACTCTGCAATCACTTTATGGCATATAAAATTGTGTGTGGTTAATATAATGGACCTTTTCAGAGAGTTATTAACAACAAGAGTAAAATCAAGAGCATATTGGTCAAATTCACAATGTTTGTGAAAAAATTCACGAGTTTCCAAAAATACCGAAATCTGATAATTTTGAAGGTTATAATAATCAAAGTTTTTGGGCCAACTGGCCCCGAAATAAAAATTCTCGTCCAATTCACAAGTTTCGTAAAAAAATTCACGAGTTTCCAAAAATTACCGAAAATTTGAAGGTTATAATCAACGTTTTTGGGCCAATCGGGCCCCAGAATAAAAATTCTCGAAAATTACTCGGCAATCACTTAATGCCATATAAAATTGTGTGAGGTTAATATAATGAGCCTTTTCAGAGAGTTATTAACAACAAGAGTAAAATCAAGAGCATATTGGTCCAATTCACAATGTTTGTGAAAAATTTCACGAGTTTCCAAAATTACCGAAATCTGATAATTTTGAAGGTTATAATCAACATTTTTGGGCCAATTGGCCCTTGAATAAAAATTCTCGTCCAATTCACAAGGTTCGTTAAAAAATTCATTAGTTTCCAAAAATTACCAAAATCTGATAAATTTGAAGGCTATAAATCAACGTTTTTGGGCCTATTGGGCCACATAATAAAAATTCTTGAAAATTACTCGGCAATCACTTTATGCCATATAAAAATGTGTGAGGTAAATATAATGGGCCTTTTCAGAGGGTTATTTTCAACAAGAGTAAATTCAAGAGCATATTGATCCAATTCACACGGTTCGTGAAAAAATTCACGAGTTTCTAAAATTACCGAAATATGATAATTTTGAAGGTTATAATCAACGTTTTTAAGCCAACTGGCCCGGAATAAAAATTCTCGTCTGGTTCACAAGGTTCGTAAAAAAATCAAATCTCTAGATTTCTTTTAAAAACACCTTAGAATTAAACTATTAAAATACAAATTTAAACAATATTTTTGAAAACCTAAGTAAAAACCTAATGTTACGGAAAACCTAAAAGTAAATCAAGTATTATTATATATGAAATATTTTAGTTAAACGTTTAACAAATCTAAAAAAGAAAAAAAATCTTAAATAAAAACTGAAATAAACACAAAATATTTTAAATAAGAGTAGATACTAAAAATCTACCTGTGTCATTTCCCTACATTGTTCCCTCTTCGTCACCATACCGTCTTTAAACTCAAGAAAACGCATACCATATTCTATCACTCTCAACCAAGTCTGTTTTGGTCTCTCTCTACGCCTTGCAATTTTTTTTGTTCCCTAGGTCTCGTGCCTCCTAACTAGTGCGTCCATAGGTCTCCTTCCCGCATGGTCAAACTAATTAGTCGATGTTCCATCATTTTGCTCTCTATTGGCGCAGCCTTCACCTTCTACCTCACCTCATCTCTTAGTCGATGTTTCCTTGTATGGCCGCACATCCACTTCACCATATGCATCTCCACCACACTCATCTTTACAACGTGACAATGTCTCACGACCTAACACTCGGAACCGTGATGTAATGCAGGTCTAATTGTTGTCCGATAGAAGTTACCCTTTAGTTTATGGGCATACCTTTATCGCATAAAACCCTTGGGACTTTCCGTTTCAACCTCCCCACTTTAACAAAAATAGCACATGGTTTGAAAATGAGACATGCCAAGGCCTCAAGAGAGCTTTTTTGAGCTATGTCGTAAATAGATGAAATCAACTGTATAAACTCCGTTCTAAGTTGTTTCAGAGGGTTGTGAAAAATGAGAATCATATATGAGATATTAGTTCAATTGACATGGTTGTGGCAAGAAATTTCTCGAGTTTCAAAAATTATCGAAAATTGCCGATTCTGAAGGTTACATGTATTAACCTTTTTGAGCTAATTGGGCCACATAATAAAAAGTCTTTGAAATTGATCTATAGTCATTCTACAGTAAGTCTTGTTTAAGACGGATTATTCATCTTAAATAAAATACTACCTCATGAGGCTAATAGGGACAAAAATATTGGCATTTCCTAGGCAGCTTGTCATGTCCTTTAATTTTGAGAAGCAACGGAGGACATTTGACGGTGCCGGTAAGCGTAATCTAGTTTTTTTTAAAGTTGATAACGAAAGTGGCAAGTGTGTCTATCCAACATCAATGTATGGCCCATCACCCATGGGCCAACGAACAAAACGCAAACAAACAAACCTAACATTTGGTATCTACTATTTGGTAGCCATTTCAAGGGCCCACCCTTGTCCAGCCCTCTTTACCCTCCTAAATAGACTCCCATATAGTATCAACTTACAACTCATTATAAAATATTTAAAAAAAAAAAAAAAAAACTGAATAAAAAAAGAAAAATTACTTTGTAATCTGTATATATGAAAGTCATGCAATTTTATTTGTACAATCTCATTTTCTACAATGGGTGTCCATTACTTATTATGGTTTGGATGAAATCTGGTGTCGATCGGACGTTTGTCGATTTACTTAAGAATGAATAGGTAAATGAAAGAGATTTGAATATATAATATAATAGTGTTTGCAAGAGGAAATGGACCCAAAAAAATAGAGAGGATCCATTTCCCTTATTTGTATAGGCAAATTCTCACTATAACCATCATGTTATTATTAAGTAAAAATACTAGATACTATTTGTACCTTCCGTCTGCCACCCACCAATTCTTTATATGCCACTTAATATACTTCGAAACTCTTTTCGTATATAGAGGATTTGGTAATTGGCAAATTGTGAAGTTGGTATAGATCAGATCACGTGAACGGGTCAATCAGGTTGGGTGTAGATCAGAGCAGTTTGACTCGGTTTATTTGATATTGTTTGCAAGAAGTTAGGTTAGATCAGAACGAAGGGTTATTCGTTCATTTCGGATTTGGGTTATTTTTGGTTCATTATAATTAAATTATTTAGGAATAAGTATAAGTGTGCAACAATAAACATTTGAATCGAGTTATACTAAACATGCCAATTCAAATTATGTGTCAAGCTCGAGTCCAGTTTGGGTGCCGGGTTAGGTAACAATTGGCTTAATCGGGTCGAGTAAGGAAAGCCTCTAAACAATGAAGAATTTGAGTAATCAACTCATTCAAGTTAGTACATTTTAAAACCTAATTTAAAATTCTATTACAATCACCAAGTGAAGTTAGCTAGCTGGCATGGTTTTCCCATTAATTAAGCTAAGTATATATATATATATGTTCCTTATTGTTAATGTACATTTGGCATTTAAATAAGAAAAATGATAAATACAACTCTAAGGGCTGTATATAAGGATTTTAAAATGAAAATTAATATTTAATATTGTTATTAATTGCATCATATTTTTTTGCAATTTTATTATTATTTTTTATATTTATATCATATTTAGAAGGTTTTAAGTCCTTAAATACAACCCTAATAGCTGTATTTTACATTACCCTTTAAATAAAATAGGTAAAATCAACGGAGTAATAGCTTAGTAGATTATTACTCCGTTGATAATTTAATCCAAAGTTTACGCAATTTGCCAGTGCTATAAAAAAATTCCTGACTCATTTACTTATTAATGTGTGTGTTAATTACTTGCATTCTGGAATGTTGGTGTAATTAACACTAATAATTACGTACTTGTCATTCATTGGCTTTTGTTCTTGTTGCTCAATCTTCTTCGACTTTGCTTCCTAGTTACTTAATTAAAGTCCCTTTTTAATGCTCTTTTAATTTCTTCCAAGTTTCAACGCCCAAAAGTTTCCCATATTCAAGTACAACCACTTTTTATATATGCATTCCATCCTCTTTAATTCTTTATCCTTTGCCTTGGCTTTTTAAGTTTAGACAACCTTATATAAGAAGGCAAACTCTCGTTCAAGACGGAACTGATTCCGTCTCCAGCTAAAGACGGGCATTTTGTAACCAGTTTAACGTCAAAATGTAAACATGTCACAAATAACCAGTTATACCTTATGAAATGGTACTGATTACATTATCTATCATTAAACTGGTCACATTTGGTATGTTTTCAGCTGAAGATGGAAATGTGGCCGTCTTCAGCAAGACTTATTGAATTAAGAATGAAGTTTGAAAAATGGATATTGTAAGTAACTAATTGAAATGAATCTACATTTGTATTTAATAAAACTGTTTTGCTTGTATTTTGTATAAGAGAGCCTTACGCCCTTACATAAATATAATTGTTTTAAATTTTTTTTATTAGACAACAAAAAGAGAATGACAATCGAGTTACACAAATATTTTCTCATATAAAATAACAAGGCATATATAACGCCACTCACAAATGCTTTTACTACTCCATTTGACATATACTTCTCTCTTTATATATCTCAATATTATGATTTTACTAGGTGGAATACCCGTGCTACGCACTGGACATTTTGTATTTATCTCCAATTAAACTATAGTATACGTACGTACCCTAATAATAATAATAATAATAATAATAATAATAATAATAATAAATAAATAAATAAATAAATAATAATAATAATAATAATATCCATGGAATGTTTAGGATCATAAATAAAAATTATGGCGAGATAACATTCATGAATTGATTACAATGATAAAGGTTCTAGCAGCTTGTCTCATTGAAGACGGGTAATATCAGTCACAAGCTGAAGACGGATAGTGCCCCTCTCACAATATGCAAGTGGAGAGGGTAAATGGATCCCCCCACTTTCCCTCTCACTAACTGATAAACTAAGTAGATTAACAACATATAAGCATTAAGCAATACGTCAATGTTATTACCTCTTAACTATAAAATGAATGTTTAAATAGCTATAAAGCTTTTAAACTAAATGGTATTTTTCCTGTTCGCTTTGATTTCGTATAATGCATAACATTTACATGTTTTTAAATAAACCACAACAACCAGAAAGTTCAGCTGATGGTTGAAATTTCAAGATCGATATTATACACTAAGCTGCTCGCACAAATGTTCTTTGGCTTAAAGAGTAATTGTAACGACATAACTCCCCATATTATTATCAATATCTTACTTGAGAAGTGAGGGGCAGTAAGATTTGATCACGTGATATTTTTGGTCTTACCCTTGATGGTTGGTTGGAGTCTAAAGATTGGTTTATACTCTAACTACATGTACGTCGTCGTTAGTCGTTACTTGATTATAGGGGTGTACAACGTAGCGGGCTAGCCCGCACCTCTGAGTACGAAAATTCATCCCGGCTAGCCCATGGCACAAAACCTGACTTTCCCCACGGGCTGGGCTAGTGCACAAATTTCTCTAGCTCTTTCCGATCTCAACGCTAAAACAAATAAACACAAAGGCCCCTCCTGGCTCGGTCTAGCCTGCTACTCTTGGGTTGGGCTCGAAGTGGAAGAAGCTAGATGGCCAGTCCGGTCTGATGTTCACACCGTCTCTGCGCTGCAATCTTTCAGCCCAGCCTGCTCCCTATCCCGGCTCACTGCACAACCCTAACTTTCAACGGGTTATTATAACCACTCTTATTTATTATTCTAGAACGATTGCTTAATATCCCTCCCATCTCATTCACTCCCCCCCCCCTTGTTTAATGTTTACCACTCTCATTATTAACTATTTGCTTTGTCTAATTAACCAGGTGTAGTTTATTAGAAGTTCGAATTTCACTCTACTAACTTGTGTCTCACGTAGTGCGATTATTAACTATTAATATTACTGTCTTGTGTCAACATCCTCTCCATCGTATACATGGTTTGGTTTTCTCATAATAAAACACAGTGGGGTAATAATAATATGTCAGTATTATTTATCATATCCAAAGTAAGGATTAATATATAAGCCCCTCTGTTTTATAGTTTTACTTTTTTTCGTCTCAATACATGTTCAATTGCCTATTTAATTAACAATTTCCTATTTTAATTATTTTACTACTCTTGTTTAAATAGATGTATCATATCATAGTTCAACAGAAAGGTAAGACTCCCCTAATGTATTTAAGATACATTTCAACAGAAAGGTAAGACTCTTCTAATGTACTCTGTATTTAATACTTTAAAGCTCAATTTTGGCGCTAACAATTAATATAATATTTTTTAATTAATTAAATTCATATTTTATTTGAAGTAATTTAGAAAATTTTAGAGACTTTAATATTGCTCGAAATCCCAACTTTAAATATGGAAGCTCGAGTCAATTTACAAACTTTGATGATCGCCAAAATCTAAAGAAGCCACCACACTACTCACTTCAACTTATTGGGCTAGTATAAATTACAAAGCGACAATGTTGTAACTACATCTTCTGACTCTTACCAGATTAGCTATTTGACTCTTACGGTTATGTAGCTAAAGTGTTCCACACAAGTTGGACACTTTAATATTGCTTGGATATCAACTTTTAATGTGGGAGCTCGAAAGTTATTCACATTTGTTAAACTCTCTGATATCTTGTGGTTTTCTCTAGTTAGTGATAAAGCTATATACTCCATGAAGTTGTGATTAACTATTTAGCCTCCATGATCGAGCACTTGTAATTTGTGATCAACAATTTAGCTACCACATTGCTCTAATTTATTCTTACGTCTTCATGAATACCAAATTTTTTTTCAGACCGTGATCGACAAACCAGTCCATTTTCTTCTCCAATCACATTTCTTAATATCTTTTTAATAATAATTCCTCCAACCCCAAAATGAGCCTTTTTGTTGCTTTAATTCCGTTCTTGGCGGTGCTATGAAAATATGATTTTAATATCTTTGACCAGTTTTAATATTTTATTCTCAAGGTAGTTAGCAATATCAAGATTATTGGAGATTACTCAAAAATAATCTATAAAAAGGAATATGCTGCAATCGGTCGAGAGAAAAAGACATAAAGACGGGTCATAGTTGCTTAGCTTGTCACCCATATTTATGAGAGTAATTTCATATAGTATGTACATTCAAATTCTATTCTTATTCCCAAAAAAGTTAATTTATTGACTTACGATAAACTACTAATACAAATGACCTTTACTATCCATCCAGAATGATCATTTTGATTTCGTAAGCATTAAGGCACACTAATTCACGAATCAAGCACTCATTAGCAATTTTCAAGAAAGAAATTTTAGTTTTAATGGTGTTTGATTTGCTGAGGTTTCTATATTGTTTCAAAAAAAAATTTGTTGGTTGTATGATGATAATTAAGCTTTAAGCTCTTTATACTTAAATTCTAGCATTTTGGATTACTGTGTCACAAATATTAGCTCGATGTCATATGGAGTAAAACTTAAGGATAAAAACGAAGTTACTACTCTAATTTGACAATGGAAAAGCAAAGCTTTTAAGAAGTTGTATTTTCGTAGTAACTTTTATGCACATCTACACATAAAGTATTATTTATACCCTGTATTTATATATTACCATATTAGGTTCATGAATTAGTAAATAAATAACCGGGATCGAGAGAGAGCAGTACTCTATAGTTGCTTATATTTAATAAGAGTTTTAATTTTGTTGGAGACTCTAATATTGCTAGAAACACAACTTTTAATGTGGGAGCTCTAAAGTCATTCATCGTTGTTGGACTCTCTAATATTGCTCGAAAACTTCCTGTTTTAATTATATAGAATGATGATTTACTCAAATAATTTTATGATTTTATTATACAATCAACTTCATTTAGTGATGAACTTGTTTAACCAAAATAATTTATTGTTCAATTTTGTGATATACATAATCATAAAGTTTAAAACTACCTTTTAATTAACCAAATTTACATCTTTATAGGTATACAATTCATGGATTATACATTAGAAGTACTAGTAGTATATCTGATAATGTACTTTCTGAGTTTCATGATAAACTATTTGAGTTTTATCTTAAAGATTATGAGTTTTTCCTATAAAGTTTTTAAGCTCGTTCATTTAAACATTAAGCTAAAAAAAATATGCTCAAAAACTATACTTCAAGATACAACTAATTTTGAGTTTTGCCATAATTTTTTTATTGTACTACTTATAAATTTTAAATACTCAGAAAAAATACAAGTAAACTAAAAAGTTAGCAAATATGTAAGATAATACATCCGATGTATATTCCTTATTGTGGTATACTTGCATGGGAGTAATAGGTTTTGAGGACAAAAAATGATCTAGAACTCTGGACAATAATTGAAATAAGATCTAGATTATTAATTAGCATCTAATTAAATTATTATTATCCTACTCAATAATTAACTGATATTGGCACATGCCTCATGCCTTCCTCACTTAAAATATTCATACAAATTAATCAACAATAATGAGAAAAGGAATAAAATTGATACACAGTCGTCATTTGTATTACTAGATTTGTAATACGACCGATTCAAATTCGTAATATAAATAGACCACAATTGAGAAATTATAACCTCACACGGTAATTCGAATTCGTAATTCTCGTGTCGGTAGGTAACTAAACGGATTCGACGGTCGATAGTCGACACCGTGGTGTAATATACTACATGAACAACAATAATTTTAATATATGTAAGCATATACTATCATGTTTGTTACTTGGTACGATTATTAATTATTCCAAGTCAAATATATAGAGATAGAGATACAATAATCTATTGTTATAATAATGATAAATGACAGACTTTTGCATTACTCAATATTGTCATTATATATTGACGATCATCATGAATTTTGTAATAAACTTTCGTGTGAACTATAATAAATAATGGACCCCTCTATTAATTAATAGTATATGAGTAGGTTTTTTATAAGGCCGTCTTATTTTAAGATCAGAAAATATCCTATTTTTTTTTATAAAGTATAACCATTAAATGATAAAATATTATAGCTAAATTTATAACTTTTTTTTTTAAAAATTGATGGTAACATTTTATTAGAAATATTTACATTTTATTAAAAAAAATGGTAACATCTAGTCCGTCTTTATTTCAGCGGATTTAATCTGTCTGAATGACGAATTTGCGATTAATATGAAGTATTCATATATCGCAAATTCTTATTTCAGACGGAGCATTTCCGTATGAAAAATAAGACGGGATTATGTTGCTACTTTTTACTAAAATGTAACCACAACTTATATCAACTTGTTTTCATTAGTGGTTACATCTAACTGTAAAGTGGTTACAAAATCCCGTCTAATTGGTTCAAACCAAAATGATCCGTATGAAGCAAGTCCAACTCTTCATATGTATATATGATTAACAAATTGAATGTAGCAAAATTTCGATTTTGTATTGGGTGATCCATCAATTGCCAGCTGCCAGCTGATCACTGACAAGTATAGGTTTTATAGTGAGTCGTATTTTCTCTATTATTTTTGGTTTCGTAGGTGTTTACTCCACCGTAGAATATTCATAATATATAATTTTGATATGCTAATAATTGTACTAATGATAGTGATTTTTTAGTTTTTTTTTCTTATTTGGATCATTTCACATATGAAAGACATTTTGAAATTCTTGTCGGTGACAAAATTAGTAAAATTAGTATGACTATATGTGCTTAACAATTCTTTAAGACACAATCGACTACATGATATATACTTCGTAAGATACGTTTCCTTTACAAAAATATACTTATTAAAACATAAACTATTTGTATATTTGGTAATAATAGTATATCTACGAACATAATATTCTCTCTTGGGAATTTATAAAAATTATAAGTGTCATTATAATGGTTCCTTATTGCTTGTTATAATCTTTTATCTATAAAAGCAAAGACTTTCGAAGACATGTGTGTGATTGATTCTTAGAAAAATTGAGTAAGGTCACATTCCCCCTTTTAAAAAAATGTGTTTTATTTGTCTTATTTATGATATAACTACATCATCCATTAAAAAGACGTAGGATATCGAAGTTTATCGTTGAAAAGTGATTGCAAAGTTCTCATCGATACATTAAAGATAAGAGCAAAAGGACGTAGCGATTTTTATATATTACTTGATGATATTTTCTCGTTTTGTGTTGATTTTTGATTCTATTTCCTGGTCTTTTATAGGTAGAAAGTTTAATAGGGTAGCTCACGAGCTTGCTCATGGTGGCTCGAGTCGTGTTGGTAGGACACTTTGTGTAGACGATCTACCTATACCGAGACATTGTTCACAATGTTTTTTTTGTAAGTGTATAAAATTAGTTGAAACTTCAGGAGTCTAATGAAATAAATTGACACTTTCGCACAAACGATCGGATGAGTATCTTGAGCTTATTGGAACAAATCCCTTTGATACCAACCTACGTAAAAACAGATGTACAATTCAATGGAACAAATCTATTCAAGGTCGTAACTTGACATATAAATAATATTCCGACTACTTCGACATAAGAAAGTTTGTCCTCTTCAAATATAAAACTAAAGAGACAGCTTGTTCAAGTCCTCATAATAAACTTGCCATGTCATTCCAAATAATTCATAATTTAATTTGTAACTTTTTGTATTAAATAATTATTATATATAAGTGACGAGTAAGTCTTGTAGAGACTAGAGAAAGTCTCATAATTTATCTATGGCGGGATTTTTTGTAATTTAAAGTTATAAAATCATAAAAGAACCACGAATATATGATGTAAATAGACGAGAGTCCGCTTTATAATAAGCTCAATAAGGTTCCGCTCTAACACCAACTTGTGATAGGAGGAGAAGCTCCATTGGTTATAAAGTAATACACTCTCTCTTTTTCCAACAATGTGCGACACTGCTCACATGTGAGTTTTTATATGAATTTCGCCGGTCATCAGTAACACACCTAATAAGTTTATCATTTAAGCTAACTGTTATCAGCGTGAGTGCACTTACTACGTAAACAAGCATTCTGCACTATAAACAAAAAAAAAGTCATTTTAGATTACACCAACGATAACAATATTGTAAAACACACCCAAATAATCTCTCAGTAAGTCAATAACTTAGTAAAACACCGTCTCTTTTAATTACTACTAAAAAGTATTAAAAAATAGTAACTATTCTATGCGACGGACTCATTCCCCACTTTTTTGCAAAATGTGACCACTTTTTGTTAAATAGTGACTACCTTGATAATAAATGTCATTTTCAAGTCATAAAAGATGGTTACTGTTTATTAATAAATGGTCACTATTTATCAAAAAGTGGTTACACTTAACTCGTCGCATATGCGACGGTTGTAAACAAGAATTTGTGATTAAAAAAAGAGAAGAGAAGAAGAAATGTTCATAAAAGATGAATGTCAGCTTAGATGTTTCTTTCAAACATCAACTTCAAATAGTATAAACTTTCAAGACCTCCCTAACAAATAATCATCTTCTCACATTTATTTCCTTTACTTCTCAAAATTCTATTTTCGTTACTTCCCTTTCTCAAAAGACATTCAAATTAATACCCTTAAATATCCATTTATTATTTATCATATATTACCTAATTATAAAAACATTTATAATTTATAATTCTGCTTAATTTTCTGCTAATATTTTGTTGGGTAAGTTAATATTTTCATAATTAATATTCTTTTCTTGAATTTGCTAGTATCCAAATTCCATGCAAAGATTCAGTATTTTTAGCATTATTTGTTACAGTAATTTATACAAATGTCTTCTCCACTCTTTCATGATGCTTAACTTCTTCTATCATCTGTATGTATGTGTGGTCATTTTCTCATCACCTTCGAATAATATTATCTACATTTTTTTTATTTATATTCTCATTTTATTCATCACAAAATCTCGAATTATTAGTACTAATAATCTCTAGGTAATAAAACAACTAATCATTATTAACTCTAAATTTCTAAAATTACATGATCATATAACAATTTTTTCCCATGAAATTTTAGTTGATAATTCTGATCAAAGTTTTGTTTCTTGAAATTTGATCATCAACTATCCATTTTTTTTATATAATTGTATACTTTCTTCGATTCTTTTGGTTCTCTACGTTTATATTTTTCTATGAGCAGTATTTTAATCAAACGCAAAAGTAATTTTTACTTTCTTGTACATATTCTAGCTACTTTCTCAAAAAATTCTTAAGTTCTAACTTTTTTTTTTTATTATTATTATTATTGACTAATCCTAGTCAGTTGCATACAAAATCTACTGAAATTATCATTTAGTTTTAATTATTAGTTCATTATCTTTAATTTTGTTTGACTTAGTCCATTTTTATGAATTTCTAGCCTAATAATAATGTTCATGTGGTTTGTTGAATGGTGATGTATAACTCTCATCATGTATTATTCATGAACTTCATTACAATTTACTACTTAATATATGTAAAAAAAAAAAAACCCAATTTAGAAAGACAATTATGCATGTGATTAGGTTGGTAGAACTTAAATTTTACATGGTTACATAGTCTTAATAAATTGTACTTGAATAAAGTGAACCTTATAAATCAAGAGAAAAGAAGAGTTACTATTCATGTCATCACATTATAATTGCTACCTTTTATAGGTATTGGTTGAGTTAAATTTAATGTTCATAATAATATCACTCAATTATCGTATCGCGCAATTTGCAGGAGCCCTTGAGTCACTTGGGTAACGTTGTTGTAATATATATGGCTACAATTTGCTGATATGGGTATTTTTTTAATAATGTGATATTTGCAGGAAAAAAAAGAAGGGTGGAAGATAATTCATGTGAATGTTGTTGAGGAGTTGGTAGCGAATTTAAGTATTCGATTTGAATGACAAATATGAGGAAAATGGAGACGGAAGATCGTCGAGGATTGGATAGAGTAGTGTTTCAGAAAGCATATGTAATGAGCAGTTCATTTTCATGTCAAATTTGTGTGGTGGGTTTTATCTTTGGAGTAGGTCTTACTTCTTTGGTATTTGCTGCTCTTACTTCTTTTGTTCGATTCGATCTCGATTCTGTTCAGTTTCATCACATTGCAGCTTCTGTTGTGCCTTGGAAATCCGAGACTGCAATTTCGAGTATGTTTTTCCATTCTGATTCTTATATATAGATGCTGGGTGACCTTTTTTGCAAACAGAGTAGCTCTGTTTTTACATGTTTTGATTGTCTTAGTGTAAAACCGTTTTAAACGAGACTTTATGTTCGGAATTTTGTTTTTTGTAGATACCAGTAGAGACAATAGTTCTAACCTTGAAACCGATAAAAGAGAAGTACTCATAAATCCGAGTAAAAGAAGTTCATGTTGTGATAAGGAAAAGGTGTCTTCATTAGTCTCAGCTTGGAGTTCCTTACTAAATGAAACACAAAACTCATCGATGAGCTCAAGATTGAATGTTCCGAAAGCACCTCATTTAGAGGACTGTAAGGCTAGAGGTCGGATGAACAATCGGCTTGATACGCTTGTCGGGAATGATAGATTTCCGCCTTGGACACTTTGGAGAGGATCATTAGACGCTTATTCGGATAAATCGAGGGATGAGCAGTTACATAAATTCCGGCATCAGGATATGTCTGAAGGTGCTTATCCGCCTTGGGTAAGTTTTGTGGATACTTCAGCAAGCCTCCCTTAAGCCGGGCCTTTTCTGTCTGAATTTAAGATGGAGAAAATATAACCCAATTACAATAAAATGTTACCATTTTTGATAAAAAGTTACGAGAACAATTGTATCTGTAACTTTAGCCGCACCATTTCATTAAATGATCACTTTTTATTACAAAATGACGACATTTCTCAGTCTTGATTTCAGACGGAAAAGGCCCGTGTGTAATAAGAACTTGCTTACTTGTTGATTACTAACTCTTAGCTCTCGGGGTGTCAATGATGGCAGATTACAGGATCTGATGACGAGAATTACCCATTAACGAGGAAAGTGCAACGCGATATATGGCTTCATCAGCATCCTCAGAATTGCCGTGACCCCAAGATAAAGTTTCTTGTGGCTGATTTTGAGAGAAACCCCGGTCTTGGAATGGGAGCACAAATTTCCGGAATGTGTGGAGTTTTGGCTATTGCCCTTGCTGAAAAAAGGGTCCTTGTAACTAAGTACTACAACCGTGCTGATCACGATGGCTGCAAAGGTAATAAACCAGTTTTTTTTCCCGATAATGTTGGCTAAAAATCGCTTAATTTCGATGTAAGATTGGTAAAAACTGGCTAAACTGTTTGCGTTTCTTATATATCTATGTTCATGGATGTTACAGGTGGTTCTCGTGGTAGTTGGTCCTGTTACTTTCTTCCTGAAACTTCCCACGAGTGTCGTGCTCGAGCTTTTGAACTTATGCAAAAAAAGGAATCATGGGATACGGGAATCATAAAAACAAAAGAAACATATTCGTCGAAAGAGATATGGAAAGCAGATGTACCAACGTGAGCCATTTTTCGCCGTTCTTACTCAATGATAATTTTTTACTGGGACGGTTTATGATGTATCTGTACAATGAAAAACTGCAGGAATTGGGGTACGCCATGGAGTTATTTGCAGCCCACAACCGAAATTAATGGCAGTTTCTTCGCATTTCATCGTAGGATGGATCGGAGATGGTGGCTAGCACAGGTAAAAGCATGTTCTACATTGATCGAACGAATTTTAGAAATCAGTAGATCTGTCATATATGTCATGCCTGTTTCAGGGTGTCCCATTTTCTTCACTGTATGAACGATTAATGGGAAAGTCGGTGATTTTGGTTTTCAATGTTTCTCAGGTGGTGCGATATCTAATGAGGTTTCCGAGCGAACATACATGTCATCTAATGAACGTTGAACGACATTCTGCATTCGGAGAAGAGGCTGCAGAAATGGTCCTTGCAAGTCTTAAAGGAGAATGGTCCAAGGTACTACTATTCTCTAATCCTCACTTCATTTTACGACTCCAAATAGTCGAGTCATTTTTAGTTCGGGTAATATCGAGTCCAAAGTTCTGGCAAGGTACAGTCCAGATCGAGTCAGTTCATATAAATGGTAATATTTAGATTTTTTTCTGTTCGAATAACTAGTCACTTAAAATCAGGTTCGTCAAATCTGAGGTTAGATACGACTAGACTTGACAAACGGGTCAATCAGTTCGGGTTCGAGTCGGGTCATTTTCGGGTTTATCGGAATTCGGAATCTGGGTCATTCTCGGGTCGGTTATGATCAAGTTATATAGGGAAAACGAGCCAGTTTTTAACAATAAACATTCAGTTCGTATGTCGCGTCGGGTACGGGTCGAGTTATTCGGGTCGGGTCAATTTTTCAAGGTCTGGATACGTGACACATAAATGACTATGATTCATTCAAACAGGATGACCTTGAGCAACCAGAATCGGATATAGAAAAATATGTGTGGTGGAACCACAAACCATGGATCCCTCGGCCACTACTAAGCGTTCACGTTCGAATGGGAGATAAGGCTCGTGAAATGCAGCTCGTCCAATTCGATGGCTACATGGCCTTAGCCGATAGGATACGCAAGCAGTTCCCAGATCTAAAGAACATATGGCTATCAACAGAGATGGAAGAAGTCGTAAACATGACAAGCAATTATATTCCTGAAGGATGGAAATTCTACTACAGCAACGTGAAAAGACAGGTCGGAAACACGAGAATGGCAACCTATGAAGCGAGCCTAGGCAGAAGGACGAGCACAGAGAACCCGTTGGTGAACTACCTGATGGCAAGCGATGCTAATTACTACATCGGGGCGTTGGGGTCCACTTGGTGTCATCTGATTGATGGCATGAGAAATACAGGAGGGAAAGTCATGGCAGGATATTTGAGTGTTAACAAAGATAGGTTTTGGTAACAGAACAGCTGTATTTAGATTCTCCATTATCAGATTAATCACTATTTTGCATATTTTGCATGGCCTTGTGATTTTAATTTTTTGGTATATATATACTCCAATATATAGTGAAATGTTGTATATCAGAGACTCATATGTTCGTGTTGTGTCAATATACAGAATTTTGTGCCACGATTCTGCTAGTTTCTGAAATTTAGGACGGAGTAACACAGATCGAAACAAGAAGAAATATAGAGAAAAATCGGGTTATAGGATAGTCGGAAAATGAGGAATTAATGGTAATAGAAACCTGAAGTAGAGTCTTACAGATTACACTTAACTCGTTTTCTACCCTCTTCTGTCACAGTCTCACAGACCGAGCTCAAATAATTAGATTTGGCTCAAATATAACAAAATCGAAATACCCTCATTCCGAATGTATACTCGAGACTATTTTAAACAATGGAGATTACATACTGTGAAAATTCCTTATTTTTGTTTGTCTAAATGTGTTAAATTTACTTATATTTAAGTGAGAAAATATATGACAGGCCAACCGATGCGGGAGAAATATGAGACGTCAGTGGCCGAGGGAGGGAGACTGTAAAAAGAGAGATTGCAATCCAAACACTTTTTAAGATAGTCAGTCAAAAGGTACAAAAAATGTTTTTCCGGACATTACCCGACCGACGCATTTAACGGGTTTTGCAGCAAGTTTCAGGTAGCCATGATACTAGAAGACTATAACCAAAGACTAATGGCTAATTTTAACTTGCATTGAGCACTGTCTTGTTTCGAACATGCTTTGGAACAAGGCATAAATCATGTATCGACCGATACTTCTACTGCTGTTGACGCTGATAATGAACTCGTGCGGCTGAAAAATCATAAAACCACAGGAACTAGACTAGAAGAAAATGGATCTATATCAAAATTACAGTAGCAAAACTTGAGAAATACAAAGTTTTTGATTGAATAGTTATCCATCACAATAGAGTGGCATGAATATTAGGAGTATTCCCTAAACTAAGCTCTAAATGGGTACAAACATTGATCACATAAATAATGACAAGAAATCAATACACTACACGGGAAAAACAATAAATAGATACATGAACTAGTAAGCTAACAAGAAATATGGAGATTTCTGCTGCTTCTGGATCTCATTTCACATAACAACACAACAATACAAAACAGTGACAAAACAAACTGGTTCATCGCCTACATAAAGGTTAGAATATGGGTGAAAGATTTTACCTTTATCGTGATGAGGGATTTTGGAGAAAAACCCGTTATTCTGAAGCTACTCGGGTTCCTCACCCAAGGGATGTCGGATGTCCCCGTTTTTGGGCCCGGTTGGTCGTCGAGTCTTTTTGGTTTTTGCCCTCCTAGCTTTCATTCGGCGTTTCTTCTCACTGACATCGACCCAGGTATAGTCCGCTGGTATAGTGAATGGGTCCATGTCATCTTTGTACCGATGACTTTGGGATTCACCGTCACTCGATTGCCCACCACGGCTCCCTTTCATCCATGAGATCCATGAGGTGGACCCTTCGGAATCTCTAGACTTTGAATCTTGAAAATGGGTTGGGCTAGATGGAGGTGTAACAAACTCGTCTATTGGCTGAAGCTCTTCAAATTTCGTGAAAGTGATGACCACTCGAATTGTTGGGACTATCGGGATAGCAATCTGCATAGAAGGAAATGTAAAATTTTGAAGCGGTAAGACGGAGAACAGAAAGGTGAATTGAAAATTAAAACACTATTGCGTAATAGTGTTATTTGTCGAGACCTGGAAAACACGCCATTCAGGTATAGTCGTACCATAGAATGTAATTGTTAACAAAATTTAAGACAGAAATCATACATAAATTCAAACATTCATAAGTTTTGTTTTTGAACGACAGCAATATGAATCGGAAAAATATAACACAGCATTACCTTTACAGGAAATGTGCCGGTAGGTAGCTTTGTGGTTAAAAGCTCCCGGAGTCTCCGAACAGCCTTCACCTTATTAGCTAATATATCTAACAAAGGCAGAAGTTCTTCGGTCTGCAATGGAAAATCCGGTGTCAACCAAAGGACAGGTCTCAACCCCTTTTTGTATTCGCTCTCATGCTTTGGCTCACCAACGGCCCCTTTCTTCTTATTCTTCTTACTGCTTTTATCTTTCGCCTTTTTGGCATCGCCCACGGTTTCCTTCTGTCCTTCAGGCGCAAGCTTTGAAAACTTCTTAAGAATCTTCGGATCTTCAGATTCGTCAGCTAAATTTTTGGAACTTTTCTTATTCCAAGCAAACCAAGTTTTCTTCTCTTTACCGTTTCCAAAAGAATCGCCATTTTCAATGGAAACTCCTGACCCATTTTCATGACAATTAGCATCAATACGGTCATCATCCTCACCAAAACCCTCGGAATTTCCCATTCGAAGAGCCGAATCTAATTGTTTTCTCTCTTCGGTTGTTAATATTTCATCAAAATCATCTTGATCCCCTCCATTAGCGAGCTTCTCATCATCATCCACGGCAAAGAGCTCCTCATCTGTCATTGCCCCAGGAACCCTTCGCGACTTGACACTCACCATTACATGTAGCATGTCAAACACTTTGGCCTTCCAATGGCCAACCATCTCGGATCTCTCTTGCCTTCTCCAATTCAAATGAGGAATAAGCTCGGCCTGTGTGACGTCAATGCCTGGTCTATATGTATTAGTCTGTGACATCATGGCTACTTCATGGGCAACTTCAGTTTCCGAGGGCTGAGCACCGGCTCCTTCCAAGGCATTGCTTATTTCTTTCTCTTTATGAGAAAGTACAATTAGAGAGCCGGTAGGCAAAGACACATTCCCATCCTCGGATGTGTAACCCTCCCCAAGAAATAAGAACGTTTGATCTGAACGTTGAATGCGGAACCCGTCAAATCCCGCAAGGGTCATATCAGCTCGGAGATTCGACCCTCGTTTCCAAATCCTGTAGGTATCCGAAGGTGCAATTCGACCAATGAAAGGTATGACCGAACTCTCAAAATTAAACGATATCTCCATGTAGAAATCGCGAATCCGAGAAGCCGAAGCCACAATTCGAGGAAGCCTCCGACACCATTTGGCCCAAGCAAGGGGCTGATAATGCCTAGCAATTATCATAGCAATCTGTTCCTCCCTCGTGCAAACGGCTTCCTGAAGAGCATTCCATCCATTCTCATTCTGTAAACTCCAGTCCGCACCCGCTGCCATCAAAACCTCAGCCGATATAGGGTCCCGCAGGCGTACTGCAAGATGTAATGCAGTCTCACGACCGGGAACATCACGTCGGTCGACTATACCTGAAAACTCATCTGCCTTAGCCTCGGCAGCAAGAGACTCAGCCTCATTAGTCACTTCACCCGCCTTTGCTAATTTGGGCAGTGACCCAATTATACGCTTCAAACCCGAATAATCTCGACGAAGAACAGCCAAATGAACTGAACTATGAGCATACTTTGATACATCTTCCATCTTTTTTCAATCTCTACCCCCCTTTTCTTGCTCTATATAGCAAATTTAACACCTAAAGTACTCTACTCCCATTTCTCACCAGTAATCCAACAATATAACCTCAAAGATCCAAACTTTTTTATGGATTTGAACTAATTTTCCAAGATTCAACACATCCCACAAAAAAGTCCACCCTCTAAACACCTAAAAACCCTAAAAATTAACCCCTTTTTCCAATAATTTAGTTCAACCTTCACCAAATTCTACAAATAATACCCAAAAAAAGCTCAAATCTGCAAGTCACAAAAAATCACAGCTCTCAATAACACACAATATATTCAATCAGCAACAATTTACAATTAGGCAAAAATCAAGCACAACCCACATACAATAATCATCTAAATAATATAAAGTTCATATAATCCCAAAAAAAAATGAGGGAAAAAGCAAGAAATTACCATAATAACAAGCATAAGAAATCCCCAAATGATGAAAGATCAAGTATACTTTGACTATTCTTCTTTCAGCTCATTTAAAGTCAGTTAAAGAGAACAAAGAGAGATTGGTGCAAATAATCGGAATTGCAATGAGACGGTTTTAGTATGTATTAAGAGGGTCGAGTTAGTTAATAAATTAACAACATTTGAATTGGTTTGTTTGGATCTAAGAAAAACACAACACAACCCAACACAACACAACCCAACCCAACACAACACAATACTCTTTTGCTCTCTTTGTTATTTGTTATGTTTTGTTAAAGGAAATAAAGTTGGTGACTTTATCTGAATTATTATCTGTTTTTTTTATGTAACTGAGACTCACTAATCTCAGGTTAGCTGGAGCTTTGGCTACATAAAGACCCATCAATGGTGACAGCACAGAGCATTAGTCCTCATGTGACTTCTTCTATGGTCTAGTCTTACCTATACTATGTGAATAATGTGACTATGTCGTCCCATGGTAGAGGTGAGGCCGGGTCGGGTTGAGAGTGATGTGTTATTGTCGGTCCCAAGCGAATGGTTGTTTGGGTCGGAATAGGGTCCGATTGGTTTAGGTAGATCATTTCGGTAGAACATGTATTTTCGGTTGTGTAGTTATCGCTGTTTTGAGTACGTGTTGTTTCGGGCGTGGGTAACTTTAGGACGAGTCTTTTTCATGTTAGTAATACAGGTGTGGACTATTAAACTTGGTAAATGGCTCATTCGGGTCGAGTCATTTTCAAGTCAACAATTATCTGGTCATTTGTGGCAAGATTTTTTCCCGAATATACTTCATATAAGTTTGAAAGTACATCAATTAATCGACTAGAACATTTATCAAACATAATAAGGGGTTTCGAGTTCAATTCTTAGTGAGTATAGTAGTAATCGTAAATAATCATGTGGAAGAGTTAACCCGCTCGTATCCTGGCTCGGCTCAAATTTGGACAAACCTCGCGGTGCAAAACAAATATAGGACTTGAAAAAACTTGATTTTGGTTACATTTGCCTATACAAGTATACATTAAATTGACATTCAATGCCCATGTTTACTTAAACAAAGTATTATTCTCAATTTCTCACCACATTGCATTAATTTAGCATTAAATCAAATAAACATCCATAAGGAACCAAAGAAAGTCAAATGAATAGGCAAATGAAAACAATTAGAACTAAACAAAAGTAAACCTACTAACACAACTAATCTATCTCAACTTCCAATTAGAGGAATAGGAATTGTCGTTGATAATATCAGCAGAGTTGGCTTTATAAAATTTGTCAAGATTCCAAACCGTCGACATAATCAATAGTTTACACTTCTACATCGAATAGTAATATAGTATCACGTCAAATAGATACGGAGTAATTGTCATGGGAATCCCGTGTTCTACCGTCCACGTCTTTTGTTCACACTAGATCGACAGGGATCAAAATGTCGAACCATTTGGCCGAAAAAATATTAAATTTATATAAAAAAAAAAAAAAACAATCCCCAAGCCACCCACAAAGTAAATCCCGAAGTAGACCCAATTTGAAAAGACCTGAAACGTAACCACTCAACCGGAAATGACGGGAAACCGAAAGTCCAATACCATCCGACATAAAACCTCCTGAAAGATGAAACCAAGAATACGGGTAATACCTCAAATGACACGGTCCGATTGCTAGGTCTGGGTAAAAACTTATAAATACTTTGGGTGACGGTGGAAAAAGAATGTTGGTTAGTCAATAATCTTAGAGGGAGGTTTCTGAGCCAACAACTCGCACGTCAACACTGCATCAATAGATGTTGCACATCTCCCAGTACCGAGCACTGGAACAAGGTTGAAGATAGGTTTATCACTGCTTTTGAAGTCTGGATTGGCATCTGCAACTTCATGGAATGCGCTGTTGAACGCATGCGATAATGTATCCATTTGAACCAGAGAACCCGTTTGAAAGTACAGCCTTAAGTACTGGAAAAAACGAAGAAACAAAAAAAGACATATTATAACCCAAAAAGAAAGAATTGTCCCGTTACCAAGAATTAACTAAACTAGTACGGAAAAAATAAAAAAGATAATGGCTTAGGAACTGACCATGGCATTCTCCCAGGTAAATAAATTTTCCGCAAGAAATCTATTTATAAGATAGATGCAGAACTTGGCGACTTTTTCAGCGTGTCGCTGAGAGAGGGGATTCCCGGCAATCAGACTCTCTTGACAAATTTGTGCCATATCATCATTTGCAATGGCAAGCATAATCAAGCATATGTGGTCGACCACTACGCATTTTTGGACAAGAGTTTCATGCCATGGTTCTTGCTGAAATCCCCAGCAGTTTTGCAAAGCCATACATGCTTGATCTTCGGTAGCTACGTTGCTTGTTGATTCACTATCATCCATGACAAAAAGTATTGGCTTCACTTCTACTAGCGCTCTACAACAATAAAAAACGGTAGAACGATTATCAATCCAAAGTAAGATAAGAACTCTGCAACGCCACTATAGAAGTGAAGAACTGAATTAGTATACATCAGAAATTATTCTATCACATGAGATACCCTAATTGCTTTTCAAGATCAGGACCATGATCAAGTAAAAAAATCAAAACAGAAAGCAGAAAAAAACATTCTGAAACACATGAATACCTTTTTGGCAGATCGGGGACAAGTACAAAGAGAAGAACGGGATCAAATACTTTAGAGACCCTTCGTTTGACTGAATGAAGTTTTTTAAGCTGTCCAATGGACCCTTCCCATTTCTCATGTAGTTCAGCTCTATCTTCCGACAAAAAATTCGACGAACAATAAACAATAAAGGCAATTGCAGAGGAAGATATTGAACAATTAAAGCATTCAGCAACCGCTTCACTATTTAACAATGCTTGCTCCAGCTCTGCACTAAGACCACCATTGCACAAGGCCATTGTTGGGGGATCAAGACCAAGTTGCCCAGCCATGTGTAATATGCCATGATGCAAGGTCGCCTACAGCATTAAATATATGACATGATGATTGCTGATAAGCGAGTTACAATACATATCAAATTTTTTTTTATAGCAGCAACTTCTTTCAGTAAAACAAGACCAGGAGTGCAACAGCAAATAGCTACATGACCCAGATAACCTTCCAAATTGGCAAATTCTCTTTTACGATAAAATGTGAACATTTACTGATAAAAAGTTACCATCATTTTATTGTTAGAACTTACTAGAACTTAGAAAGTGACAATTTTAGTTATAACTTTATATCATAAAATGGTGACATTTTTCTTGTCTTAAGTTAAGACCGTCTTAAGGGAGACTAGCTGTTCCAGGATAAAGGAAGAGACAACTGGAAGTCAAATAAACAAGACGGAAAAAGTGAAAAATCATAAAATGCGTACCTGGCTATAAGGGCCAATGCAACTAGGGGCCCAGCATGAGATACTCTGCACATGTAGAACTCTTTTGGCCTGATCCCTAGACGCCAGCACTTCAACATATGCTTTCCCCAATCCCGCTTGTAACAAAGGCAATTCTATGGTGCTGCGTGATGGAACTCCAAATGGACATTTTTCTTGGGTGATAAAACTCACATATGTTTCATTTGCCACGGCAAACTGATTCATGTCAGCAATATACAGATGAACATAGATTACACACTCCCAACCAATACCATGTTGCTTGAGTTCTGATTCAACTCCAGACAAAACAGTACTCAAATCATCCTGCAACCCTGATAAAAAATGCAGGGAGTAAGTGTTCAGGTGTTGGAACACGTGACACGCGACCGAAGTGATGATAGTTACCCAAACTTGTCATGTGAACAGCTTCACTTACCGGGAGAAGTTTCACTAGAGTCCTTCAACCAGCAACCAATGGAAAATGTATCCCCGCTACCGGTTTTTGATGTATGCATATGGTAAGTGGCATTTTCCTTCAAATGAGGAAGAGACACGGGATCCTGGGTTTGATCAAGAGTTTTCAATAAAAAGTTTCCTTCAACTTCATAAACACAATTCATATCCTCCAAGCAGATGTTGTTCCTGATACTGCTACCAGTTGAATCTGTACAGAATAGTTTGGGTTCTAAGTGGAAAGCCACAGGGTGAAGGACGCCGACAGGAGCTATGGAATCTGAAGAATGTAGCACGACTTGGAAATCATCCAGTACAATCCGGGCAAACTGTAATTGTTCACATCACGACATAAATGAAACTCCATAGAGAATAAAATAGGAAAATATGTAATATTGATATATCCATCAGGGTCAGGCGGAAAAACATACAGGCTGAGTGACCAAAAAAATATTTACACACAAATAGATGTCAACCAGGCAGTCCGCAATGTAGAACGTACTAAGCATACTTAATGCGCCTCAACGACACGCAATTTTGTTAGCATACAAATGTACAGCAGATTTCCATTACCAACGAGGCAACGAAATAAAGTTGCTTCAACAAGGGACACCCCCCCCCCCTCCCTGCAATTTGTGGGACCTCTTGAGACATTGGGGAGATGTTGTTCTTGTTGTGTACAAACTTAAAGCAAAATAAATGCCAGAAATGAGAAGTTCTACTTTGGATTCAGATACCAGCACATTAGCCTTATTCTCTAGTGACAAAAAAGGAAGATGAAAGACAACTATATTACCTTGAAAAGGGGACAATCGAGGGTCAGCGTTTCATACTCTCCTCCTTCACCACATACATTGATTCCATACAAGCTGGCAAAATAATTAGTGGATATTAGAAGAAAGTTACTTGTGTTAATTCATTCAAGACTCAACTCACTCAAGACAGTAACGAAGGTATTCGTTCAGATGAGTCCAACACACCCATTCAGATGATGCAAATGGGATTTCATGAAATCGAGCTCCTTGCCTAGATGCTTTGTAGGGTTCAATCCAATAGCAGCAACCTACAATCAAAATAAAGAGATTAAAGTCATAAAGTTATTACTGCTCCCTAACAGAAACTTTCACGAGCAATTCATTTCGAATTAGATAAAAAAAAGTCCACACTGTTCAAGAATTTTTTTTCTCCGCTTTTTTGGGAGTGCTTTAAATTGAGTGAGCATTAACATATTAGATAAATGAATGAGAACCTTTTTATATGTGTCAGCAAGACGGTGGCAAGGTTAAAGGGGATGGTGGTGGAGGAGGGAGATAAAGGCTATGTTTAAGGAGAAACTAATAAAATTAGTCCCAACTAACAAAAGTAGTCAGATATGAAAGGTAAAAAAGTCAGTTTTACTACGGAAGGCAAGTTGGAATTAATGGGCATGGGGTATATTCCTTAATATTGCAATATTGATGAGGAAATTGTTACTAGTATCACTCGAAGGGATGTTTCAGTCACCTGAAGGTTGATATTGACATCGACTCTATAAAATCATCAAATTAAGAGATTGGGTTGGCAAGGATACTTCACCTATTATGCAATTATTGATTCATTTATCAAGAAATGAACAATACACCAGATTAGCACGTGTGCATTATACTTGAATCATCTAACATACCTTTACAATAATAGCAATAATCCCACTTGTGATCTGTTGGACAACAAAAAAAAACATCAGAAACGTAAAGCAGAACTGATCGCGTACATAAAATTATTTATCATATCAAGATATGTGCATGTGTGTTTCTATCTCTTTCTTTATGTCCAAGAGAAAATGTATGCAGAGTAATATTGATCCAATTTACCATTTCCTGAAAGAGTACTGATTGCTCCTGTTTCCATAGAAAAGCTAGAGACACAAGTCCTAGTCGAGAACAAATATTTTCAACTCTCAACCTCTGATAATCAGATGCTATTGCACCCGAAGAAACTGCTGTTACTGAAGGTATCTGCCGCTTTACTTCGGCTAATAAAGCAAACATATCTTCAACTTCATCTCCAGGAGTCATTGTGTAACTCAATTCATGATGCCTACATCACAAAAGCACGGAAAATATTCAATATCACCGACACCAAAGCAAAGTATTTCTTTCTTAGTTTAGTTTTCCAATAGTTGTTTCATTGCACCATTACTTGATACATAACATACGGAGTATTAATGAAGAGCAAGAAGCGGTTTTAAGTTCAAACGATAGAAATGTCAACAATAACACAACTTCTTCTGAGCCTCGCTAGAAAGTGCCCCAACCGGTGAGCCTGAAAGTTTTTCTGAGCAAGTACTTGACCCCACTATGAAGCTACAAAGGTGAAACTTTTTAAAATTGCTTTAGAGCTTGGAATTTTGTGTCAACAACATGCAGGCATAATCTTTCTATCAGTCATAGCATGAAAACGCATTATCATCCTAGATCTCTAGGCACCATTATAAACCATACGACAAAGTAGAATCATGGGAACAAAACAACAGCAATGAGAAGGTAATCAATATAATGAGTCATATTTGTACTTCAACTTCCTAGCCTAGAATCAATATAAAAGTGACACGCAAAATGAAAAACCAAGCATCAACAAGAAAGATGATTTGAGTACCAAAGCAACCTGCTTAAAGACCTTGCCTGGTAGATCCTTGTAGTCGCCGCCTAAACAACGGTATTCCCATGCATTTTGCATAGCTGACAACGATCTGATGTCCAACCTATTACAACACATCCATGAACAGAACAGCCAGATGATCAGGTATAGACAACAAACATCTAACTCCCATAGAACCCCAGGAAAAAATAAGTATTCCTGAACTCATCACAGCAAACTGTCCACAATATTAAACTAGTCCAAATAGGATAAAAAATCACCATAAAAATTTCGAAACACCATACACTTTCTTCACTTGAGCGAGCAACAAAATACAACCACAGAAAAATAACAGCAAGACCCACTATGCAGCTATAAAGATAAAAACTTTAGAGCTACAGTCTTTAATCAGCCACGCGCGAACTCTGCCAAACTACTGAGTCAATCCCCCAATGTAAAACGCAACAAAAACAGCCAAACCCACTGCGAAATAGCACAATAAATTAAAACACTAAAACACGCTTCCATCTAGCAAAGATGAAGCTTTGAGACAGTTATCTCCTCAAGTTCAACATAAGCAAACTTCAAACACTTATCTAGCACAAATGGAAATACAACAACATTACCCCAATTCCTAAATGGCTCCCACAATTGGATGTGTCGGACGTACGTAGCCTTATCCAAAGTTAGCAACACAAGGAGGCAGAGGTTGTTTCTGAATGACCCGAGATGAAAATTGCGCAAAGAACTACATCAAAAAACCGCTATATCACAATATAAATACGCGTAATCACTTTAGTGAGCCATATATCACCATAAGCATATTTCAATGAAATCATCCAGTTAGTGGCACAACCCAACACATCAAAATCAATGATAAAACCCATTACAAAACATAATTTGAAACAAAATAATAACAATTTGAAAGATAATAATACTTACAGTTTGATACATATAGCTATCCAATTCATCAACTGAATCATCCACAGGCAATAAATTAGCCAAAGCTACAATCTACATACAATACACAAAATACCCACAATTAATTAATCAATAATTTAACAATTAAATAATCTAATCACATAAATAATTGATGATTAACAAGAATCACCTCATGACCATAATGAATACACTGCATCATTGCATAGCAACTATCTTTACCACCACTAATTAAAGCCACCACCTTCATTTTTGGGGTTAATTTTACTCCACAGTCAAATTAAAACCCAGAAAAAAGATGGCTTTTTAAGCAAGAGATATAGCAAAAGAGCTCAAGAAATTGAATTCGATTGAAATTATAATGTGTTTTAGGGTTTAAAAGGGACTTTTTGTTTTTCAAGTCAACAACTTTATGGTACTTGACTACTTGGAGTACTTTATTTCCAAAATTTCAGACATGCCATCTTCAGGTGAATAAAAAAGAACGTTAAATAAATTCTCATATGAGACGGGTATTTTCTAACGGAATTTAAAAATAATTTTGTATCGTTGTGAATAAGACTTTGTAATTTGGTAATTTAAAGTTTTTTTTTTTTCCAAAATCACAATTTCTTCTAGCAAATACTCGTAGAAGAATGTTAATTCTTATGTCAGAGAATTTTCAATAGTGTTTAGGTAAGATTTCATTTTTGGTATGCGATATTCTTGTTGATTATAGTAAGAAACTTTATTTTATATGTATATAATATGATTAGTTATTACTTATTACTCCCTCGTAGTCGATGTTTTGTTTCTTTTTCTTTTGGGCATAATAGAAATTAAGGAAATGAATTTATAGCATACCAAAAACTCTGACTTTATATGCAATTAAATATGGACAATACGAAGATATCCAAATAAGAAAAGATTGAACAAAACCCGACTAGCATAAAAAAGGAAAAAGGAAACAAAACAGCGACTAGAAGGGAATATTTATTTTACTTTTTCTCCCTTTCGTTAGTTTTTAGTGTTGCGTACTTGTGTCTTACTCTAAGAGCCTAAAGCGTCTTTTAGAAGACTTGTTGATTAGCCTATGAACATTTTGATCAACTTGTAAATGGTTGTTTTACCATATAATTAGATGTCTCCGGTTCGAGTCTTAAAAATACAACAGTGTACAAATTCATGAGGAAGAGATATATCACCTTTGGTGCAAAATTATTATATGGAGTAGTATACACCAATTCCATTCAAAAGGTAGTACCAAGTAAGATAGTAAGCTACTATCAATTACCATCAACAACTTCTTCCTCTTGAGTCTTCATCACTAGCTGCAAAAAGTGCACGAACCCAAACTTAGTATCTAATGGCTTGGATAATACCTTTGTTATGATGCTAACCGGCAAGTTTTCACCTGCACGCATACGTGGTGAGAGGAGGTTGTATGAGGTAGGAGGGAGGGGTTGTGCGAGGATGGACGCGGTTAGGGTGAGAAAGATAGTTAAGCAATGTACCAAGCTTTGTTACTCCGACACTTGACTTTGCTTGAAAATGTTCGAAACAACACGACACTTTGACACTTCGTGTTGTATTCGACACTTCCACTCGAGTCTGAGTAACATAGGTACCAAGCACCACAAATGAACTTTTCACAATCATTCAAACATCTTTTCCCATCCAATAAGCTCTTCTTTCTCCACAAAAGCTATCCAAACATTGGTTTACAAAACAAAGGACTAAGTGGTAAAAACAATTCAACCACATGGAAACCGCTTTGTTTGGGAATCACATTAGAAGGCTAACTAACAACTACAACCCTTTTTTTCGGGCTGGTCCGCATCACTATTTTCCTCGCCCTGTAATACTACTGTCCTCCCGTCACCCAATGATGACGAGTCGTTCTTCTTTAGCTCGCCCGATTGCATAACTTTACGGCTCAGTATGTTATAAATCTCTTTAACCACAGTCTGGAAAGCAACAGCCACGTTAGATGAATCGAGAGCTGAAGTCTCAATGAAGAACAATCCTTGTGTTTCTGCCAATGCCTTTCCTTCAGCGGTCGGTACTTCTCTAGCTTCTCTCAGGTCCGATTTATTCCCAACAAGTATCGTTACCACGTTCATGTCAGAATGTGCTGCCATACCAAATCACAGTTTATCAATCCAATAAAGTAAAAAACCCCAACAGAAAAAGAGTAGCCACTTTTTAAATACAGAAGGACAGAATGCATAATTATGCTTAGGTACCTCGTACTTTTTAAATACATCCGGTTACGTGATCAAATAATTGATCCACTTTACAATCATCAACATCATCATATTATTATAGCGCTTTCCACCCATGTTAGTAGTGATAGAGATGGCAATGAAGACAGTTCGAGCAAAGCAAGCATGAGCACAAGAAGAGGGGGACTTAGTTTTGAGTTAAACTTAAAATCATCCAGTTAAATCGTAAAATCCTTTTTCTAAAGGCCAAAAGATTTGTTACTGTAGCAAAAATCACACTGTTTGAAGAATATAATTCACATAATTTTTCATTAAAAAATACATTAATACTACTCCGCGCTACAAGTAGTTGTTCGACGGACTGACAAATATGCATACAAAACACTCTTTATATACAAGATGTTAACGTTAGGAAAGAGAGGAAAATAAAATGGTTAACGAAAGCACAAAATCGAATCTCAGTTTGGAGTGCGTATCATTTTATTTATCAAATGACTACAACATAAACAAACAGCATCAAGATAATTATATAATCTACAAACATAAACATACTGAATAATCAAAAGTCAAAACATGATAAAAAAAAAAGATTGAATCGGAGCTTACTCTGGAGTTCATTAAGCCATCTGCCAATACTATCAAACGTTTGACGGCTACTGATGTCATACACTAGAAGAGCCCCAACTGCACCTCTATAGTAAGCCGATGTAACAGCCCTAAACCTCTCTTGACCAGCAGTGTCCCAGATTTGTGCTTTGATTTCCCTCCCCTCAATCGCTATCTTTTGAGTTTGAAATTCGACACCTATCGTTGACTTAGAGCTTGGATAGAACTCATCCCTAGCGAATCTAGCAAGCAAATTTGACTTTCCAACAGCAGAATCGCCAACTAAAACTATCTTAAAAAGATAATCCTCTGACGTTTGTTCCTCAGAAGAGTTTGCCATCTTCCACACTGACAATAAAGTCAGCTCTAAAGAATCATCCTGATGAGGTTGTACCTCAGAATTATTGAGCTTTTTTTCTGGTAAGATGAAAAGACGGATACAGCAAAAACATCATACACGGGACCAAAAAAAGCACATTTATACAGCAATTTGGCAACAAAATAACACAGCAGCAGGAGGCTGAACCGCTGAAGTAGCATAACCTTGAAATGATAATTAACCTCCTAATTTCAATTAATTCAGATTGAAAACCTGGACCTTTCTATAGACTATAGCACTCTAGTGAGGTAATATGTACAAAAACAGCCAGCCAAAAATCATTTGTGAATCATGTTGTAAACCACTAAAAGAAAAATGAAAACCCAAGATAATAAATTATAGGACGATGCAATGAAAGAACTATAAGGTCCCAGTAAAATTGTAAAATCAAAGCTGACAAATTTTGTTGCCTTAGAGTAAAAGCACAAACAAGTGATACACGAACATATTTCAAAGAACAGAGGAGATTCGGAACAAAGTTTTCATGAAGTTCTAATAATACTCTGAAAAAATTATCTTCCTTGTATTTAGAAAGAACAGTGGAGATTCAGAACATGTTTCTAGGGCTTTCAATAACTTGACAAATGAGCAAATCAAAACATCTCAAAGGCTCCACCAAAAGCTTTTCTTTTAAGTCTTATTTTCAGCCAGCAACAAGAGAATGGTAATTGCTGGTGTTAGCAGATAGCCAACAATGAAAACAGAAACCAATCTCAATGTCAGTCCTAATCCGCTTTGGGCCGAGATACCTTAATACATGACCAAGGTCCACCATCAGAAAAAATGTCTATAGTATCAGATGGTATTTTCTGATATAGACCCTTCAGAATCAGAAAATTGTCTAAATGCCAACTCGATGCGTACAATCATACTAACACTCTCAACGATACTAACAGCAGCCTAAAGCAACGGAGGCGCCAACAACAAAAACAGGACCATGAAGAGAAGTAACACAAACAGTAGAATCATTGACATCAGCAGTACAACATAAAAAATAAACACAACATAAATTTGGTGTAATGCTAGTTATCAATATAGCAGAACTGGTAATTCAAGGCTAGACATGTTCCCTTACACTACTATACACCTCAAATACCACTAGTTAGCAATATTCTTAAGATAACCATGGTCGACTCTCAACACAACGATTCAGAGTACTTTGCAAACACCCACATAACACATGCTGCTCTAGAACGAGAAAGAAACAAATAGCTTATAGTAAGAAAACAGCATCAAAAATAAAGTCATTTATCCAATACCAATAACTCAATTAAAGTTAAAAGTTCCAACTAGTTAACAAAGACCAATTTTTAAGCCAGAAGGAAATGAGACCCAAATAAAAGTTTCTATACTTTTTACTTACAAGTTACAACCTACGGTATTAAGATTTAAGGCTCTGTTTCGCGCATTTGTGATTACTTGACACGGTAATTAATCTTTCAGAGGTTCTTTTCAAGACAACATAATAAGGCTCTCATTCATTTAACATGTTGGCTCCAACCAAAGTGACTTGAGTGTAGTGGAGTGCGGGTGTGCCTCAAAGCGTTGCAATGGCAACGAATTGAGAGGTCCCGGGTTCGACTCCCTACACGGGAGTGTTGTGGTTATTACATGTCATCATGGATAACCTTGATGACTTACATGGTCCCCGGGCTTGCAGGGTGTTCGAAGGTTCCCTTGGTCACCAAAAAAAACATGTTGACTCCCTATCATGGTTCTATATATCAACTGTAACACCAATAGACAGCCTAGTTATGTAGGTGTTGAGGTTACGGTCACCAGACTCACCACGACTGCCGAAGCAATATTGGCCGCAATTAGCAAGATTTGGCTGCAACCAAGTTAATACAAAGTTTCAGAGGTCACCGCAACTGCAATTTACCGAATTCCAAGGTGATAATGGCCGCATTAAGCAAGATTAGGCCGCAACCAAGTTATAAAGGTTTTGGAAGTTACCACATTTAGCAAGGTTAGGCCTCAACACAGTTTATAAACGGTTTGGAGGTCACCGCAACTGCATTTTACCACATTCCAAGGCGATATCGGCCCCATTTAGCAAGTTTACGCCACAACCGACTTCTAAAGTTTTTGGAGGTCACCACAACTGCAATTTACCACATTCCGAGGTGATATTGGTCGCGCATTCAGTGAGATTACGCCGTGACAACCAATACCGTGACCGTGACCGTAATCGAAACCGATTTTTAATACTATGCTTCCTATACATTTTATTCAACAGCGATTGAGTGCAACAACCAACTCCATAATCATCATCATCATAATTTACGATTCCCCTAAAACGCGGTGATTATAATTGGGGAAATTCAAGCTAATACTACTATAAATCAACTCTGATTATTATATTTATAAATCTCGTGAACAAATTAACACGACAAAATAGAAAAAGAAACGGAAATTAATTAACAAAATCAATTGATGCTAAAAAACTCCATGAATAAAAAAATCACTTACGAAAATGAAACTGAGGAAAATAACGGCGGTAATGACGGCGGCGGCGGTGTTTGAGACGACGGAGGGAACGGAAATGTCGCCGGCGATGAAAAATGGGGGAGTTAGGAGTGCAATTTGGGAGGTAAGTTAATGACCAATAAGTGACAAAAGTGTATCTGGGATTCTGGGAGTTATGTTTTTTTTTTCTTTTTTTTAATGTTAAAAAGTATAACACCGGACACCTTATTTAAATTAAATAAAATATACTCCCTCCTAGTCGGTCATTTTTCCCTCTTTCCTTATTGGGTAAGTCGGGTTTTCTTCCCTCTTTCCCTTTTTAGATGTGTGGTTGTGTGTTTTGTGTGGTTCAAATTCATTTATACGTGGGGTAGTGTATTTTATGTCGTCCAAATTCATTTCCTTAATTTTTGTGTAAAAGGGAAAGGGAAAGAAATGAGTGACTACGAGGGACTATATTTTATAGTTATAATTATTCGGTTTTGCTTTTGTGAGAGTATTTGATACTCTCTCTTACCCATTCCAATATACTCATTTTTCTTTTTTGGACAATCCAATACAATGTATACAATCCTTTTTTGAGAATATTTAGACCATTTGATCATGAAACATCCATTTAATTAATAAATTTAATTAATAAAATGCCATAAAATAACAACCATTTGGACTATTTTCATATTTAAATCTAAGGGTTATTTATGATCTTTTTACCATTTGTGAAACAATTATCTTAAAACTTGTGTTCGGACCCACGGATACATTGGATTTGATAGGATGGAGTATTAATTAAATTTAAAAAAGTAAAGATAAAACTTGACGTTAACTTTAAGCCATTTTTATTTCTCACATAAACTCACCGTATAATTAATCTCTTTCGACAGCTCGTTCTTATTTAAAGAACATCGTTCACCCCAAATTATGTCCAAATACCATGAACACGCGTCGGACACATAGCTAAATAAATGAAGAAAGTTAAACACAACTTTATAGGTGTCCGACGCGTGTCTGACGAGTGTTGGTGTCGAACACGGTATGACTGATTTAAAGAAGTGTTCGTGTTACCTATATTGGATGTATCTCGTTTGATCGATCTACTGCGCTTGCTTTTACCACCTAGATAGATCGATGAAGTATGAGATATAAGTGCTTTATTATTATTATTATTATTATTATTATTATTATTATTACTGAAATATGAAAACTGATAAAAGTGACGTATACATGAGAACAAAAATATATATAAAAAAAGGTACCATGGATGCGGTCATTTCCGGACCCATCCAGTATCCATGCTGGATCCTAAACCCGTGGTCCATTGAGTGCATAGCATAAATGTCACTTGATCCATACGCCATGGCTATATGAGCCAGATTAATTGAGTTTTAATGTAAAATTTATGAACTAATTCAAATAGATATTCAACTACGATTAGATATATTAAAACAAAATTTGACCAAAAAAATCAACCGAAAATCGTATAGAATTAATTCGGTGTTTTGAATATGAACCCCAAAATGTCTCGGATCAATAATAACTTGCATATAAATGGTCTAGATTCGTTCGCCTAGTGTCCCGACCCATAAATAGCTAACTTTATCGAAATCAACTATTTTACTATAATCTCTTAAATGTACGGTACATAATTGTATTGACTTTTAGAATTTTGAGATAAAATGTGTTTACCCTATACATTAAATAATAATAATAAAAATCTAGCCATAGCTTGTCGAATATGTGTACCAATTAATTTGGTAATCCTTACTCATATATACAATAATTTGAGCCGAAACCCGTATCTCCAAACATAAAATACACCCGACCATTTTTTTTTGTGACCCAGGGAACACCCGAATACCCTACAAGCCCGGGGACGAGGTAAGTCATCAAGGTAACCCTTGATGTCAGGTAACCGCAACACTCCCGTGTATGGAGTCGAACCCAAGACCTCTTAATTCGCTGCAATTGCAATGCTTTGAGGCACTCCCGCACTCCACTACACTCAAGCCACTTTGGTTCCCAACCATATTTGACCGACCAAACTCGTAAACCTCCCAACCAACCCGTTCGACATTTCAAGCTATAGAAGTCCCGAACAATTTAAGCCGATAATATTAAGTTGACATACATATAACATTATAACTATATAATCCCAGTTGGTCTTGCTTCAGACTGACCATTTTGGTCAGAAGCAATAAGACGGGATTTTGTAACCACTTTACAGTTAACTATTAAAAACAAGTTGATATAAGTTGTGGTTACATTTTAACAAAAAGTAACAACATAATACCGTCTTATTTTTCGGACGAAAATAGTCCTTCTGAAATAAGAATTTGCGTTATAATCCTACTCCGTATTTTCCACGAGTACTATGTCGAACTAGAACTCCAGAAAACACTTCATTCATTTTCCTCTTTAATAACTATATCTGCGAAAAAACCCCCAAATCACACCTTAATAATAAACCCTAATTCCATCAAATCAATTAAAATCAAAACAAATTAACGAAAATGTCAACATTACCATCATCATCATCAACTTCAATTTCATCGCAATTCACATATTCAAACGGTTCATACTTTCCGACGCCGTTTCATCTACAACAACCTCAATACGCTGCGCCACCGCAACCTGTCGCACCAATCGCACCTGTTGTTGTTCATTCTGCTTACGCCGCGACGCCCGGCGTTTACGGTCTTCCTCAATATCAACAGGTTTTGTTGATTTTTTAAATTTTGATCATTTTTGTTTATCGCAGTTTAGCTTGATTATTGATTTAATCATGCTAATTTGTTGTTTTATATGAGATATTATTGATTAAATACTTTTTTGTTGATTGTTATGCTGATATTTTGGTTGAATTTGAGCGGTATTGAGTAGACTAGAAGATTGAATTGTATTTTTTTCTAATTGTATTGTTTCGGTTTTGAAAACGAGTGTAATCCATAGGTTTATGTGCCGGTGTAGCGATTTTTCTAGCATTGATACTTGAGAGTGTTTGTTGTTCCTTTTAATTGTAGTTTGCTTAGGATGATATGAGAAAAGGACGTGGCTTGAGTTTAGTTTTTGGCTAATTCGATGTTGATTTGTCAATTTTTAATACGATGACAACGTTTCCCTAGTGCTTTAATAGTGCTTTAAGGGTTACCGCAAGTTGCGGGACAAGGGGGTATGATGTACGTAGCCTTGCTAACACCAGGTTGTTTCCGATTAGGCAAAATGAAAAATGCGTAGAGAATTGCATCATATGAGTTACGACTGCTAGTTGATGATTAAAAGAAGTGACTTTAAATCGTGGTAATTTTGTTTCAGGCACAACAACTATTTCAAAAGGATGCACAAACTATTACTCCCGAAGCGCTAGAGAGTGTAAAAGCTGCTCTTGCAAGCAGTGACATTGAACACAAAGCAGAAACTAAGAAAAAAGCGGTTCCTCGTAAAGCTGCTGGCCAGGCTTGGGAAGATCCTAGCCTTGCAGAGTGGCCAGAAAGTATAGTTCTTTCTCTTAATAACTAATGTTGTCGCATTTGATATAAGTGTGCTTGTCATAGTGATAGCATACGTTGTAGCGTTAATTCATTTTCAGAGTCTAATGTTACACGTAAATTATACTACCTTAATTTTGTTTGTCTACTCAGAGCATCATCCTCTAGGCTTAGCTTCCTAAAGTAATGTACATGTCAACACTCGTATCTGATACCTGTCGGGTGGGGAACATCATTTCAAGAGGTTTGTCCTTCTTAATTGCTTCAAAGCAGTCACACTGGTATTTGGTCATAGGGTGTCCGAATATCCTACAAAATGGCAAAAATACACGAGTTTCCATGTGTTAGGCTGTCCTTGAGGTAGCATTTTACATTTGCTATATCAGTAAATGTTGTGTCAGTGTGTGGTAGATATCTTGGTATGAATTGGAACATAGCCAAATATCCGATATTATCTTCTCCCTTGTTCCTTTCTAGCTGGTTCATGTTATGCTTAAGATTCTATCCTTGGTAGTGGGCCCCACTACATGGCTCATTTAGATTTAGAATTCTTCAGGTTAATGTCTGATTGCTGTTCCAACTCTTTCCATCGTAATTCTCTTTTAAAGGACCATTTAAGGGCTGTAAATTCCTGTGCTAAACAAGGCAACATCTGGAAAGTAAACATGGTAGCCTGGAGATGAGTCATGGGTGAGAAAATTGTAAAATGTTACCCATGGGCCATGGGTAGAATAGAAGTCTTGACCTAGACAATTCCTGATAGGTGTCTTGGAATTTTGGTTCATTTTCTAGCAGGAGGTTAGGTTCTTTCGTAGCTGTCGAAAAACTACCTGTGCTTGATCGTGTAATTGTTAACTAGTTTAGAACCCGTGCATTAATGCACAGTATATATAGTTTTTTTATTTTTTATAATATATTTAAATTATAGTGGTATCTCATTAATTATTCGTTTTTTCTAGTTATTTTATTTTGTTTCGAGAAAAAAAATAATAAAACTGAAAATTAATCCAAGAAAATTGAGTAATATGCTAAAATGTATGTCTTTTTCAAAAAGTGTTTTTTATAACATAAAGATCATGATTTCAATTTATAAATTCTCTCAATTTTTGTTTTTCGACATGAAAGAAATAAAAACGATTTATAGTTTTGGTTATACGTAATATGAGTCAAGTCATTATAATTAAATAATAGCATCACTAAAGGATTAAGCAGTTATAGTTTTGTATATATTGTTTATATTTTAAATAAAAGAACATAGTTTAAAGTTTAGTGAAAATTATATAATTTGATGAAAAGATTAATTTTAATGAAAAGATAATAATATAATGAAATCCATTATAATTATTAATTTCCTTGTTTACTTAATACAATTAAATTATCAATAGTTTCCTCATTTATAAAGATGCTTTTTGGAGGGAAAATTTGTGAGCTCACTTATTCTTTTAGTAGATAGGAGATTTTCTGCCCTATTTGATAGTAAACTAATTCTGAAAGGTCGGTCTGTCTTTTAAATTTTTGATTTTATCCTTATCTATCTCATTCATTCATGCCCACAAGTGGAAAGCTTATAGTCTATATGGACTTTTATCTCTAACATTTAATGGTATCTCTGCAGATGACTATAGGCTATTCTGCGGTGACCTTGGAAATGAGGTGAATGATGATGTTCTATCGAAGGCATTTTCTCGATTCCCCTCCTTCAACATGGCCAGGGTAAGTTCACCTGCTATAACAAATTGGTTCATGGACAACAGGATCCATGCCTGTGTTTCTGATCTGTATTCATACTCATATGGCAGCGGATTTCAGTTTAACATTTTTCTAGTCTGGGCAGAGTGAAAAATTATGTAGTAGTTACTCCCTCCGTCCCTGTCATTTGTTTACCATTTCCATTTTAGGGTGTCTCATTCATTTGTTTACCTTTCTATATTAGGAAGGTATTCTATGAGTAATTTGAACCCCAATGGGATTATTGTCCACTTGTCATCCACTAAGAACAACCACTATTGGTCCCCTACTCTTTCCTTGGTCTTTGTGCCAAATCAAACGTAAACAAATGACCGGGACAAAGGGAGTACTAGTTACTACTAAATCTGGGGGATTTGACTACTTCTACCACTTTTCACTGTAATGTCTCAGATGGATTTTGGTTAGCATTAGTTTGGGAAATAAATTTGAGGATGGAATTTTCTCACTCGAGCGAATCTGAGGCCTAAGGTGTCTTAAGATCATGTTTTTGGAATTGGTGCTTTAGAAACTTTTTTCTTTATTAGAAACTTCTTTTCCTGGTCTTGGTATGTGCTTCGTAACAGAGGTTGTATTTGTATGCTTTATATTACTCCCACAAATATCTAGCTAGGGCAACCATTGATTTTGTGGTAGATGTTTTAGTAAGCTGACTATTCTTTCTGCTTCCAGGTAGTTAGAGATAAAAGGACGGGGAAGACTAAAGGTTATGGGTTCGTTAGCTTTGCTAATCCCTTAGACTTGGCTGCTGCACTGAAAGAAATGAATGGTGGGTTTTTTCCTCTATGATACATTATTTCTTGATTTAGCTGTATGGTATTTCATTGCTATACAGCCATGAGCCATACAAATGAAAGTGATCACTTGTTTATTACCTGTTCCCTAGAGTAAGAGGGGCTAATTCTCATTTAATTAAGACGGAGAAAACGTCGCCATTTTGTAATAAAAAGTGACCATTTAATGACAAAATGATGCAGATATAGTTAGAGCTAAAATTGTTCACATTTTATCTGGCAACTTTTTATCAAAAAATGGTCACATTTTAGCATAAATGGGTCACATTTTTTCCGTCTTAATCTCAGACGGAAAAGGCCCGTCTTAAGGGAAACTTGCCGGGTTAGATGAGCTGTGATCCGTCCTTGACATTTTTTTTTGTTGACTCGTGTGCTACTTACCATACCTGATACCACTTCAAAAATTGACAAATTTATATAGTTCTGAAATTTTTGTCGGGCTTCTGTTTTCGGTATATTTCCTTCAGAAATGTGCTTGCGTTGGGCTTAGAATTTTTATGATTTCAACAGTTTGCTTTGTTGTCCTTACATTTTGGCAGGTAAATACGTTGGAAACAGGCCTATTAAACTGCGCAAAAGCAACTGGAAAGAGAGAACAGATCAAGAAGCTTTGGAGCGACAAAGGGTAATCTAAGTTTCCATAACGTTTTTGTAAAACGCCTATCCGCTGACTTTCACACAATGCTTTTGGCTTCACTCCATCAGTTGTGCTGAACCTTTCTTTCTTACCTTTTGTCACAGTACCACGGTCACAAGAAATCAAGGATGCCAAAGAAGAGTGTACTCCACAAGTGAATTTAAACAAACTTTTGTGGAACAAGGTGAGTTGCTTTTGTACTCTTATCATGTCATGCTCATTACTTTAAATTAACATAACTAGGAAACTAGAAGGTTCCTTAAAAAAAAGGAACACTAGACGATTATAATCCGGCGATTGGAAAATAGTTAAAAGCTTCTTTCTTCCATATTTTACAAATTTTGGCACATGGTTAAAGGCGTGTCGAATACGAGAAAGATTGGTAGGAGTGTTAGATTTTGTGACGCAAGTGTAACTCTTGTCATCAAAAACTTCTATGCAAATATTTGATGAGTTTACAAGTTGAGAACATTTTAAAGATGTAAGGTTCAAGGACAATATTTTTGAATGTACATGCATGGCATGCATTCCAGAATCTTTAAACTTGGTCAACGTTATAACATCCGGTGAAATTAATATAGTTTTGTGAACAATTTCGTAATGCAAGCCACTGACATGGTCGTCGTTGCTTATTTTGTAGGCATTCTATGTATCAAAGCATGATAGGCATGGTTGCCATGAGTTTGGAGTTCAGGATACTTCAGCAGACCTCGTCTAGTCTTGATATCCAGCAATTGTGGTGTTTGATTCTTGATAAACGGATGATGTGTATGAGGATTCAGTTGAAAAGGATTGCTTTCTCATACTAGCTTTTTAGTAATATGATTGAGTTGTAATATAACCAGTACGTTTGCTACCCGTAATTTGCGGGTTTTACAGTTGTTGGTATGAACAGAGGCAGCCGGCTCATACCACCTAGAAAACATTCCAGACTCGTAGTTAATAGAATTTGCTCCGTGTTTTAGAATTGTCGTTCACTCTTATTTTTCTTTGCGATTAGAAACGTAGTGTAAGGTCACAAAGGCTGAGAAACTGCTCAAGGATAGTCAAAACTCCGACAAGCAATCTGTACACTGATTGATAAAAATAAAAAAAGTAGAAGGCAAACAAAACAAGTATGGGTTAATACGGCAAATGGAAAGCATGATAATGAAGTTCCCCCTAACACATAATTATCTCCATTTTCATTAAGAAATATTCAACAAGTTCTGTCGCTCATGAAGTCACCGGTCAACAGTTCAACAATTCTCGTAGCCCCGAATGTTTGCCAAGGGGACATGGCCAAGTGACCTTAATCCAAAGACTAGGCTCCTATTGGGCGAGTATTTGGACGAGCTTGGTAAAAACATGCAACCATTCTGAAATGTCGAAGTAATTGGATTTGGTTGGAACTTGGAAGTTAATCATAATTTACCAAAACCTTGTGGTCCAAAGAATTGTGCTCCATAAATTTCCTCTCTATTCCCCTCGTAAACCAACTTGATCCCTCAATTCAATGCTCGGATGTTCTTCAACTATATATATGCATATCCTGTACTTCATGGAGTGGTCATTCGACTAATAAAACTAACTAGCCAGTGTGCTTTACCATCTTGTTTCATAGAAGATCTGAATCATACTGTCCGAAGGAATCCACGAACTTCGACCAGAAAATTAAGCAAGTTCTTCCGGAACCTTTGGTAATTGATACGATCAAGAGCTGTCGATAGCTGGTTCGTGCTTGTCAAGTTATGTAAAGCGTTTGCTAGCCTAGTCTTGAGAGTTGGATCAGCCTGCTTCTCTATCAATTCATTGCATAAACGCTGGAAAATTTAGGCAAAACAATGGTGGTCAGTTGACTATGCAAGGCAGTAGCCAGAGTATCAACTCATGACAGTGGTCAGCATCATAACCGCCCTTACGGCCCCTCTTGTAGTTTCTACTACCAATTAAATCACATCATTACTCTAGTGCCCCCTAAAGCTTGTTCCACACGACATTTCCCTTACACTAAAAACAAGGCGACCATTCTATTTCAGAAATACGGTGAAATAACTTGAACCTATGTTACTTCGATACTTCACTTAGTTGCCCTATTCCGTATCCGATACGTATCTTGTCGGATACGATATGACACTTCGATACTTAATTTTAGACCAAAATATTGAAAACTCGGCACAAAACAGCCGTATCCGATACTCCGGCACGTATCATTTCCGATACTTGCACACGTGTCAGAGTAACATAGACTTGAACAAAACAGACAATTTTCGGGCTACTCACAAATGAGGAACACGTATCTAGAAAACAAGTTGGCGTCCCCAAGGTTTAACTTTAAGAACCAAAATCATCACAAGGTCAAACGCAATTGGGAATTGGTATAATATACTGTATGTGATTAACACAGCGTATTTAATGAGAGGAAATGTTTTACCTGATACAGAACCTGCTCACATAGAATTAGAGGAAGAAGAGCATCCGCTGCTGAGCTCACCAGATCAGTGCTAAAATTATAGAGTAGTTAGAAAGCTTCCATAGAATCCCAAAATAATACAAACAAGGAAAATGTACAATGACGATTTGCTATAAATGGGCAAATTGTAAGCATAGAAATAAACTTTTTAGAGGCATTTGCCATTGCACAAGCCTTTATCTATTTTAGGCACAACAATTAAGGAACCTTAATAGGATGTGGTATAGAATGCAGGTGGAGTTAAGACATGAAGTCACAAATCATAACTGTGTAAGGGGGGTCGGATGTACGCAGTCTTACCGTTGTGTTAGCAACACAAAGAGACTGTTTTTAGATGACCCAAGATGAAAATTGCGTCGAAAACATCGAATGACTGGTATTTCACAATAGAAAGAAGCGCAATCACTTTAGTGAGCCATTTTGTTATGTTCGATGTACGAGAACAAGTCACAAATGACAATGACTAATAAATATACGAGAACAAAATAGGAGGGATTTCAAATAGGATGTTTAGATATGGTCGATCTAAAAAGGAAAGTACAAAGTTTAAAGGTGGTCAAAAGATCACTTTACAAGGGAATGAGAGAGGATGCATAGCTAAGTAAGCTAAAAAGTTAGTGTAGATTCTTCACTAAATATATATAATGGTCATAACAAGCAAATCCAATTACTAAAGTAAATGATGGCGAAACATCTGTCACATAAAAGAGAGTTTACTGAATGTTAGTACTAGAAATCTAGAATTGATATGATGAACTAGACTTTGGAGCTTATGCAATAGAAAAACCCAGAATAGTAATATCAAACATGACAGGCTTCATAACAAGAAAAACACCTGGGAGATAAGATAAATTGATGGCAAGGAACTATTATTTGAGAGGCAGTCGATCCATCTTCCATTTTTGGAAGGTCATTAACTGAATACTGATGGTTTGCCAGTAAAGATCCAACCCCTCCCTAAAAAAAAGAACCTCCTAGATGAAGATGCAAAAGACCATATGCTATCTAAAGACTTGAAGTATGGAAACGAGAACAGTAGTCTACCAAATGAACTTACACTCCACAAAATACCCAAAGCGATCCCGTAATTTACGGAGTTTTTTACAGTTCGAGACAATGAGTGGATATAAACTTAAAAAGAGACTGGATGAGTCACTAGCATTCATATGTCAACATTCAGGATAGAATACCTGTAATCCTCAAATAGGAGTAACTGTAGCAATGAAGGAAGGAATCTACTCAAAATGCCTTCTTGAAATTTGCCATCTGAATCTCTGAAGCCATTAGCATGTGAGCCCAAACCAACTTTGCCAGAGATAGTTTCTTTATGGTGATGTGAGGCAAGAGCTTTCAAAGCTCTCAGGCATTTGTCGACAACTTCTGAATCCTGCACCAGCAGCAGGGCAAGGAAGTATATAACTCAAAATAACCTCATCAAAGCGTATTAGCACATCTATACCAAAAAAAAAGCCGTGAAATAAATTATTTTTATGCTTTCTTTGCAGGGGGTGAGGGGAGCAAGCCAGTGTATAAGAAATAGCAAGAGATCTCACAAAGGCGTGGAATGAAGTTTTTTTTCTTTTTTCTTTTAAAGTAAAATATAACATTAACTAAGGGACACGAAGGGGTGACACAGACGCCAATGTACAAAAAGATATCAAAGATATAACATTAATAAAGCCGTGGAATGTTCTTCACTCTACTGGACTGCAATATATCTATACTTCAGCAATATATCAATACTTGCAGAATCAAAGAAATTAATTGAAGCATAAAATGAAGGAGATAAACTAGATGTCTGTACCCACTACCCAGCAGGCAATTATAGTCAGCAGACACATCCATAGGTTAGTAAGTCTTGCATGTGATACATTGTAAAAAAATATATTAAACGACGTCACATTTCTCTATCATGGTGAACCCCGAAAGAAGACTCGAGAGAAAAAAGGTTCGCCTAACCTGATGCCGTAGGCCAAAGTCCAAGGTTCCAAGAATATGCACAAATGCCTCAGAATTTAGCTGCGCAACCATTTCTGGGTAAACCTCCAACATATGTGATATTAAAGAGAAGTACTGCACATGAGATCAATGACATATCAGTTTCAAATAGTAAATGTGCACCATCCAAATAACTATTCACACACAGAAGAGAGCTTACGTCATGACACAGTTTAGGAAATTTCAGAAGATCAAAAGATATCAAAGGCGTGATTATGTGGAGACCAAAGTAAACAACCTGCAAATCAAAAAACATATAACCCTCCTGAGCAACATCATCGTGAGAGTTCTCATAGACATTATATTCATATCCAACAATTGATCTTCCCTGATGAACTGCATAGAGCTGGACATTTACCTGACCGATACTTATACCTTGCGACTCTACAGAGTCCGTTGAGAAGTCAACCTGTTGAGTATACATATGAAAACAAATAGAATAATGACTCAAATAGGCCACATACAATAATCATATATATCCTGGAATCTAAAGCAATCATATGGATTCATACCAGATCCTTTGAGCAAAGGTTTGTAAGAAGCTGAACTAAAGCACGCAGATCCTTGTATTTCTCAGTCTTCGCCTCATTCACTAAAGTGCTGGAACGGCTAAGTGTAACCTAGTACACCAGTAAACAAAGGAGATCAGTGGTCGGTACACTAAAATGTTAGTGAGAACATATGATCCACATGATCAGTCAGACAATAATTTTAACATATTAGAGGCGCGCTAAAACTGAAAAATAAAAGCAGTCCTACAAACAATAAAAGAACATGACTAGAGATTTTTCAATCTATCATCATGAGATTCATGACTCATCATGAGAAAGGGCAATTGAGGTCTCAGCCTTGCAGATAAACAGATAAAACATACATTTTAAGGCAGAAAACCTTTTATTAACTTTTAATAAGCAAGAAAATATTCTCTGTCCTTAATGACCCTCTTCCCACTTACATTTTTGTGGAAATCATGGTGCTCTCCTCGTTACTTTTGGATATTGCTCTTTCATGTACATGTTTTACTCGATCATGTACATGATTTACTCAATCATGCACATGATTTCCCATTTTTCCTTCTCATTTTTGCACCCTCTTTTTCAATTTTCCACTCATTTCATTTCCCCTTTCAACTCCCTCCCACCACCACCACTTCTCCCACCCAGACACACAACCCCTCTGCCACCAGCTGCCCCGCCCCCCCTTCTCCTTTAAAACCCTAATTTGTATGAAGTATCCCCTAAATAATTTTTAAAGCTTAACTTTTAAATTGATGTAATAAATTGATGATTAAAGATTGAAAATAGAATTATTGCTTGATCAATATGAGAATTCAGATGCATAATTGTTGAATTTGTCAAGGATTTGATTTTTACAGGAATCGGAAAAGAGAGAACTTTCTTTTGTTTTTTAGAAGGGCAAGTGATGAAAAAGTATGGAAGAGCATTTACGTTACTTTATACTTCGTATATCCCTATTTTGCATAATTTTTGCTGTAAATTTACTTAAATGGTTCTTTTAACAATTGTATTTGCAAAATTGCACAGAATACCATTAATTCCCAACTTTAGTTTCAACAACTAAACTATTATCATTTATATCAACTAAATTTACCCACTATATTTATCCACCAATCTATAAACTCACACTCTATCTCCTTCATTCACCTACCACCTTCTTTATCTCCTACATACACCTGAACCAACTCTGAAATCTATCAATTCCGGCTAACCTTGAAGTCCAGGTAACCACTTGGGACAACCTTGGAATCCGGGTAATCCTAAACCCCAATCACCCTCAAAATCGACCATTAGTATTGCAAGTCTAATTATATGTGGCATGTAAGTTTCAATATCACCTATGCACCCATCATCCATAAGAGAAGGCTAAAAGAAAAGTAAGTAAATTAGAGCACTCGTAAAGTTTTACCTTGCCGATATTGTGGAGTGAATACACACGAAGCAAACTCATACAAAAGTCTATGAGAGCAACAGTTTCATGAGCCTCCAGGTATATAATCTGTCCATCAACCCATTGGACAACAAATTTGAGCAGCAAATAGACAACTGCAGGCTGAAAATTAGGCATCATTAGCCAACACACCACACAATGTCAATACACTTGAAATGCATTAAGCATATTCTTTATTTGACCAGTAAAGTACTCCCTCCGTCTCATTCATTTATTGACCTTTTTTATTCTTTGTGAGAAGTATTTTAATTAAAAGTAAACACATGATTAGGACGGATGGAGTCTGTCATTCTATCACTAACAAAAAGACGCTAAGTAGGGACCATGAACACAGAAAACAAAAAGAGGGCAAGGAAACAAAAAAAACAAGCAACCATGCTATCATGTACTCCGTAGTTATTAACCACAACATCCAAAACAGATGAGAACACTTAAATATTTTTCTTATGGAAGCTTTGTCAAACATTACGCAGCAAGTTTACAGATGAACTTGATGTAAAAAATGATGAAAGTACAAGCTAAGGTCGACAATAGATATTTTTAAAGAAGAGCACTGCTACGCGTTAGTCATCTGCTTCTACCTAAAGTTCACAATCATTATCTTGCCTCCGCTTTATGCATCTCTCAGGATATGTAGAACTCATCAACATACAGATGGCAGATAGCAGTGTACAGATATTGCAGTTCAGTTCACAACCTCGTTCATTTACAATGGGCATATGCCAACACTCAGCATAATCCTACTTTACTTCTACGCAACAGCCTAGAATGTGCAGTATGCTACTCCCTCTAATCCAGAATGACTAATGGCACAATGACCAAGGAAGCAGTAAAATAATGGATATAAAGAGCAAATGTTATTTGAGATTTAGCAAACAAAGAACAACAACAGTGCAAGTGGGCCACTTGATTGAGCATGTTCTTCTTGTAACTAAAATGTGAACCCCACAAGGCAATGACAGGTTTTACAAATCGTCACAAAAAAAAAGGAAATATGAGAGGAAATTCTGAATTGGAACGTATATTTTTCTCAATTTAACATTAGAGGGGCCATGCCATTCTACCAGGTCAGTAACCCACTCTCGATACAAAAATTAATAATAGATATTAATGTACTAAACTTTGATGGCGAAGAATTAACATACTTGCTCTCCCAAGATGTTTTCACACTTAGGAATCTGTTGCCCGGAATCAGATTAACCAAGTGGGCAAACCTTGTAGGATGAAACTATGAAAGGATTATTAGCTATAGAGTGTTTTTGATAAGTAATACATATCATACTCCCTCCAGCCCATTCCGAAGACCCCTAGATTTAACAATCCCCTCACATATTGTGGGTCATGGAAACTGTGGTGTGCATTGGAGGCAGTATCGATTACAACTTTACAAGACACCAAGAAATTGACACGCATGTACACAAAAGATACCAAGGAGATGACACCCGTTTCCACGAAGATACTAAGGGGCGATGGCGCGACGCCTGTATACAAAAAAGATACCAAGGGGATGACACCCATTCATAAACCATAAAAAATGAAGATAAAGACTACAAGGAAACAGACATTTGCAGGTGTGTTTGGATAGACATGTAAGGAACCATGCCATCATCAACCCAAACTATACATGTTCATACGAAAAAGTAGAGCATATAGCTAAAAAAATTAATTGGTATACCCTACCAGGGGGAGATTTCATATGATAAATAGTCTGGGCCTGTGCTACTAGATAACCAAGTAATTAATAAAGAAAGACGAGATGACATCATCACCATGAATCATTATTGAGGTAAGACCTCCACATCAAGATTTTTATTCAGAATTCTTATTTCCTAATTTCAGCAGGCTAAGCCATAATTGAGCATAAGTCTTTGTTTAGGTCCCTTAAATAAAGAGTTCATTGAGGAATATTGACATAACAGGAGGCTGCAAAGACGGACCACGAGAAGACCCGGTCTTAGGTGTAGGACTAGGTACAATGACGACAAAAAACAAGGAGTGACTATGTTCAAAACAGGCAATCTCCTCTCGCCTATTAACCAAATTTATGAGACAGCCAAGATACTACATTCACCCAGGATTCTATGCTCAAACTCAGAATATCAGCACACAGAAAAGAACATGGTCGGTACCTCGTCCTTATAAATTTCAAGTAGACTTAAAATAGGTTTCATCACAGAACATCCCATCTCATAGATTGCCTTCTGCGTCCGAGGTTCTGAGGCACTAGAAGCTCCACGTAGGCGGTCGAGCACGCAACTCACCTGCAAATTTATTATTGAATAAGAGCATCGCAAACACTCGAAATGAGCAAACCGAATACGCTATAAGGTTTTGAAAACCGTATCCGATACGATGCGAAAAACATGATACCAGATATCCGGATAACGTAAACCCAAATATTTAGTGAACCATATTCAGGGCGGCCAGATACAAATGTCTATCTTGCACTTGTCATTTTATGCGATTCACGTCCAATACAGTTTAGAGCCTAAAATAACATATTGGATGTTTCTGCTCACTCCTAGCAAACACATTTCAATAAATCATAGCATCTACTTTCGTACAGATTTTACCTACCACCAAGATAGTTTCTGGTTGTTGGGAAACTTTCTTCAGATCATGCTTGCCAGACAAATCGACAAGGTAAGCAGTCATATGATGCATCAGATCCCGAACATACCTTTATTATAGTAATACAAAATAGTCAGAAACATTCAATTAATGATCCCCAACACAGCACTATAGAGAAGGCTTACTGATTTGATGCGTCAGAACTTCTCAATCCAGACGCCGAAATTGCAAGGGTGCGTGCAAGAGACCTCTGAAATTAAAACAGAAACAATTCTTTGTTACAGTTAATGGGCTTTCAGATAAGAAAAACAAAAAAATGAAGAAGCACTGAGCATTACTTGGTGCGGAGTACCCAGTGAGAATAGAGTTTTTCCATTAGCAAAATTGTTTGCTAGATCACGCCAGGAATCCTGCACCATGATGCTGAATATTAATTCCACTTTTGTTCACAATAACTATAAGCAGGCTCCAACAAAATAGTATATAGCTGCTCCTGCTTTTCAATAATTGTTGGTTTGCGCTTAGGAATATGACAGACATTTCCAGAAACATGTGCACTACGCCACTACCCATTAAAGGTTATTGGAGATTACATCACCAACTGAGTACTGATAAGCAAAAGACCTAATGGCCAGAACATCATTTATAGACAAGTAGGTCACTAGCATAATATGTTAGCTAATTTTTACGGATTATATCTCTCATCGAGGAAGTGTTAACTGCACACATCCTACTGTTAGAAACAAGGTTCACTCATGTACTGATCATTGGGCAGTACACCGTCTTTTTTATTACTCAAAAAAAAAATCTTGAGACCGTATAATAAAAACACACCACCAAAGGATAAAATTTTGTACTGCGAACATACGAATCTAGTTCCTCCATTATTCTTTGACTTTGTCAAAGTCAAAGCAGACAATTGTGGGTTGATTCTCTAATATTGAGATAAAAATCCACTGCACTTGCAACGAACTGGGATCCAGGAAGTGCAAATACAACATGGTATGAAGGGGTTCAACAGAGTAAAAAGCACTAAAATGAACAAAACTAGAAAGGGGATCATTGCGACGAACTTGTCATTTGGACAAGACAAAGATATAGGAAGCTCCACTCAGTAGTATATAATGCGGGTCCAGAAAACCGTAATGCCAATACCATGCTGCTAAAGATACTGAATGTATACAAACATAAATATAAGCAGTTAAACAGGATGATGTATAAAAAAGGATGTCATATCACTCACCAAAGAAACCAGATGTGAACATATATCCCTACGTCGAACCAGGCCATGGAGCAAATGTCGACAAGTGAGTTCCTGAGAACAAGGATAACAACTCTAATAAAATATCAACAATCAGAAAAGGTAGGAAATAAATATGCTCACAACTAAACACGAAAATATGGATGTGAAATTCTAAAGAATTCACGTTAACCTAAACGTACCTATTTTGGGACTAGGTTATCCAGCTGTTAAAAAAAACAACTATCTCCAATAGTAAATGCAATTACACAACCAAGGAAAAAAAAAGACATTCCAATTCTGAATAGAGCTATGACACCATAAATAACATTCCAGAGATTACATAGAAAGCAGCATGCAGCTGATTCCTCGATTCAATAATCAGCAAATAGAAAAAGACATAAGAGTTTTTAGTTTTATAAGAACTAAGTCACAATTTTATGACATTAATATAAGAATGTTGTCCACTTCCATTCAAAACATCTGCTACCCAACAAAGATTCTTGTTTCACCCGTTCCCACTTATCTCACATTGTACCCATAGCAGGATCAATAATACTGGGCTACAAAGCCTACAATACAATAGTCTCCTCCGTCCATGAATAATTTTCCTGGTTTGTTTTGCACAAAAATTAAGGACCATAATGAGATGTTATGGAAATGCAAGTTGGTGAAGGATGTGGCCACACACCATGATGACCAAAATAACGAACAATAAATGAAAGATTTTATGTGGGAAGTTTATACACCCGAAATGAAAACCAAGAAGTTTAATTCATGGTCTGAGGATTCTAGAAAACACAAAGGTTCACTAATTTCGCCCCATCAAATTTGAAGAATCCTCATATTTACATAAACTTGTTTGTCAACGGGTGTCCCACGAAGCTAATCCCTTTCTTCCTTTCTCACACACGGTCCTCACAAATCACAAGACCACCTGGAATAGGGGTAATTCCCAGACCAGGTCACAGGGTAAGAGTACAAGGAAGGTTGCGTAGATGACACCTTCCGCCACACTGCTTTGACAGGAGCCTGTTGAATGGACTTCACCAGAAATTTATCTTCGGGGTTGTAGCCACCGCCAGAAACTTATTAGTTAAAGTGATCACCTTCATTATCAGCTGATCAGCTCTCACTGACTATTTGCTATATTTATGAGAGGTAGACATGTTAAGAGTTTCTAGGACATACCAATATAACAACTCCATACCTGCAAATCCTTTTCCCCAGGATATGAAATCAATGCTGTCATTGATACCCGAGTAATAATGTTAAGGATAAATTTGCCCTGACTATGTTCTCCAAAATAATCGAACAAAGCTTTCCTAGAATGTTGAAGCGGTTCTGGAACATAGCTACTAGCACTAGTGCCACTACCCTCAGATGGCATCAAATATGTGCGAGACCATCGAGAAAGGAACCATATAATTGCCTGCACAAAGAATATATACTATCAATAATATGCAAAGATTCATTGTTTCTTCTTAAGTTAGAATGTAATGGACAAATAAAAATTGCAATCATTTGTCAGTACTCAATAGTCTGTGTGCATGTTAATAGACTTATAGACCATTACTAATCTAAAAAAACTCAAAACCGTCCTAACCAATTTGAAATTTTGAGCTGGAATGGAAACTGAACCTCATCAACTGTACCTCAACGAAGTAATTTAACTCACTACTCACTAGTAATTTAACTCCTGATTTAAACTGAAAAAGAAGTTATGAAAAGACTTGCACATCGTATGGAAAAGATTAGAAACTTCACAAACAGTGTAAGAAAACCTATTATTCTTAAATCATAAGTTTTATTAGGTAAGTTGCCCCCAACCAAAGCGTCACCAGCAAGTATATAATGACGATTGCATTAAAAAAAATTAAGTAACAATTATCAATGTCTACCTCCATTAAACGAGGACTGAAGGTGGACACTCTAATTTCTGGATCACAACTCTGCTCAGCAAAATGTAAAATCGAACTGCACAAATGACAAATTATTGCCAGGCAAACGTCAGATGTTGCCAGAATATGACATGTTCTTAAATAACCTTAAGCCCTAACAGCAAGTAGTACCAAACAGTGCTCTTTGAGAAAGCTAGGAAAGTATTACCTAGACAGAACTAATAACCTTAAGCCCTAACAGCAAGTAGTACCAAACAGTGCTCTTTGAGAAAGCTAGGAAAGTATTACCTAGACAGAACGACCACTGGATGCTTGTCACCTTCAGTACTACTGGCAAAGTGCATCTGTATAGCCTCAGGAACCTAAATTCAAACAAGATTGGTAATTAAAAAGCAGACAAAAAAAGACATTAAAGAGCAGAAAGAAGGTGATACACAACAAGGGTAACTTAATAGGTACTTACCAAGGGTAGCTCCCCTTCGCCCTCCTCCGCAAGAACATGCCCAGTTATCAGCAAAAGTGAATACAATTCTTCTAATATTGAAGTTGGATCTGATATGCCTCTCACCTAGAAACAGCACAGACGAACTTTAAATACAACTACAAAAGCTACAGAAAACCTGAGTAACCATGACAAAGTAGATCCTCTAAACAAATTTCAGCAGTTTCTTAATGAGATCCTGAAGACGACAAGAAGAAGAATGTATGAAAGGGTTCATCATACTATTAGTACAAAAACTATCTTAGTACGACATAAAAAATAGCACTTACGAAAGGGGAGAGAGAAACTTGTAGTGATCATTAGTTCAAACAAATTTACTGTACAAAGGTGTGTGCTTGAGCACCAATGTTGCCAACTTATTATTAGCACCACAAAGTAGATTAAGGCTGATATTACAAGAGGAAGGCATAGAGATAGGAAACAGGCAATATTGAAAAAAGGTAGATTCAGGACATCTCAAAATTGTAGCAATGGTGTATCCTTCACTATAGTTGATGGCAAAAAATGAAATATGAGGCATACGTTGACCAAATATTAGGCTATGGACAAGTATAAACCTGCACAAGTACCCTTGAGGATCATCACCCTAGTGCAAGAAGCCCCTCCCAGCCTCCCCTACACTAGCAACACGAGGGCTATTTCAAAATACTCCTTAAACCAAAAACAAACAGCCATCTTCTACTCCTAGATAAAGAAGTGTAAAGGAATTTGAAAGGCATTTTGATAGACTCCATTATATCACAAAGCCAAAGAAATAGGGGCAAGCACCAATGATAAATATCCGGATCACAGTTAGGATGATAGGTTAAGGCATTTATCAAATAACAAATGAGTAACTTTACCTGATGACTTAGACAAATAGAAGTAGCAACATTACCTGATGGAGTTGTGCAAAACGTTCCATGAAAAGTTTAGTAAGGAAGGGAATTGAATATTCAATTGACGCCCTTGCTAAAAGACCATAAGAACTTAGCCTTTCATCCATGCCTGTGAAAAAAGAAAAAAATACTTAATGGAAACTTACTACAGTTGTGGCATAGCAGCTAACTCTCCAGAAAGAAGAAATGACAAAAAAAAGTGCTAAAAATGAGCTAATACCAAAAATTGAAGCCTGAAGGTAGTCGTTCCCATCATCATCATCGAATGCTGATGCAGAAGCAGCTAAAAGAAAACCGAGAAAAATCATCAGACAAACAATACACAAAGTTAGGCCCTATTTTTGGACTGAAATTGTCTAACTGAACTGAGGAAGAAAAATTGAACTAAAATGAACGAAACTGAAATTAAGTCCAAAAGAAGAGGGCCATAATCTCACAAATACAAGTTACAACAGATGAAGTCAAAAATACTGCAAGAAGGTAATACCCTTTAGCTCAGACTCCACTATCAATGCAAAAAGATTGGCTGCCGCACTTAAGCTTTCAAGTGGAAGAGGGGGATTCCTGCTGCTATGGTCAATCGGCTGCAGAAAAATCCGAGTTATCCGACAGGTGAAAGTGAGAAACCAAGGATGAAATGGCAAGAGTCAAGATGCAATTTTAGTTTTAAAAGGCTTGAGGCGCACAGAGGTGACAAAGTCACACGCCTCATAGATACGAGGCGCACTGACTTTTAAACAAAATTGTATTTTCAAGATGATGTTTTGTGAAATATTTCCTTTTTAATTCTAAAGAGGGTTAGCATGTAAAGGAGTAAATGCTCAGGGTAATGTGCCAAAGAGAAGGGCATGTAAAGTTCCATAAGGAAAATATATTTAAGCTGCATAGTAACACGCCAATGCGTTTTGGTTAGTGCCCACTAAGCCTGGACTTGCAAGCTCCAGAGTGGCCCTAATTTTAAACTAAAATACAATGACCACAGCTCATACTACAATACTTGTGCCAGAATGATCAGCAATAGAGATAACAAAGATGATACTGTTCAAAATGTATCAACTTGTCCTCCCCAGCCTACATAAATAAATTGGGAAAAAACAGTACGGGGATGTCATGGTATGCAGAAAGATAAATGTTCTCTTAATCGTAGGAACTTGTGCATTGTAATATATCAATAGTCAGAAGTGTCAAATGGAAATCTAGTCCTCAGATCACCTTACAATAGATCTGTTAAAAATCTTGTTACAGAGAAGCCCGCAGCATGAAACAACCACCACAACAATAATAATAACAATAATACAGAAATCAAGTAGCCCGCAGATAAAAGATGCAGGTGCATACCGCAAGAAGTGCAGCCCATGTATCTAATAAGATATCACGTGCTACCCAGCTCCAAGTCTCCTCATCCGTTTCGGTAGCCATAAGCACCTTAACAACTTCACTCATCAAACCAGACAATAAAGTAATTGTTCCAAATGGGCTGCAGATGACCCAAAATAAAGTGGCCAACATTAGTAATGCAACTAAATCAAGCTGTCCTATCAAAAGCAATTAATAGATTTTAGCTGCGAACCATATGGACTTTAAGAGTCTGTCAAACACGAATGGTGAAATTATAGTCGCTATGGCCAATAATGCACGACAGCCATCAAGCATCTCACTGAAATAGAAAAAAAAAACTCACTGTAATTCAAACTGAAATCAATAGAATCAAATGTTCAGATAATAGTCAGGCAATCTCATTTGTCATATGACTCATATCTCATAAACTACTAACTAAACATGATTAACATGAAAATGGTTTGGATTTGGGCCACAAAAGCAGATCGCGACTGCATTGTAAGGATTTTTAACGTCACTTTGACCACATTTTGAGGCCGTACCAGGTGGCTGTGGTAATGAGGCAATGACAAAATGAGGCTGCGATGATCAATTCTGAGTTTGAGACTGAAGCCAAAATATAATAACATGATGGCAACAGTAACTGAGTGAGAAAAGAAGTGCAATATGTAACCTTTCACTCTTCCCACATTCAATTTCCCTTGCAACGGCATCTGGAGGATGAACCCATTGAATAACTCCAGTTAGCAATTGAACAAGATGGTGTTCTTGCATGAGCTCATTATCTGCACCAATAAATGAAAATGAGATGTTAGAAGTCGAATTAGTCTGCCCATATCTATAAGGAATATATTATAGTATCAAGATATTTCGATCAACAATCAGTAAAAAATAGCCACAACTCAAAAAGACATCTTGAACGTTCGAGGAGTAACCCACTAGTAATAAGAAACTGGCGGAAGAGATGGTCGTCGGTAGGCTAAGGGATGAAGGGTGAGGGGGAGACTGAGAAAGTGATGGGTTGTCAAATTTATCAAAAAAATCAAGAAGACAGAATAACAGCAACCAAACTGATGCATTTCTACAACACAGATTAGTGGTAAAATTCCTAACTGCGATTTACATCCTAATGTTCCCTTTTTAATGAGGTGGACTTCAAGTAATTTTCTTCTTTTGTTGTCTCTTCTGGTAGCTCACCAAGACTAGACAATGGTAAATTAGGTAACTATCTCGTACAGTCATACTAGAAGACATACGGAGAAAGACTCGTACTTCCGCATCAGAACCACAACTTCTCAAATTGCTCTTTACATGACCTTATGTCTACATGTGTCATTTGCAAAACAGGTCTTTTTTATGGTTAATAGAAAGTTTCAGATGCATCGTACAGGTGACTGTTCACAAAGTCAAGTGTTAAATCTAGAATAAATTACATAATTATTGATCATGTATTTTTGTTCCAACCATAAACCGAAAGTCCCGAACATTCATTTCAATTAGAAGTCCCCCAATTTTCTTGTTCCATTCATTTTATCTCTCTAGTCCACAGACAGACAGACACCCTTTAACTTCGTAACATCACAAATAACCTAAGCAAAAGACATGGTCCAAAAAGTACATCTTCTCGACTTGTTGTATATAGGGTTATATAGTCAACCAAGCCACAACGTAAATACCACAACTAGCCTTTTCCTTGCAAATCTTTCCAATGAGTCTTTAATAGGTGATACACCATTATTTGCCATTGTTGTGGAAAGCACAGAATAGCAGAAAACAAGAGTCTTCCGCATTATATCTTAACAATCGTTTAAGTCTTTAGATATAAATATCATCTTCACTCTTCAGACAAGATAATCATAACACCGTACAAAAAAAGACATACTACAACAGCATACTAGATAGATATATGTTTCAGAATGTCCAACAAGCATCGCACGATAATAATTGAAAACATATGTACTCTAATCCCACTACACTATCATTTACATATATTGCCAAGCAGCATAGAAATTACCAGCCGGAAATATACTCCCAGTCAAAGAACAGAACTGTACAATAAGCTTCCGAGCAGAGACTGCAATAGGGCAATCAATCCAGTACCCTTTGAGTGGAAACTTATGTCTCAGAGCTCCATAAATATTCAAAACCCAGTGGACATTGCCGCTTGAAAGTAACAGCTCCTGCCATGAAGGACCGGGCTACCAGACAATGCAGAAACCAAATGAATAGACCAGGTGAGACACGGCATAATAGGGCACATCAGTTACTCTGTGAAGACTTTGATGCATAAATAAGAGTATGAAGGACATGTAAAACTATCAACAGCGCGGGATAAGCAGAACTCTGCGCTTCATTGTTAAAGAAGGAGACTTATAGGCAATAAAAAGATGAGGGTCTCTCAGTCTTTGAGCACAGCTAACAGAAAAAACAATTATGATGAATAGGATAAACAAGTAGAAGATGTGAAAATTGTGTGCATAAGATTTAAGGACGCCTGAATTACAAAGTTTCAATATCATTTCAATATTGACATCACATAGAATTAAACGATTTTAATCTACGGGCTCAACATGATGAAAATCATTTTATAAGAACTCTGACAGTAGACAATTTTGTTATTGAGATGTTTGTTTATGTCTTTATAAGCAAGATTGCATGAAGTGCAACAACCTCTCATCACGCAAACATCAAACTTCTTTCATCTAGTAGATAATCTCTTTTTCATATGACAAAATTTTTATTGCTGAAGTAATTAACCTACAAGAGACGAGGATAAGACATCCTCATAAGAGAGTGCATTACATAATAGTTACAGTTGTGTTGTAAACTTGTAAATATGTGATAGGGAATTCCTTAAAAGCCCCAATACATTTGCCCATAAAGAGGATAAATTAATAGCCCTTCCACCCTTGCCTTAGGAAATCTATTTTAATGAAACAACCAAGAGAACAGGCAAGAGTTTCTAGCCGACCAATTCTCCCCAAAAATAGCTATAAAAGCAGCCAAAGAACTTTCCTTTCCTTCCTTCCTAGCCCAACATATAGTAAGTTTCTAAATGGCGATGATTTCAGAGGGACAAACCCAACTCTCCCAGCCAAGTTACAAGAATCAGTGAAAGCATTTACTTACATATGAAGCATTACCTGAACCACAAGGCATTCAGATCTCCTTGAATAGGCAGTATCAGCCCTAGCATCGGCAGAAAAGACATCTATGTTCTTTTTACCGATGTCACTAGAACTGTAGCGGAAATCCCAATTTAAAATTTGAAGCATCAGACGCAGAGCAGCTGTGCAGACTTTAACTTCCGGGACCTCCGAAGGGGATTGAACTATTCGGTCCGTAACACCAAAAGCAGCTTGTTGGGCCCAACTGTAGAAGGTCTAAGACAAAAACATGTATTAAAAAAGCAATTAGTGGGAAAACATAAACGTACTCATCATAGAAATGACAACAACCTTTAAGTAGTCCAGCTCCATTGACTTCCTGCACTGCTCATGGAACTCTCTTGGAAGGCCCATGGCAGTCGAGGTGGAAGGTGAAAATTCAGAGACCTAGGCGAAGTTTATTACGACACACAACATTGGAGGAAAAAAGTTAGCATAATCAAAAGAAGGGTCGAGGGGAAAATTCTAATACGTGGAGAAATAAATAATTGTTTTAGTAGCATGAATTACCAGGGACTCCAGGAAATTTATACCAGTGAATTGCACATCAACGCCATGGCTGCCAGCAATTGCCTGCTTTATCTGCAGACAAATGGCAAACACTAGATGACGTACACGGAAGAAGATAGCAAGCCATACAAGAGACGCGCAAAAGACGAAGCCGCACTTGGCTGCAGTAGGGAGACAGGCTAATGAGGCAAAGCTATGCGAGATGCCACCTCTAGAAGTCCAATTAGAGATCAGAATAGACCAAATTGCTGATAAGAGTGTGATCCTCCCATGAAAACTTTCGTCTAGATTTAAGTAGGAACGACAAATTCGAACCACCGTCGTGAAAAGGTTATTCAAATATTAAATCACATGCGCTGTCTAGTGTCTTCCCCCACCCAAGTGATTAATAGAAGTAAAACACAAGCTTCTAAAAACAAACATAACCCCACAACAGGCAACATGCCACTCAAGCTTACAAGCTAATTTTCCAATTAAGAGGCTTCTTGTAGAACAGAAGTCTTGAAATATGTTCTAGATAAAACAATACAGCCTGATACTTCTTAAGACTGTTACTCTCATCTTACTCATATAGTTATGCTTCCATAACAGTACATAGATGAAAGTAGATTGTCCAACCTCCGACAGCAATAAACATCAGAGAAGGCTCATAAAAACTCTTTTTGAGTCATTTGGTGAAGATTTGCATGGATTCTGTCTCAGATCACTAACATTTTACTGAGTACATGATGTGCTAATTTCCCTTCTCCCTCACTCCCTTCTAACTAAAAAGTTGAACAGGATACTCATATACGCACTAATCAGCTATATGTATAACCTCCACGCATACAAAAGAAAGTGAAAGGATGATAATAAAGCTACAAAGTACATATAATAGTTCAGAGAAAGAGAACACACAAGGAAAAAAACTATTGTTTGGAAGAATTTCGGTAATAGAGGTTCAAAGGGAAAGAAGCTGAGCAAGGTAGGAAACAACATATGGCATGCAGACAAGGTCAAAGGTTTCTGTAAGGAGGAAGACAAACTCCGCACCTGAGATAAAAATGCCTCTTTCTCAGCAGCCTGGAACTCCAACCTGCATAAAAACCATAATTTTCCCGAATAGGTCAAACCAACCATGGTTTGAGTCTTTGAAAACTAAAAAACTATTTTTTTATAAAACAGCATCATGTATATAACGATATATCAACAAACGTTAACCAGCACAGACAGACATCCTTGCCGCATGAGAAAATAGATGTTGCCAGTACACACAACAAAGCAATAATGTGTACATAAGAAAAGCAATTGTAACGACGACCTGCTGAAGTGATTCATGACAAGAACAAATCAGAAATAAATGTTGCAGAACTTACCAGCCTCTTTTTAATAACTGAGCAGCCACAGATGAAACTTTTGATTGTACATATCCATCAGGTGAACTTGCATGTTGCATGACAAAGCATAAACAGAAACTGGAGGAGAAATATAGTAATAGATTCAGATTAGATACAGCAATGCCGCACCTTTATATAGTACGGCAAGTAAAAATTTCCGAGTCCAAAATTTATCAAGGTCATTGTTCATTCAAGAAGCTTGTGCACAGTCGATCGGAAACTAATTAGCAGGCGGTACATACATAGTTCAGTGTAACCGCATTAAGCCATTTGAATTTTTTTTAAAGTGTTCTAAGCACTACAGATGGCTTTCAAACAATTTTCTGCAGAAAAGAAACTAAAGGATGACTGTTAGACCAAAAAATACAAATTCTCAAAGCAGAGTGTATGAAAATCTGAGCTATAAAGAAAAAAAACTAGAAAACTAAAAAAAACGCATCACGTTTTATAGCCACAACATTTACAGTCGTTGCTCACACCCTTTCGAGGTTGCCAAATAACCCACCTAATCATACTTCTTTTATCTTCTGATGTCAGAATTCCCCATTCTCTGAGAGCTGCATCCCGAATTGCAGCTGCAGCCTGAAACCTTGCATATGGTACTTGTGAATTCTCTGAGTAAGTAGCAACAATGGCATTTGGCATGAGTATTAAGAAGACAAGTCATGATACATTATTTAGTTTGAATCCAACAACTAGAATCTGTGTTTTTTACTATAAGAATCGTCACAACTGGTGAGCCAAACAGTAATCCCGTGTCTACCTCTTCAAAGATATTTCAAAACAAGTTCTTGGAGTGGGAAGTTAAGGGCACCCCTCCAAGACGCAATAAAAATTGAACACACTGCCGTTGGGTTATGGGGTGAAGCCCTGCTAGACCTAGCAAACTTGACCCAACTCCACACACCTACTGCGAAAATGACCCAAAATCCAAAATTGAACTGACCCAACTCAAACGTCGCTGGACCCAAAACAATAGTCATGAGTTCCACCACTTCGACGACGCCTATAAGTCTGTAACCATCAACCAATAAATGACCCGCACCACAAATGACCCGTATCCAAATTCAACCAAACCCATCATGACCAACAAGCATGCTTTCTACCACTAAGATCTTCGCTAGAGGTTTAAGTAACAAACAATTTCAACTTACCAAGTATGAACTTGCACGCCTGATACGGCTGGGGAGATTGGCTGAGGGACAAGATAGTTGCCTCGGCACCGGAAGGATTTACATGCATCTGATAGAAAGACGTATCACATTTATGAAATGGGGAAAGGAATATATCATGATTAGACCAATTGAAACAATACATACACACAACACAAAATGCCATATTTAGCCACAAGAAGAGTGTATCCGAACATCGTTTCAACAATATTACATGATTACACAAACTAAATGGTACATATACTCGGCACAAAATGCAATACTTAGCTAAAAAACCGAAAAAATGTTAATATATACGAACACAATGTCAACAATATTTCATGACTACACCAACTGAAACAATACATATACTCAACACAAAATGTAATACTTAGCGGAAAAAAAGAAGCGAAAGAAGACTAGAACCTTGAACATCGTCTCAACATTATTTGCTGATCACAACAATTGAAATGATAATATACTCAATAACACAACGCAAAATGTGATATTTCGCCGAAAAAAGAGTAATAATATTCATGATTACACATTTACACCTAATGAAATGATAATATACTCAATAACACACCGCAAAATGCAATATTTCGCCAAAAAAGAGTAATAAACTGGAACACGATTTCAACAATACTTCATGATTACAACAATTGAAACAATACACAAATATACTCAACACAAAATGCAATATTTAGTCAAAATTAACCTAACGCAAATGCAATATTTCGCCGAAAAAAAGTAATATAACGGAAACACAATTTCAACAATACTTCATGATTACACCAATTGAAACAATACACATATATACTCAACACAAAATGCGATATTTAGTCGAAATTAACAAAATGCGAAAAAAATAGACCTGAATTGAAGAACAAGCAAGCTCAATCGTATGCATAATCGATTGAAGACGAGCGAAATCATTGTGTTCTCCACCTTGCATTTTTCTGCAATTTTAAACAAACAATCAACATAAATTAATGGAGTTTTCAGTGTAAATTGCTGAATTTTGTTAGAGATTATGTAAATTGAAAGAAAGATTGAGGAGAGAAATAAACGAACTGACGAAGTAGGTGGTGAATAGAGCGAAGAAGCACAGTTCACTCGACGGAGAAGACGACGGTCTTCTAGAGAGTGGAATAGAAGAGCGACATTGATTAGTCTTTTGTAAGACGGTTTTATATTTACGACACGATATGGAAATATTGAATCGATAGTCCAATACCTTATAATATGGCCCATTTACAAAAAAACAATTACTCGTATATAGGACCGTTTTATGATGAGTTTAGTTACGGTGTTACGGTAATATTAGTTCAATTATAATTAAGACCAAGGTCATATTTACTTATTTTAAAAAGAAATGAAAAGTGTGATAACTTTTTTTTTTAAAATACAGTTAAAGGAATTGTATTTTTAATGTTCGATATTATGAAAGTTAAAGAATTAAGGTTCCTCTTGACTCGTGATTTTTCATTTGTTTTTGTAATGTGATTTTTTTGATAAGTTGGTCTCGAATGTTTCTCTTACATTAATTAAAGATAGAAAGTTTTGCGGAAAAGTAAAAAAAAAAACATCAAATAAAATCGGGAATAGTATCTTTGCTCAACCTTCAATTGAAAATATTTTATACGTATTTCTCAAAAAATGTTACATTTACTTTAATCGATGGACAAGCGAAATTACACCATACACTATATAAAAAAACTCGACCCTATGAACAATAAGTTTTCAGGTGAACCAATCACTAAGAATAGATTACAAAAAATACAAAGAATGATCAATCCGAGTCAATATTTTCCTCCTGTTGAAAGTGAAAACGTTTGAACAAATGTCAAACTTTTCTAGTAATTCACTTTATATGTATAAAAGGAGCCATTTTAAGGCGTATTCGTTTTCATATTCGTATTATATCTTATCACAAATTCTTAAAGACGGTTATTATTTGTTTAAATCTTAAAACAGATCAAATAAATACAGATAAGATGGCAAATTACCTAAAAAATGCCAATATTTTCGTATCTATTAGCCATATACGAGTATAATAATATTTGACCCGTTTTAAGGTTTAAGTCGGGTTTATTACTGTTGTCGACGGACTGACCTCAACCTTCGCTCTCACCAAAGCCCTAAAAACGTTAAATTCCTAAAACCCATCTTTATCTCTCTTCATTGAGCAAATAGCTCTGTAAAAATGGCGTCAACAACTTCAAATATCTTATCTTACTCTCCTACTTTACACTTCCATCTTAACAATTCTCACTCTCCCAAATTTTCCGTTGCATTTTCCCCTTTACCTTCTTCTTCTTCCTTCAGGTAATTTCATTTTAATTGTCATTGCAAGCCCTAATTAGTTTAATTTGTTATTTTTTATAAATTTGTAATCTTGGTTGTCAATTGTTTTTTGTTAATTAGGGTTCATAGAATTGATGTAACTCTACCCAAAGCTGTGAGAACTGAGAAGGGTTGTAATTACAACTCTAATTTGTTAAGTGTGGTTGTTTTTGTTGTTAAATGTGTTATCTTGATTGTTGATTTCCTTTAAATTGTAAATAAAGTTCGGGTTTTTTGTCGATTATGGTTCTTGAATTTTATGTGATCAACAACCCTAAGTAGTTGAATTTGGTTTATCTAAAATGTGATGTTTTTGATTGTTATTTTCCTTTGAATTGTAAGTAAAGTTTGTGTTTTTTTGGTAATTAGGGTTCTTAAAATTGACGTGATCAACAACTCTAATTAGTTGAATTTGGTTTATGTTAAATGTGTTACCTTGATTGTTAATTTCCTTTAATTGTAACCATTTCTTTTAATTAGGGGTCTTAAGATAAAAGTAATCCCACACCACGTTGTGAGAAGGATAGTTTGTGCAGCTGCTTCCGCCGCGGGAAGTTCTAGCAATGCCGAATTCAATCCTTATGAGGTAATGTTGCTTCATTATTGAGTTTTGTACTTCCATCATCCCAATTTTATCGCCTTATCTTCCATTTTTGTGAGGATTTATCGGGAAGTGATGAAATAACAACTTTACCCCTTGAATTAAAGAGAAAGAGAAGTTATTTTGAATGGACATGGCACTTAATTATCTAGGAGTAACATTGAAGGTTCAAACTTTATCTTCACTAAACTTAGAAAGCGGTCAATATTTTTGTGACGCGTAATTATGTTGTTCTAGGTGGAATTTTGATGGATAGCTCATTTCAGTTTATAGTGATTGAATCATGCTAAGAAAATACTCTTATTTTTGTGTCCCGTCTTATGCCTTACTGCATTCTCCTACACACCACACCTTAGCTTACCCATTGCATATTGAAGGTCTAAACTATTGAAGCTGGTAATTTTTTTATCTCGACTTCAAATTAATCTCGCTATTTAGTGACAGAGGGTAAGTTAGGTCGTGATTCTTTGAGTCTCTAGTTCTTCATATTACTGTTGATATTTAAGGCAGAGCGACAAAAATTGGATTCTGGGTTTTGGGGAAAACACTTGTGGTATCGCATGGCCGATTAATTGCAAAGTGTAGCCTCTGGATTCTCATGTCTCTCTTTTATTATGAGTGTTGATATAAATGGGGTTCTGTGTGCTACTAAATTAGGTGCTCGGAGTGAACCCTATTGAGGGATTTGACATGATTAAGGCCTCATATACCAAAAAACGTAAAGATGCTGAAAGAAGAGGAGATGAAGCAACTGTCAGCCTGGTAAGCATCTTCTAATGAACTTTATACATTGGAGATGTTGATAACTTGATGAACTTAAGTTTGTCGTCCTTAGTTTTTGAAAACTTTTATGTTAGTAGAATGCTTTGTAAATATGCGTCGACACTTTGACGTGTTGCTTCCTTCTTTGTCTTATCATTTGTTTGAATTTCAGTTAGAAAGAGCATATGATAAGATCATGATGGAACAATTAACAAAACGGAAGAAAGGCGAGACATTTGGCCAGTTCAAGGTAACATTTTTGAGACTTTTGTTGCCCAACTCCGTGTCTAATGTTCAAATCTTTCTGGTGATTTAGATTTTATCTCAAATGTTTAGTAGATATAGCTTTTGGAATTACGAGAACACTCAAATATTTCCTTGGCCTCATCAGCTGCTGTACGCACATCACTTGTTTTTACTGCATTAGCCATGCATATCACTGTGTTACTGCTTGCTATGTGAAAGTTATATTCAGATGCTTTAGTCAGAAACAATGATTATGCCATTTGCTCTTTAAAGAAGTTTGCTATGTGCATTTTTTCAGGAGCTCAGATTTGTAGTTTTGTTTTTGATCTTCCACTTTTTGTTATCTTTAGTGGCCAGTTAAGTGTTTTCTTTGTTTTTTGGAACACAGGTTTCAAAGGATATAAAGTTTGCCGATAAACAACCAATTGTCCCATGGGGACCCAGGTTTGTTTTTGAGTGTTTTTTTCCTTGCTTCTATATTGATTTTTTCTTTACCGTGCTTTTTTCTTTACCGTGCTTTTTTCTTTTGTTAAGGAAACAAGGAAAGCAAGATTCATGTTTCCATTACATATTGAATCAAGAAGCGCATTTAAATGTGGCAGTTCACTGCTAGTCTCCTAGAATGTATCTTTTTTCTGGGGGTCAATTTAGCAAATGATATCTTAATCTTTCTGGCTTTAATCTCTACTGCCTTCTAATGATGTCATGTTGGAATGCCGTATGCTTGCAGGTACAGCAAGTCTGATGTGAAAGATATGCGTATAAACATGGCTATAACGGCTGTATTTGTAAGTGGTGCATTGTTTGCTTCTGAAAGCTATTCCTTCTTGAAATTTTCTGGTCTCGTGTTTGCTAGATTAAACTAAGTGAAAGTTATTACTTTGTGAACCATCCCATTGCATTTAAAATTCTATTGCAGACAGCTTGGATTTTAATCAAACGCAGTGCTGAATGGAAGCCAGTACAGTTTTTGGCGTTTGTATATGTATATAGACTTTTTGAAAAGTTGAAAAGCTTTGAAGCTCCAGCATCTCCTGTTTTTGATGTGAGTGGCCATGGAATCCCACACATGTTTAGTATTTTTTTTCTTTTTATGCTCTATGGCTTAGTTGAATGAAACTATTCCTCGATGTTTGACCATGTTGTGGTTGTAGGAATACGGGGAGGAAGAAGGGCGCGGTATGCGGATGGGAAAACGCCTTCTTCGGTCTCTTTCTCTAGTATTTGGTTGTATTGCTTTTGCCTCCCTGGTAAGTTTATTTTGATAATCATTTGTCCAGTGTTTTATCTTTTTAAATCCTATGTTCTAAAGAAAACTAGTTTTACCTTGTGGGAAATTGCACGGTTACTTCTTTTATCATTGTCATCATTAGAGTTTTTAAAACATCTTCAAGTTGTATACTTGTATACCATGTGGTATTAAATATATTGGTTTATAAATTATAGCGCTAATTTCTGGATAAAAATCTATGCTCTGTAAAACAATTTGATCATGGAGCTAGTTTCTGGATATTTACGGTTTGTTTGGATCGGGGAATCTATAGGAAAGGGAAGGGGAGGGTGAGCAAGTAAATAAGAAGGAAGAGAAATAGAGGGGAAGGGATTTGAAGGGATCTATTTTCCGTTCTCCATAGGAATGATATCGAGGGAAATTGTCCCTAAAAACCTACACCCCATTCCCCTTTCCCCATACCAGTCCTTTCCCCTCCCTTTCCTTCCTATATTCGTATCCAAACAAGCGCTTAGATGAATACTAGCTTACATTTCGATCACATTCTTAACAAGATTAATTTTCTCCTGTAGGCTTTTACGGGGGTCTTGAACCTGATAGAGGTAACTGGTAATTTCATCCCTGCTGCCCTTTACAACAGTCAGGTAACGTTGAACTCTTTAACCTATTTTATTCATATCCAATGGCTAAACTCTCTTTGTTTCTTTATTTTTGCATCCTTGTTGTAACTTATGTGTTTTATATTCATCTGCAGGAACTGATAGTCACTACGACCTCAGCCATTGTCCTCTACATCCTGGCGAGTTACTATAGGTAATGATGTGAGTATATGTTAGTCACAAACTTCGGCGTGAAATTTTGTAGCTATGTTCACATTCTGAATTCTGATGTTTCAAGTGAAAATCCTTCTCTACTACTTGTATTTGAGTTTCTACAGTGTAGCATGCCGATCCACATGTAAAACTAATAAGATAAAGTTTAGTTTTTTCCCTCACGGTGAATTTCGTCTCGACGGTTTACAGATTTTGTGGACGCCCCTCTCTTTATATGTAATATTAAAAGCAATGTCACTTTTCACTTATAAGTTATAACTTATACGTAGTAGTTATTTTTAAGGCCTCTCTAGAGTGAAGCTTCAACACCTTTCGTCCTGTCAAGCAGTTTTGTCTCATGAAGCAAATATAAGCTCACCTGCAATAGTCGTAAACATTATTACAAACTATGAGATACTGGCCTTGATAGTTTGTCGTCTTGAACTAATCTCGTCAATTTGTTGTTTTGAATTGGCCTCGTCAATTGGTCCAAAACCGTGGATTGAAGAGTTATGGTCACATTTGTCGTTAAATAGGCGACGTTTGTCTACTATCCTAACGCAAATCCATTTAACCGATTTTAAGATTAACACAAATACTCCCGTCTTAAAAAGGATACTGGCAATGCATAGAAAGCGTCTTTTTCCTTTTCCTTTTCCATCTTAGCAAACAAACCTTTACAAAAGGGTACAATTTCAAATTTCAGTTATATTTGAGTTGGGCATGTTATGAATTATGATAAGGCTATTCGCATTAATCACATCAGCTCTTATTTACATCGTCTATGATAAGCAAATTGCGCCCACCAAAGCATTCGTCGCGATGAACTTGGGTAGTTTGGACAAGACCAATGACAAATCTCAACCTCAAATTTCTTTACATTTGGTTACCCCTATTCTAATCTCCGCCACCAGTCTTATTCCTCGTTTCGTAGTATCTCACCACGAATTCGCTATATGAGCTAGTTTGGTCCAAGAAATATGTTACACCCTACATTTCTTTTGTTTTTTTCCCACTATTCTTGAGAGAAAAATAACCGTTTTCTTCCTTTGGGTGTGAAATTATCAAGTTGTCCATGTATTAACCGACATATATAATATTAAAACTCAACAAAAGTCCTACGATTCAGGTTTATCATCAACGAACACACATTGAGAGAGTTTGTGGGTGCGGACGAAGGAAGAGTGCTGGTGGTGGTAGAGAGACCTGCAAGAGAGTTGGTGACGGTGGTTGAGAGTTGGTGGGGGGTAACAGGTTCTTGTTTATTGAGTTTATTTTCATCCAAGTCCACTCGTTGCTTTTAGGAGTCGCGTGCTATTATTCCTTTAGAGTTCTACCATTTACAAATGGAAGGAAAAATAAAGGAAGAAACGGCGGGGGTACTGCAAAAGCCTATACAAAACCTCTACGCAAATTCTCATCTGTGACACACTTTAATGTGACCATTTTTATGCAAAAATGGTTACCTTTTACTCCGTATTATAATAAAATGGTCGCATTGAGTCCGTCACAAGAGAGATCAACTGGAATCCTCAATCAGCCATCAACAAAACAACCCAGAAACTTGCGTAACCTTTTTAATTTATATAGAGATATACTGTATAAACAAGCTCCTTGAAGACACAAGTACAGTATAAATTAATGTATAGATTGAATGAATAGATGAGAACAAAAGAGACCATGAAATATCTTACAGGTGAACCCAAAAAAAGCTGCCAAATGTTATGAAGCTACACTTTCTGCTTTCTATCAAATCAACCCAGTCAGTCAGCAAACGACCGCTCTTCCTCTTCGAGAAGGCATATTTGGAAATCCGATTAAGAAGCCACAAACAAAGCACTGCTTGTGATTGGATCGGAATCCTTAAGGCAAGCATACATTTAGGGTGTACATCCATCAGCCCAGCTTAGGCATCTTATTGAATGTGTCGAGTGGCTTCAGCTAAAGCCAACTTCGGTGAATTGACCTGACCTTTGTACTCACTTGATGGCCTGTGTTTCAAAGGAACTCATTTCCTGTGGTGAAGCATCTCTGCCAAGACGAGAAGATATATTTAAACATCAGAAATTACGACAAAGCAAACGCTGCAAGATATAAACACCTCAATAAAAGCAAGGATATTCGGTGCCCCGGGCTAATCAAGCTTCGATCACACGAGGTTTTACTGGTTCCACTTTGGTGATGTAATAAAACCTTAAAAGAACCAAAGTGGAGTACATAACGTGTTTTGGATAGTAGTTCTAAACATAATACTTTGTGGTATATAATCAACATTCAAGTTCAACCAGAGACGAAACACATCCATATATGTTGTAGAAAGCCAAGAAACATTTAAACAACAACAAAAAGGCTCCATAAAAGCAGATAAAGAACCAGTAATACTCCCTCACCCCCGTATGAGTTGTGTCCTCCACTCCTCCTTTGACTTTGCCAACTTTACTAATACGGGAGACAAATTTGACATATTTGGTCAAATTGGGAAGATTTATGTTCAAAGATTAACCATCAAAAGCAAATCAAAGGAAGACAATATAACTGGGATGGAAATAATATTTACCGAATCAAACTCAAAAGGGAGCCTCCAAAGATTCATCCCAAACTTCAGCACTTCCATTAGAAGCATCTTCAACGTCCTCTTCCATTGAAAGCCTAATATACTCTCTATGTGCAAAGCGATCCCATTCTGTCAAGGTTGGATTCTCTCTCTCCTGATCCGAATATAAAAGTAAAAATGTAAAATAAGCGACAAATAAGAACATACCAGTATGTCTTCTACATGCAACGACGTGTAATAAATATCATCAATTGCCTACCTGACGAATAAGGAATGGATCTCGAGTTTCAAATGCCATGAACTTATTTAGGTTAAAGAGGATATTGAATACACTTCCTGAAAGCTTATTCCCTTTCAAGTCGCGGATAGTGACATAACTCTCATTCTGGGGGAAAAAAAGGCATGAAATTAGTCAAACCGATAACTTGGGATAGACCAACATTATAAGTACCAAAACATGCACAATTGCTGCAAACACAACAAAAATACAGAACTTTGTAAAGCGAGAGCTTCCTAAACAAACATAACAAGGCGTATCCACTAGAAAAAGATACTCCTTCCATTTCATTAGTATATTCCACTTCCAACCATGACACAAGATTTCTGGAAAAAAAATTGCCATATACATGAAAGATAAGGGGCAGATATCAAAGAAATAGAACAAAAAGGAAAAGTGAAAGTGAAAGCTATTTAAGGAATGGATGAAGTCTATGTAAAACAACCAATAAAGTTAAAATTTAATCTCAACGCATCATGCCTAAGGATTACACACATCCCACTTCGATTATATGCTTCAAAACGATTGCTATATTACACAAGAACCTGATCCCATGACAGCTGACTGCCCTGAACAACTTTTTCACCATAATTCCATGTGTGAAAATAATTCTAGGCATGTCAGACAATCTGCTTTTTAACTGAAATCTAATTTCAAACATCATAACTTCATAAGAATCTAATTACTACTACGGTAATATGGTTCTATGGACTTCTATCCAACCAGGCCTTGATTTGCCGCAGTATATCTTATGCTGTTGATGAGATTAGCTAACTGATGGCTTGAACCCAAACATGCACTAATATTAAAAATTATGACATAAAAATTGAACGCTGAATATTATTCACATATATTATATACCACCAAGTTTGCCCAGCAAATAGGTAATTTTTAGCGGATATAGGATTAAGGAAGTTCAAAGAAGAGTTCACAGAAGGCAAACCTCAGGTTTAATCATGTCAATAATCTGGCATAAGATGTCTTCGAAAAGTACAGGCTCCTGAGCCATGCACTCCATACGATGTAACTGCTCCTCGTAAAAAAATTGCATCTCATTTCTTGTGAGAACTCCATTTCCATCTAAATCTACGCACTTAAACCTGTCGATAAAACAGAAATCAACCTGTTGAAATAAACTATTTTCTGTGACAATCACACATACTGAGATGCGTACAAAGCGGCATAGGGAAGTTGCACAAACAAAGGACACTGAGACATACCAGTATTCAAGACTGGGATCTGATGATTTATCCTCCTCTGCAAGTATGAAATAAACAAAATCCTCATATCCCATCTTGCCTTCAACAGTACTGGTGAACTTTCTAGGAACCTGGTAAACAATTTGCAGTAATATCATTTACTAAAATTACAAAACAAGAAGCTGCTTTATAAGAAATGTGCAGTATAAAGACCAGAGATCGGATCAAATACCTGGGAAAATATTCTATCGACAATCCTATAAGTAAGTGCATGGTTTCCGTATCTGATTAGGTTCTCTTTGTCAATCAAGAAATCATGGTCCGTATCCAGCTCCCAGAATTTGCAGTATATCACATAGAAGTGCTCATATGAAAAGTACCTACGCCGAAATAGAGAAACATGAAGAAAAAATAACTTTGATAAAGACCAATTATAAACGGAGGCAACTGATAATGTCACTAAAAAGTAAAAACATACAAGGATCTACCACTGGAGCAGTAGAGCGCATAAAAGGTTAAAATAAAGCAAATTGTGGGAGACCACACTCATCCTTACACAATTAAATTACGGCGCAAGGCAGAAAACAACTTTTTTTCATGTTCATGCTCTCAACTTTAAATTCTGCACATGTGCATGAAGCGCAAAAATTCTGGTAGACTTTAGAATCCATTACCAATAAAGTTGCTATACTCCCAGTCTCCCAATGCTGCAATTCTCATGTCAAACAATCGAAGTTGCTAGACTTTGGGGATCCATTGCTCCAAAATCCACATATACATTGAGTTAACATTATACTACCTTCATCTCAAATTCATTGTCACCATGGACTCGATAAAATCCATTCCAACATTAACCATTAATTCCTCTAATTATGTAGCTATACAATGCCAATATGAACAAGATTGATTTACCAAAACACCGATATTAAATTTTATCATTTTAAAAAGGTTGTAGTTATTGCATTATATTGTGGAAAAAAAAGGTCAAAATCGACATCACTTGAGCACTAAAGTCAAATGGTATAAATATCAAAGTGATGGATAAACATAACCACGGTTCAGTGTAATATGACAAGTGTTTTGGCAACAGTTATAACTATAAATAACTGGAAAAGGTTGGCAACATTTGACAACTGATAGGGGTCACCCAAATTAACATATTAATTACTCCTATTAAGACATTTATCAAATGACAGATTCAGAGGTAACATTCAGCAAGATCAATCTAGAATATCTAACCAACAAGGCTATAATATACCAAACTATATATCTAAATAAAAAAAAATACTAAAGCCAAATTTGTGTCCAAAATAACAAAGTACATGCTGGTGATAAAAGGTAAAGAGGCTTATAGCTAATGAGATGTTTGTCAAAGAAGGTAACAAGGATTCGTTGGTGTCCATAGTCCGAAGCAACTTCGAGGATGACACGGAAAAAAAAAAGCATGGGTGTGCAGGACAAGAAGACTATTTACTAATGTCAAATAATGTCTACCTCAGAACTTTGTTGATATCCTCCTCTTCATCTGCATGTTGCATAGCACCAATCAAGTTTCCACGCTTCAGCTCCCTGAGCGTTAATTGACCGTTTCCTGCTCTATTGATGTAGTAAAATATTCTGTAGATTACAGTTTCCGCTGTCCACCAAAGAAGTTTAAAAAATTGAAAAAGATGTGTCAATAATAGGGCATTAACATTAACAAAAAAAGGACCAGCAGATAACATTAACAATGGTAGCATAAATAACAAGATACTCTACAAATGTAGCAGTAAAAGAAAAAAAACATTAAGAGCCCAATGGGCAATGGCTGCTTGAATCACTAATTATCTTCACAAAATTGGTTCCGGGGAAGAAGGAACTAATAAAGAATTGAAATCCAAACAATGTTCCTGTTCTACTGAGGAAAAAAAACAAGAACCACAAGGCGGATGCTAATATAATAAAATTACAAGAGTGCTTGCATACCATATCTCTCCTGAAACTCGGGGGTGCTCTGTAAGAATTCCAATCCAGGATGGGTTGCCAAAAGTTCTCGGAGAACAGGTTTAAAGTCATCCTACAAAAACAGCCGAGTAACAATAAACTGAGAAATAAATGCTACGAGGGCACCGTTTAAGATTATAAACGCCAAGCAATGCCACACAACCAAGTTTATGATAGCTAAAAAAAGCAAACACAACACAAACAAACAAAACAATAAAATATACCTGTGAGAGAAACATGTGGTCTGGCTGTTTCAAGATAGTATAAATTTGCATTGCAATGTCCATCGTCAGCAGATTGCCATTGACCCAATAATCAACAAACGCATCCCTGTGAGAGTTACAACAATAACAACATCAGCGCCTTAATTCCCACATATTGATCCCTGTGATAGATACGACCCTAAAATTATATTACTTGCATATAGAACCTATGCCACCAGCAAACTATGATGCCTACAACAAATTGACAAGTCAGTGGGGAATGAGATGCGACAGATTTGCAATTCAATTAATTTCAACAAGCAAAAATTCACAGGCTTGAGCAACAGAGAAGTGCAAATGGGCATTAAAAGCAAGGCCATCTTCTAAAGCAAACAAATCTACAAAAATAGGCGCCCTTTACATAGGCTTTTCAAAGGCAATCGTGTGTGGCAAATTAAAAAACACATCCTAATATCCTATATAACCATTGCAGCTCCACAAACACACAGGCAAACGAAGGCAAGTAACACAGTATGCTGGAAGAACGGAACTAAGAAAGAAGAACACTTGGCAGTAGGTCAAGCGATACACCGTCATTTTTTTACTTCTTTTTCAATCACCTAAATTTTTAAGAACTAAATGAAAGAGACAATAATACCTTTATCTCACACTTCTCCCTCACCAACCCTAAAACAGCAACACCAACACCGACTACCACCACCCCAGCACCAACCAAAGTCTACTGCCATCCACGAACCACCACATGAGGTCACTACAACCCAAGGTTACCTGGTTCGGGGTTCGATTCGGTTCGAGAAACGGATTCGAGTTCGAAGAACGCTACCTACCCCGAACTGGGTTCGAAACTGATAAGGGGGTTATCAAATTTTGTGTTAAGGAGCAATTATCATAAAAGAACTATAAAATAATGTTCTTTAAAAAAGTGAAAAATAAACGTCCTTTTTTAAGCTCATCGAGATTTTACCAAGGAAAAGACTACTAGTAGACAGTAGCTAGAAATTCTACAGTACCCACTATCTAAAAAGTGAATTTAATATTACCTATAACTGGCCCACTAACTGTACCTTCCAATTGCCAAGAAAGCAACACGTTTCCATCCACTAGTAAAAGCTAGATAAAAAAATTAATATTTCACCCTTCCTTATAAATCTACCCTTTTATTTTACATTGTTCTTTCATCTTCTTCGTGGTTAATCTTCCTTTCACCTTCATTTAATGGCTTCTTGTGAATCCATTATTTTTTATTTTCAATTACTTTTAAAACTGTGACATTTGTTGTCTCTTCATCATCTCTATGGAGGAGTTCGCTTGTATCACCGTTCTAGGTCGCGAATTCCGGCGACCTGGGTTGCGAACGACCCCAGTTCGAGTACGGACGAACTGGTTCGTGGTTCGCACCACCCACTAAACCACCACCACCCAGGAGCCAACGACCAGCCACGAGTCCACAAACCAACAAACCCACTAGTGGATCAGCCATGTAGAGTAGAGGAATGGAGGTGGCCAACGGCCCAACAGCATGGGTTGAGCAGCAACATTGGTGGTGGATGAGAGATGGAGGACAGTAATTATTGGTGATCGCACAAGGCAGGTATTGGTTGGTTGGATGTGGTCACAATAGGTGGTTGGTGGTATAGATGGCAGTTACAGAGGGGAGCTAGTTGTGGTCACTAAAGATGACTGGTGATGATAGAAGGTGGTTGACGGAGGATAAATAAATGGGTTGGTTGGGTAATTTTAGTAAATGATGAGAGTAGTTTGGTAATAGGTCACCAGAAAATTTGCCAATAAAGGAAAGAAAGAGGAGTGAAGAAAAAAAGTGTCAAAAGCGGAACGTGGGAAGAAATCAATAAATAGGAGGGACTAGGGACTAGGGAGTACACCGGAATAAGATAACAATGTCCACAAGAGCAAAAAATAACACTTTCATCATATGTAACAGAAAATTATCCAAGTAAATCCAGATATTCCACGGATTTACAGAGTATGCAATCTAGAGTCTAATAACATACATTTGCCTTAAACTCAGGTGATATACATGTCACTATATCTATAAGTCACAATATTAAAATAAATAGAAAAAAGGCTAATATTATCCTACCTGATTAAACTAGAAAACAAGACTGACAAAGAAATTAGAACTTATGCATCCTACCAAACTCACAAATAGTTTTTAAACTGTTACCTGGTGACAAATCCTGCTCCATCGACATCAATCTTCTGGAAGAGCACGGGATTGATAAATGAAGGTAGCTTGCAAATTTCCTTTGTGACAACCTTAAACTCTGTTACGAAATATTGTGTCAGAAGTCTCAGAACTACTCAAACCCCACCATAATAGAAAATACTCAAATCTACACACCATTCATCTGCAAGCCCTCCGTATGACCGTAAAAAATCTGATTTATTCTAAACAGACACCGTTCCTTCAATTCTTTGGGGGCTGGACGACCATTCTGAAAATAGAACTGCAAATGCACGCTCTCAACATAAAATGCTTGTACAGATTAGATTAGCAAAATAGATAGGGCACATATAAGTATGATTAAGATCACAACAATGCAATATGAGAAACTATCTAGACCTGTGGTATCAGCTCTTTCACGGGCTCACTCAGCACTTTAAGAGGACTTCCAAGGGAAGAAGGCCCGGTCCTCTGTTTCATGACACGAGGAGACCCTGATGAACTTCTTGGTGAAAGAGGAGGGGCACTCCCAGCAGGAAACATTGAAGGAATGGTGTTGGTAGCGGCAGCATTTGTACAGGAAGCATTCCCAGATACATTTAAAAGATTCCCCGCCTTTGCATCATTGACTAATGATTTGACCTGGATATAGAACAGCTTTTTACATGTTAAAAACACATTTGATAACATTTATGTCGTATAGACATAATCCTCGAATATAAGTTTCAAGACTAAAAATGGTATGCGTGAATACAAATTTTGCCCAATGCATTCGAAGTATGTAACAACTGTTGTTCATGCTGATAATGTGATACCATCAAGGCTCAAAAAGTGACCCAACCGGCGAAGCGTGAATACAAATTTTGCTCAATGCATACATAATACAGCAGATACCATCTCTAGAGGACTGACGGCACTTTGGACCACATTATTACACACCCAGACCAATTGAGTAAGGAACTAAATCATGGTCCAAACAAGGACTAAAAATTGGCAGTTGCACCCTGACCTCGGTTTGCACCGAAATTGTGCAAGACTTAAACGAAAAATGGATCTTTGTTCCTAATTAGAAGATAGATATCATCCATGTTTAGAATAATATCCAGAGCTGATAGCTTAATGACGATTGGATAAAAACTCAGCCACAAATTTTCATCCAGATCAAAACCCACCAGTCTGAAGAACAAAACTAAAACTTGACGGACTGCATATAAGCTGTTCAAATATGCTAATATTCTGGTAGTTTAAGATAACCTACTAATTGTGGAAGGAAGGTAAAGAAAAGGTAGAGATAGGATGTTCAAATATTGCAGCCCATACAATTAAAGAAGCAGGGTAACAATCCTAGCTTAAGTACTCATGAAGACTAAACCTTTAGAAAGAAGCACGGAAACCAACACCATTTGATACCCAGATCATGGAGACAACCACCAAATCCTGATAATAAAGAAAGTAGCTCATCCAAACCATATCTTTTCTATGTATGTGACCCCTACTTGACTTAGACATGAAAATTTAAGCATCCTCGTAAATTAAGAGAAGTGAATGAAGCAGGTCTGCCATGTCAGCTGTCTTAAACAGCGAGGATTTTTTCGAAGTAATCGCAGTGGGATATTTACTTTATAGGGTGTCTCCAAATCACAATTAAATGAAATGAGATAATCACCCAAAACGAATACAAAACCTACTGCTGATCGGAAATTTGAGTTGCTACGGCTCGTAGAGAAACAAATCAAGCTGAAAGAACAATTTTATAGAGATAACTATGCCACGGAGGCAACATTTAATAAATTTCATTATACAGCCCTATAGAAAAACTACCTAAAATCCACTGAACATTCCTTTCCAACAATATCATACGGAGTATTAATTAACATTACAATACCCCAAATTTATTGAACAGATCACCACCCTTATAAGAAGATATTTCATAATTACGCGGGAAATCATAAATAACACGCTAACCCTGTATTTATTGAATAATTAAGCATCACCCCAAGAAACTGTTTTATAACCACGCGGGAAATCACAAATACAAAAGCTTTACAAGATCCCTCAACCTTCTACTTAAACTCGAGTTTATTCCTTTTTACTATAATCAAAAGCAAGTAATCACTTCCGCTGAATGAGCAAAACCACACCCAACACCACCACCATACTCACCGGCCACCACAACGCATAATTCAAGTAGCAGAATATCATATCCAATTACACTAAACTAATCATAACTACTGCCCCCATCAACTTTAGCACAGAATTTCCAACAGATAAACGTGAAACCCCGCTAAAAATTCTACCGCTTACAATCATTCACCTCTCATCACATTCCCAATTCTCCTCATCAAATCCCCAGCTCTACAAAACTAGGCCTACAACTCTACCACTTATTAATGTACAACAAACCACGAAACACATAAAACCAACGTAAACAACGGAAAAAAAATACCAATTCCAACAAAATGCATTATAAAAGCATAACAAATGAGCAGTGTATGAAACAAAAATCGCGATATATACGAGATGAGAGGGAGGTATACCAGCCGATTAGTATCCGGAAGCGATAACCACTGTTCAAAGAGTTGTTGCGCAATGTAAGGATTAGATTTTAGCGCCAAAGGTGAAATTTCTGATAATTGCAACATTTCTGCGTCTAAACACGACAAATCACCATTGAAATCCATATCCATTTTATTCAAATTCAATCCACAAATTTCCCCCAAATTATTTCAAATCAACAATCAAAACAATAAAAAAACAGTTACAATTACAAATACAAAAAAAATAACATGCAAAGAATTATGAAACCCTAATTAATTAATTAATTTAAAAAGATCAGTAAAAAGTACAGATCTTCAGAAGATGATGATAGAGAGAAAGAAATCAATCGATCAACCAAATGATCGATCACGAGCGATTTGCAAGATTTTAGGGTTTCGAATTGGGGATGGAGGGAGGAGAGAGATGATACTGTATATTATGAAAATGAAAAATTTATACAAACTTAAATTAAATTTATATAATATAAAAACGTTCACGGTACTATGATTTCAATTAGTTAATCTGGTTTAAAACCGTCTTTGTAAATTCTAAAATACAAAACCTTTTATTTATCTACTTTTTTTACAGAGTTATTTTTCAAGTACGATTTTTACTCTTTCATAACATTTTGCCATAATTTTTCCGTACATTACCCTTGTCTAACAAACAAAGAAATGTATTCCTTCTTGTACGCCTCGTCTCAAAATAATTGATCAAATATTCGACAAATTACTTAATCATGGATATTAATCCCCGTATTAATCAAGTACTCATTTTTATTTCATTAGTTAACATCAGACTTTTTGCATTAATTAAGTAAAATAAATTAAATTAGAGTTAGTGAAATTGGGGTTATGAAAAGCAGAGTTTATGGAGAAAGGATGGCAGGGGAGGGGGTTGATGGTGGCGGCTCGGTGACGGAGGAGTCGAAGGCGCTATGAGGTTATCGCGAGGAGATTTGGGTGTGGGGGACGAAGAGGGCGGGTTTGGAGGGACCAGGGACGATGGCATCCTCGACGACTACGTCGGTATGTGTGGCTGGGGACGAAGAGGTCGAGCCTGAAGGGGTGGGGATAGGCGGGATATGGATGGTGGTTGTGAGGGAGGTGTTGTTGGGTGGGGGAGTGGTGGTGGTTGACAGGTTAAGATGAGATTGGTAAACATGGGTGTAGTAGAAAATGATCAATAATATTATTGAGTAAATCATGTCCATGAAAAACTATAATTTTTTATTTATTTATTAAATACTTCCTCCATTTCATTCAATTCTATACATTTGCTTTATACACGTATATCAATGCTCGTTTTCTTTCTTTCATATCTTTAGTTACATATTAAAAAAAATATAAAAAGTTGATATTCACATTGTACCCGGTAAGACAGTTTAAACAATATCTCACATGACTATCTTTTATGCTTGATGTTGGAAATTGTATCGAATATGTTTTATATTTATGAATAGTGCCCAAAAAACAAATGTATATAATTGAATGAAAGGGAGGAAGTACTACTTAAATTAAATGTGAAGTTTGTTTATGATCAGTTGGTTGGTCAGTTGTATAAAACAAAGTACTTTAGAAAGTTAGGAGAGTACATCACAAATCTGAGTATTTTTCGTTGGCTAATATATTGTTTAATGTGGAGAAGATACTCACTAAAATGTTGTAATACTTAGTGAAGGTAGAAAATAAATGATTGAAATAAGATAGGGCAAAAATATGTTTATCAATAATAGTTGAGGATCAATGTCATCAAAATAAGTGAATTTCTCTCATTGATCTAAACATCAACATGTACGGTATAAGGGTAACAAATTCATTCTGAAATGTACTGTTAATTGTTTAGTGAGAAGAGAAAAATAATCATATACTTTCGAATTAACCAATAATGTATTAAATAATAAATGAATCGATGCAAAACTCACTCAAGACGAAAGCATGACATGTCAACCTACCAAGTATGATCGCGTGACCAAAGGGTCGAAATCACCATATAAGATAGTCTATGAAAGTCTTATCCCCTTTTCGACCACAACGACTGATCCAATTTTGGAAAGTTAGGATTAAAGAGCATATATGACAGAGAATACAAAGCCTTGTAACTCGACTTCCCATGTAAGTATTTCGATTTACATGATTTACTATATCCAAAAAATCCCCTACCTATTACGATCAAAGTACGATAAACAACATGTTTCAAATACGAATCACAACCTTTATTACACAAAGTATTAGCTTGGTGAGAGGGAGAGTTGTCCAAGACACTCCCAACACTTCATACGAGTGCCAGGTTGCTCAAGGCATAGGGATAGGCTAAGCAATTGCATCCCTTTGGTCAAGTCGTAGACTCGTAGTTCCATCGAAATCTAGCCAATCCAACCGCAAAAAAAAACATGAACAATATTTTTTCCAAAATCTAAAAAGATTAACTCATCAAGCCGTTCTAGACTCACAAACCCATTTACCCATAGACCAAAAACCTCAAAAAAAATCTAGTCGATATTTAAAATCAAATCCACGTTTATGCGTGGATTACAGGCTACACGTATTTAATCGCATTTGAGGCTAAGCCTTATAGAATTTAAGCCTCTCACCCCCGAGGGAGATACGTGGCTTGCAGGCTATCGAACGCAGGTTCTCTCGTTACCAAAAAAAATAAAAAAAATCCTCATTTAATCACAACTCTAAACAAAACCTAAACAAAAAAAAGGAGAGAAAAGAAGAAAATGGCTCCCTAATTTTCTCTCTACCTCTCTATCCATCTGTTTCCCGTTATCTACCTTTCTGTTTTATATTTTTCCTAAAAATAAAATTTTCTGGCATTCAACTTAATTGCCCAACAACAAAAAAATACTGGCTTTTTAAAAAAGTCCTGATTTTTTTTTTATCCTTTAGTTGTTTAATTTATCTGAAACCCAAAAAAATCAGACTTTTTTCTTCCATTAATTTGCCTTTTTTCTGCTGTTACATTTTCTGGGTTTCTCTTAATTTGTCTTTAGATTAATAAATTAGTTTTTGGGGTTCACAAATTATGGTATTTGAGGTGCACATTTCTGGGCATTTTCCACATTTCCCCCAAATTTATTATAATCTGGTTGATGATTATGATTATGTGTAATGTGTGCTATTTTTAGTTTTGTAATTAAAAATCTGGGTTATGCTTGATCTAAAGATCATACCTTTATTATCATAAAGTTTGCATCTTTATTATTATTGGGTATGTTGAGTTTGATTAATTGGGAATTTGGCATTCAAGGAAATAAATATTTTGTTGATTTGATTGGGTTTTTGGGTGGATTTAGTTGATCCACCAATTGGGTATTAATTAAGAATCAATAATAAGAATAGAAATAGAAAATGTGAGGGATAAAAAGGCATTTATTTATTATAATTTGGAAGATTAAATATATGTGAAGAAACTTTTTTGTTTATTTTGGTTAATCATAGAAGGTAATTTGAGAGGGTTTTTTGGTTAATTCACATGGTTATGGATCTTGTTGTTGGTGGGAAGTATAAGTTGGGGCGTAAGATTGGGAGTGGTTCTTTTGGTGAGCTTCATTTAGGTATGATACTGCATTTTCAACATTTGCATTCGGTTTTACTTTCGCCTTTTCGACAAATACCTTTCCATTTGACTTGACGGGATTAGAACTTTTGTATGTAGATGTTAGTTATTATTGGTGTGTGTACTCCCGCCGTCCCAATCATCTTTCTTATTATCTGCGAGGGGTATTATAATCAAAGGTAAACAGATGATTTTGACGGAGGGAGTATATCATGTATATGTTTCTGTGAAGGATTTTTTTTATAGCAATGTAAATGTTTTAGTGTCATATCATAGTTTTTAATAATTCTAATACATTCATGGCCAAAGTTATAATCTTTGATCCTAAGTAGTCAAATGGGAAGGTAATTGTGAAACGGGGTGTGTATTTGTCGCTTGGAGTCGTTTGGGTGCGCGTGAATGAGTGATCAATATTATTCTGAAGCCATATGTTTTTTGTGATTTGTAAATTGAATTAGGAATCAATATAACGAATGGCGAGGAGGTTGCTGTCAAGTTGGTACGTGTTCTTTTTTCGTCAGTATGATGGTGTTTCTGTTTCTTTAAATTGAATAATGACCGGCTCGCTTGTTAGATGGACCAAAATCCTTTTGTATCCCTCCTTTAATCATACTTGTATATGATTGGTGCCAATTACTGCTGTCTGCACATTAATCACTGTGACTATCTCACCGTCCCCACTGCAATTTCGTATTTAGAGGTTGTTAGATAAATGGTGAAGTTTTTATTAGATTTGGTGAGGTTAGGTGCACTCGTATGTGCAGCGATCAAGGTTGTCTGATGTCTTTGAATTCTGGGTTATTAGATTCTGTTAATCAGGAATTACACTTTCTGCTAGTATCAACCCCTGTTCATTAATATGGTCCTCTAGCCGTGTCGTAGTTCATATGTTGTGCATCAATAAGTTAGTGTACTATGTAAGGCTGGGGGTGATCTTATGAAATCTTCATAATCATTAGCGTGCTACATCATGAGTGCATTCAGATGCATTGTGGGAGGTTCCACTTCCAGTGTCTATTAGTGCGATCCCATTTCGTAGATGCTCCTTTGTTTGGAGCAAAGGTGCTTTCACGGTGAAAATGAAGTAAAGTCGGACAATTTATTTTCTGAAGCCAGAAAGAGTTGTTTTTCTCTTATTCTGTGTGATATAAGCTTTTTCAATTTTCATCATAGTGCATATTATTATATGTCATTAACGGTTCAGTTTTTTTAATTTATGTAAGAGTGGCTGCTAAACATGTTGCCTTCTATCCTCAGGAGTCCGTGAAAACAAGGCATCCACAACTTCATTATGAATCCAAATTGTACATGCTTCTTCAAGGAGGAAGTAAGTGATTGTCCATCTTTTTGTGCTTTATTATCGATGCTTGATCCGTAAAAACGATACATCAACCCAACAACAATACCATATGCCTCAAAGCCTTGTGTCACGACTATGACCAGAGGAGTCTGATTTATACAAGCTTATGTACGGACCTCTATCTTACCTTCAGTAGTAATCTCATGCAGAATTTCATTGAGCGACTTATAAGATCATCTCTTTAAAATCTGAACAAATATCTTATTATTATTTCTTTAAATTTGTTATTGAAGCTGGGGTTCCTCATGTAAAATATTTTGGAGTTGAGGGCGAGTACAATGTCATGGTGATTGATCTCCTTGGGCCCAGCCTGGAAGACCTATTTAATTACTGCAACCGAAAGTTCACTTTGAAGACAGTGTTGATGCTCGCGGATCAGTTAGTAAGTACATCTCTTGTCTCTGTGACCTGTGTGGTAAAGTAATGTTGTTTTCTGTGGTGTGATTTATTTTTCATTTTATTTTAGATTACCAGAGTCGAATACATGCACTCGAAAGGCTTTCTACATCGTGATATAAAACCTGACAATTTTCTGATGGGCTTGGGGCGCAAGGCCAATCAGGTGTGTTTTATTCCTCCATACTCTCCTGATTGTTAGCCGTAATACGTGACAGTGTTCTGGAGTCTAACCTTCTTTTATGAGCATTAGATGCGAATGGGTTTGACCCTTGACAAATAAATTATGTGCTATACTACTCTAGCTGACTGTCCTAGAATTTTTTTTTATTGTTTTCTGAAAAAAAGAAAGATATTAGACACTAAGAGCTTCTATGACCACTGTAAGCATAGGCCTCAACTGAGATGTGTCATAAGTTGATGATCTCGAAATATTTTTGCAAGAAAATGGAGGGCTTAAGGTTGCTGCATGACAGACTTTGCGCCACAAAGAATTGGGGTTGTAAAGAATGGGGGTAGACAACTAGACACCATAATTTATTTTAACAAACTAGATTTAGTTTTATCACAACCATTGGGTAAAACCGTAAAACATCGGTGTAATTATCAAGGAGTATATTAGTACATTTGTATAAGTTATCTTAAGTCAGGTCAGTGCATTTTATTGAGGTTTCAATATCATTGATGCTATTAAGTCTTGACAACTGCTTACACCGACATTTGTCTCAAAGAGTGAAGTTGCATAAACAGACAAATCAGATTTTGTGCTTCATTAAATCCATGATATGTTCCCGATTTCAACCACATCTATCAAATATTTATTTTGGTCTTGCGCTTGAAATCTGATTTTATCTGATGGATCTTTATGCGGATGTTTTTTTTTGTTCGTTTCTCTCGAATGTTTGATCATTGTGGTTTCAACTAGTTACGTGGTAATGTGGTATGAAATTAACCAGACTGGAGTCAATTGTTTGTATTTCAATTTTACACTTCGCTGATTGACATCATTGTCTTCATTATATGAGATTTCTGAGTGTTTCAATAGGGTTTAAAAATGAATGTCTTAGTCTATGTGACTGCCATAATGTTGATATTTTATGCATTGTATGACACAGTATTTGGTGTATTGTAGGTGTACGTAATTGATTTTGGCCTTGCCAAGAAATTCAGGGATCTTCAGACACATAAACATATACCTTATAGGTATGGCACTATAGCTTACTATCGCCTTATAGTTCCCGGAATGTGACTGCTATATATTTTTAGGCCTAGGATGTCTACTTCATCGTGAATTTTTTCGCAGGGAGAACAAAAATCTCACTGGAACTGCCCGGTATGCCAGTGTCAACACTCACCTTGGCATAGGTAGTGAAATGTTACTTTTTTTCGTCTTCTCTCTCTCCCCCCCCCCCCCCCCCCCCCCCCCCCCCCCCCCCCCCTAGTGCAATCTGGCTGGCTGATTTATACACAGAACAAAGTCGAAGGGATGACCTGGAGTCTATTGGTTACGTGCTCATGTATTTTCTGAGAGGAAGGTTATAATCAACTTCAAACTTAGTGCTTTCGTTTCCAAATTACTTCTGATACGTTTTATGTGTTTATAATTCTTATCTACTTGCTCTTTTTGGTGTGTTTTGTTTTGTTCTGTTGGTTCAGCCTTCCATGGCAAGGATTGAAGGCTGGGACTAAGAAACAAAAGTATGACAAGATCAGTGAGAAGAAGATGCTTACTCCTATAGAGGTCTTATTCTTTGTACCCTCGAGCAAACTGTTATATGCATCTATTTCATTGCAATTGCCTAGCAGTTTGTTTGTTGTCAAGCACAAATCTTACTTTAGTTTTTTTTCCTGTTTTTACTTTGTATAGCCATTTTGACGGTTAAATCGTATGAAATACTGCATATTGCTGACAGGTTCTTTGCAAGTCATATCCAACAGAATTCACATCATACTTTCATTATTGCCGGTCACTGCGATTTGAAGACAGGCCTGATTATTCATACTTGAAGAGGCTTTTCCGAGACTTGTTTATTAGAGAAGGTGCAGTTATACTTTGCTTCATGTGACATTTTTGTATATATAATTGGATGGATAAGTGGCGTTTACAAGCTTAGTAGTGAGGTCCTGCCAAACACAGTGACTGAGTTAGCTCAAATCGAGTATAAGTGGCGTTTTATAAACTGGTAGAAATGTTGTGTATATATAAAAAAGAAAACATTTGACTTCCTGTAAAAGCTGCACTGTATTATTTGTACTCACTTGACTTGGGATGAGTGACATTCAATTTAGTTGTTCATGAGTAGTCTTGTCCATGAGGCCCCCCCCATCTGATCCGCTGTTTCTCGGGACATGGACGCCATATCCCCCCCCCCCCCCTAAGAGTGGATTGAGCCAGTCCCAGCCAAATTAGAAGGGCGGGTATGTACGTCAAGAAAAGCTCATGGGCAAGCCCCATGCCATAAGCTCCAATCTCCTCTGTCGCTCCCTTAACACCCCGTTCTTACTACAGCACCTTTTGCCTCTCAATTATTGCTTAAGCCAGTCATTTTTTTTTAAAAAAAATTGCTTAAAGTCATATTATCAACAATTTGCTCTCGAGTCTCTATTATGATTTATGATACATCCTACATGACCCTCATATAGTCATATCTCATCCTCAGGAGAGAAATCTGAAAAGCAACCAAACTTATATGAAAGCGTCTCTTTACACATGTTTGTTCTCAGGAGGCAGGATATGCTGCTGACGGTTATCTTGTGAAGTCTGATTGATAGTCTTTGACTTGGATGACATATGCAGGCTATCAGTTTGATTATGTTTTTGACTGGACCATACTAAAGTACCCTCAGCTCGATGCCAGTTCAAGATCAAAGGCTAGTACTCGCTTCATACTTTCTAACACGATTTTCGATTTTGGATTCCTTAAAAACACTTTTCTATGTTTCACTCCAGGCACCTGCCGGAAAATCAGGTGGGCATGCAGGACCTTCTGGTGAGAATAAGCACTCAGGTACATTTTGCATAAAATATTGTCCACTGAGTTAACTTTTGCGAAAGCTCAACTTTCTTACTTTCTTTGGTCAATTTTTCGGACATAATTGGATCTGCTTTGGTCATAGGAAAAGAGCCTCGTGATAGGCTTTCTGGGGCTGCAGCTGCTGAAGCCATTTCAAGGAGACACACTTCGGCCTATACACGACCTGGTGATTCATCGAGACAAAGGTCATCCCAGGCTGTAATTTCGTCCAAGGATTTGGTATTTGACTTGTTATCCTCGACCTTTTCATTTCATTATATTAAAAAGTTGTTAGTTGGATTGCAATACATTTTATCTGCTTATCGATTTTGGATTGAGCGGGGATACTTCTCGGATCTATGTATGATGATCTGTGGACACTGAAACTAAATTCTTTTCGGCTTTATCTCCGATTTGCTTTTAACAATAAAGCTTTTTTTGTGTGGCAAACTTTACCGTGCGCTGACTCGCTGATGATGTAGGATTGGTTCTTCGAATGTTAATTAGTAAAGAAAAGAAACTCCGTAAATGATTTGCTGATTGTCTCTTATTGGCAGCCCGATTCTCTGAGAGGCAGCCAGGTTTCTGCCCGCCCGAGCAGCACATCAAGGAGGGCCATTGCTTCAACTAGCAGGCCCAGCTCTTCTAATGCGCCCAGTGAACGGTCCAATCGCATGGCGCTGGGCAGTAGCGGCCGCCTGTCCACTAGTCATAGAAATAAACCTGGTTCTGAGCCCAGCAGGTTGGGAACCCCTTCTTGTCCTCCTACCAAAAAAGGCGCTCTAGATGATGCTGTCCGAAGCTTTGAATTCCTTTCCATTGGAAGAGAAAAGTCCAGGAAATGACAAATATAGACATTTTATATGTCATCACACTGTCCTCGTTACTCGAAACTCAGCATCTTGCTTTTGAGGCTGTCCAGAAATCTCCGACTCAACTTTATCGGCTTTTCCCAGTTCGCATTGATCTAAACCCGGAGGCTGGAAGATACCTTCAAGTGTAAACCACTATGGTCTATAGCTTTATCTTCACATCTGGTTGCTTTGTAATAGACTATGAATGTACGCACAATAAGTAAGCACTATAAATGTACGCAAAAGTTTATTCTACACTATTTCGCGAAACCTATGAAATGAAATAAAGTAAAATCGGAAAATTCCCACATTACCTCCCAAATTTGACATTTTGCCCGAAAGTCCCAAATTTTTTACTCGAAAAACTGAGTGACCATAACTCGAGTTTAAAAATTTGGAAAATGATAATTTTTTTTTTTCAAGTTCATCTTTCACAGAATTACGATTTGAAAAAAAAATTAGTCGTATTTGGCTTCCGTGGCTAGGAGTTTTTGTATGTTCGGTAAACAAACTTTAAGTGGCCATATATCTTGGTTACAAGTTTAGAACTCGCCATTTTTTTTCAAGTCGTAGCTCTTGGAAAGATGAACGATTTGAAAAAAAAATCGTCATTTTCCGACTTTTTAAACCCGAGTTATGGCCACCCAAAGTTTTTCGGGTAAAAAAATTGGATAATTCGGGCAAAATGTCAAATTTGGAGGGTACCGTAGGAATTTTCCAGTTATGTTAATGTTTTTAAGTTCACGATACGATGTCTATTTATTACAAAAGCAAGATGGGTCGCGTTCTCGACTATAAATTAACAGCTTGTCTCACTTAAGGCGAGTACTATCCGTCACAAGCTGAAGAGTGCCCCTCTCACAATATGCAAGTGAGAGAGTATGGGGTTATCCATTTGCCTTCCCATTTGCAAATTGTGAGAGGGACAGTATCTGTCTTCAACTTGTGATGTATAGTGCCTGTCTTTAATGAAAATTTGTGATAAATTAAATCTCAATCAAACAAAGTACACCGAACTTATATAAAGAAGCTAATGACTATTAAATACATTCACTAAACTAAGAAAACTAATGATGATAAATTGATAAACTCTAAATTAAAATTCCTTAAAATAAATTTATAACTAAAACAAAATAAATTGATAAACTATAAATAGCTAGATCTTTTATTGATGCAATTATTATTAAAGAATGATTTGACTCATACTATACATAAAACAAATATGTAAACTACTTTTATTAGCTTTGTGACAAAATGAATTATTGAGAAATTTTTAAAATTGAAAACATTGTTTTGTCATTTAAAAAAGGATAATGATAGGGCCACTGGGTGGCGCTGAATCTCGGTGCCACCATAATTAAAGAAAAAAAAATAAAAAAAATAAAATGTTAATTTTTGATTTTGCGCCAAATGTTTAAGGATAGACACGTAATTTTATATTATTTAATAGGCTAGGAGTTATTCAATTAAAATCAAAATGATAACTAAATCAAATTTGATCTAAACTACGGAGTACTATTTACCCCAAAATTACTCTATATTATCTACATGAAGACGGTTCTTCATCATTGTGTTCTTCATCTACTGGGTCTTCCTATAAAGCCATCAAAAGGTGAAAATTCAATACATTCTTGACTTAAATTAAGGCAATACTTGGTCCATTGATTGGGTGGATTTGTCAACCTAACTAAGGCTGAGCAAAAATATACGATACAGTTTTATTATACGTATTCGATACGATATACGGTTTCAATTATACGGATTTCCGTATATCCGATACGAATTTCCGTATATACAATACGGTTTATAAAAAACCGTATCGGATACGTATCGGCAAAATTTGAAACCGGATATACGGTTTCCGATATTTAATATAAAATATAAAAATAAAATCATAAAACCATTAACCGTCGAGTATATCCGTGACTCAATCTTATTACTTTTATACATTTTTAGGTTATTTATTCTGATAATATGTGATACTCTTTTAACTTATTAAGAAAAATCATAAAATCACAAAAAAATAAAAATAAGACATACTCCCTCCTATTCTGAGCAACCTTCCCCCTTTCTATTTTGGGTTATTCACAATACCTTCCCCCTTTCCTTTTTTGGTAAACTTTTATACTTATTTTAATCACATTACCCCACTACAATACCCCACAATACCCATACTTTATCTTATTTTAATCACCTTACCCCACAACAATAATTATTTTAATCACTTCACTCTACAATAATACCCCACAATACATTCTCTCTCTCCAATCACTTACCCCCACTTCATTACTTTTTGTTATTTAATTAAACGTCTTAAAATTTGTGTCAAGTCAAATGGGGAAGATTGGTTAGAATAGGAGAGAGTACAATTTTACATAATTAAATGAAAAACCGGATACCGGATATACGGTTTCCGGATATACGGAAAATCCGAATCGGATAAGGATACTCAAAATTGAGATTTTTAAAACCGGATATCCGATAAGGTTTTGAATACCGTATCGGATATACGGTTTTTCTCACCCCTAAACCTAACTACCAGGCATAAAAAACTTGATGTTTAACAAATTATTTGGAAATGACTTGAGAGGCATTCAGATACACACTTAGTACATTAATGGTCGATCATTAGTAGATGTAATGCAAATTCATTTATTAATGTAACCACTCTTAATTCAAGCTATTTGGTGGTGAAACGTTGTTTCACAAAAAAAAGCATACAATTTTTGAGAATTTGTTTTTTTAATAAATATAATTATAATTAATGGTATAATTAATTAATAATATTAACTTCCTAAATTACCCTTTAAGACTATTTAGTTTGAAATTCAAATTTTGATAGAGGGAAAGCAAAGTTATAAAGTAATTACAATAATGTCCTCGATGACACTCAATTTGAGCGACACGGGTGACTCTATCTCATTTTCCTTACAAAAATATTTTCATTAGAATACACCCCAATGAAATATTCAACTTTCTTGATTAATTTTTGATTTAATTTTTTTTTTGAAAGAAAAATATAATGATGAAAAATGTGAAAATTTAATGAAATACCAATTTTATATAATATGATAAGTAATATTTTAAAAATTTATAATATGATTTACACGATGATCATATATATATATTCATGTAAATTTGAATGCATCGAAACTCAAATGACTTTTTGTTTAATTTGTTCACCAAGTTATCTCGTAGATATGATGAGTATATGACATTTAAGAAAGTTGAAATAATCGTACCTGAAATAGACATGCATGGGTAACGAAGAAAAGTTGTACGTGCATGCATTATACGAAGAATAAACGTAAAACTTGTTTACACTATGATTTCTTTGTTCTTTCTTCAAAACTTTTTACTTGAAAAGTCGAAAATACAAAAAATGCCTTCTAAAACCCTATTTAAATGCTTCTCGTGTCCATATATTTCCTACAACATTAATTTCTAGAAATTCCAGTCCTTTTCCACAATTAAAAAAATTCGCGAGTTACAAAAAAAAAAACCATGAAATCATTAATATCCGCTCAATTGTTGTTACTCGTGTTACTTTTACTTGGTGTGTTTTGTGAGGTTTCTATTTCGAGACATGTACGAAAACAGTTACCAATATTCGAAGGTAATACTGATCAAGTACTTCGTGTTAGTTTTAGAAGTACCGAAGAAATGCCAGTTGTAAGAAGATTTCAACCACCTACATCACCTCCACCACCGATTCGCAGTCCATCACACAGCATGGAGATTATTACTGCGTCTCCTCCGCCACCTCCTCAATACCATCTTTGAGCTACAAACATCTTATTTACATGGATTAACTCCGTCCTAATCAATTGTTTGTTTTTGATTAAATTACCTTACTGTAATTTTAGCATATAGCAATTGTTAGAAACTTATAAATTTGCTGTGAAAATTTCATTGACTAATAATAATCAAATGTGTACACATTTATAAAATAAACCTCATTATTGATATAAAGTTTGTGTTCGTCGATTGTTTTAGGTAAATTCGTACTAATAAATTACGTAGATTTTGAATGGAAAATCCATGTAATCAAAGCAAAAAAGAAGGTAAATTAATAGACTCAAAACACTCTATGTAGTAAATGTACTCCGTACTTCATTAGTTTCATTTTTACCTCTGATTAAAATATCTGATTTGGCCACTGAATAAGTAAACTTTTTTACATAAATATTTAAATCCTTATAAATTTGGGAATTCATTTCAAACATTATAAGTGTCACTAAAAAGTAAAGCTATTCATAGATGGACGATCCAATTGGCTCGTTCCGTCCTGCTCACTAACCAAGCGAGTTTGGACAATTTATTTTCCAAAATTCACAAAGGTCCGGTTCACAAAAGTTGGTAATAGTGAGCAAAAAGTGTTACAGTGGTGTGTTATTGTACAGTATAATCCGTGATAATGTTTACTTGTTTAGTATAATTTGTGATATTATACTCACAGACTTAAAAAGATTGATGGAGTCACATGATCTTAATTCTATATACTCCGTATGTATGTATATATATACTCCATTCATTATGACAAAGTCTCATACAAGAGTGGTAAATTTTCATTCTCCGCTTGTCCGCCTCTAACTTGGCCCGTCTTGGAGATTTAGAGGCTTCTGTGCGACATTTCAAGAAATAATATTTTGTAAAAGCAATAAAAAATAAAAATGCATTAGTTACGTTTTGAACTTGAATCCTAGATTATAAAAATCAACGTAATATAGTAATATTAAGATACTAGCTTTCATGGAGCTTTTTAATACTGTATACTCCCTCCGTTCCGGTCATTTGTTTACTTTCGCTTTTAACACAATTATTAAGGAAATTGTGGGGGACTATTTGTGGTTGTACTTGGTAGATGATAAATGGACAAAAGTCACATTGGGTGATCAAATTACTCATATACTACCATCATAATATAAAAAGGTAAACAAATACATTAAAATAGAAATGATAACCAAATAACCGGGACGAAGAGAGTATTTATTTATCTTTAATTTACTTTAGTGTTTGGGCTAAACATCTAGGAGCACTGTACGGCCGTACATGCCCATAGACGTTCACCCCTGCATTATCTAACAAGCGTAACAAACCCGTCACACTACTTCAAAAGGCGTAAACCTCGTCGGTGTAATTATAAACGCAAATTCTTATTTCAGATGGAAATAAATAAGACGGGATTATGTTGCCGCTTTTTGATAAAATGTAACCATGACTTATATCAACTTGTTTTCAATAGTGTTTACATTTAACTGTAAAGTGGTTACAAAATCACGTCTTATTGTTTCAGACCAAAATGGTCCGTCTGAAGCAAGACCAACTGAATTATAAATGAATAATAATAATAATAATAATAGTGGTTGGAAAAATAGACGTCTTAATAAATTATTAAAGATCAAATATACATTTACTCATTAAAGGCATGCATGTGACATTCTATTCTACCTACTAATAAAAGATTAACAATTTTAATTATTATTAGTAGTATATTTTACATTCCAAAATATTATAGAATGAAAAACTCTACTTCACTTGTAATAATTATCTTCACCCTTTTTATCATCAATGGAGAACTTCTTAGGATAAATGCCACGTCGACTAATTTTCCGACTAGATTCTTAAGAAGTAAACCACGTCCAAAGCCGTCGCCACCGAAACCGAACTTTCCTATTCATTTCAAGAGCCCACCACCACCACTTCCTCCTCCGCTGCCACTTTATAGCGTATATTATACTTCACCGCCTCCACCGCGACATCCGTACTTCCGACCACCTGTTGTTTGCTCACCGCCACCGTCTCCTCCTCCGCCGCCTTGTCATTGAACCTCTCTTTGTATCTGCAACTCTGCAAGTGTTTGTGTTATTCGATTTGTAAGTCTTGTGTTAAACGGTTTTTCTCTTCGTATGGTTACTAATTATTTATAGTCATTTATTTACGTTTTTGTTTGTTGTTGAACTTATTTTGATCTATTATTTATGTTTTTTAATTTACAAGTAATTTATTTACGTACGTGTAAGTGATTAATCTTTATTATGAGTAGTTTTAAATTTTTTCCAATAATATGCCTAGAGCATAACGGAATAAAAGTCGGTTATTTCGTGTAAAATGACAAAATTCAAGGATACCGCGTGCATTTTCAGTTAAATAATTACTGTCAACATATTTTGCAAAAGTACTAAACAATCAATGGAAAATTCACGCGGTATCATTGAGGTTTGACACTTTGCACGAAATACCCAATTTTTTGTTTTGAAAAATTTTAAGAGGTCATAACTCGTGTTTACGAGTCCATAAAGTTATGAATTTTTTTAAAATCGATCGTCTTTTCGAGAACTACGATTTGAGAAAAATTAAAAGTTGTCGTATTTGGATTCCGTGGCTAGGAGTTTTTGTAAGTCAAAGTTTTTTTTACCAAGAAACTTTGAGTTAACATATCTCTTGATCATGGGTTCCAAACTCGATTTTTTTTCAAATTATAGTTCTTAGAAAGACGTTCGATTTGAACAAATAAATCGTCACTTTCTAAACTCGTAAACACGAGTTATAACCTCTTAAAGTTTTTCGGATAAAAAATTTAGATATATCGCGGAAAATCTAAAACTTCAGGGATACCTCGTCAATTATCCGAAACAATCAACTCCCATTATAAAATGAAATTTAAGTCAATGAATTTGACTTAGTTAGTACTTTTTCCATTCTCCTATGAATATATGATGTTCCCATTTTATTAAAATATACCTCACATATATTCACAAAACGGGTACATCATATGAGAATGGAGGAAGTAGTAGTTTATAAGTATTAATCAATAAAACTGCTTATTTCTATAAAAAAAACAGTCAATAGTCAAAGCCACCAAGCAAGTAAAAAGTCTGGTCTCAGTCGTCAAAAATCTTAATTACGGAGTAATTAAGCAATTTACTACACGTATTACTATTACACCAACTCCAAACTTCAATTGTCTGATTAATCAACAACTACTACTAAGTCTACCATACATTGCATTACTTGTTTAACACGAAATCATATTAAGACATTATTAATAACAGTTGGTCTTGCTTCAGACGGACCATTTTGGTCTGAAGCAATAAGACGGGATTTTGTAATCACTTTACAGTTAGATGTAACCACTATTGAAAACAAGTTGATATAAGCTGTGGTTACATTTTATCAAAAAATGGCAACATAATCCCGTCTTATTTTTCAGACGGAATTAGTCCGTCTGAAATAAGAATTTGTGTATTAATAAATACCCTCATTCTATAACCACAAATTTAATCATAAAATCTTACTTCATCCATAATAACCTTGTAATATACTCCGTATAATTCATTTTTATTGAAATCGAGTTGTCCACCATCGACAACAGTAAATATGAAACGATCCATAACGTTAGGACTCGTCTTTTTAATGCTCAATGCACTTATTATTTGTCATTCGAATACGACCATGATTAATGGTAATGGTGATGAAGCAAGATTACGAGTTCATGGAGGAGATTTTGTAGAAAGATTCATGAGGAAGAGACCTCGCCCTACTTCAGGTCCATCACCTCCTATGCCTAATACTGCCGCTCATCATTCACCCTTACAAGCCTCACCGTCACCGTCACCGCCATCGCCTTAGCATGTACACACCACATGCTTCACCACCATGACATATAATGGCTAGTGTAGTCTTTAACCTAATAAGGTTTACTATACTCCGTATAATTTATTCTCAACCATCTTTCTTTAATTAGCTTATTAACCTATACTCTTAAAGCACATGTTAGAGAAACCGCATTTTCATATACTCCGTATATGATTGTTCAAAATTACTCGAGTGGTACATGTGGTTAGACTAAGAAGTACGGAGTAGTATATAAATAATAGACTATATTGTTAAATTAACCTATAGAAATGATCAAATGAATGAAGTGAGTGTATCTACATATGTATTATAATATATGAATTTTTCTAATATGTGCTCTTTGTATGTATTCAAGTATGAGGTAGTAATTCGTCAAATTAATCAACAAATGAGCATTTGATTATAGGTAAAGCCCGCAAACAATGACACAACAAAATAATACAATACAAAATTGACGTGAAATTAACAGGTTTGGCTTGAGGTTTAACGACCCAGTGGACTCTCAAAACACGAAGTTGGCATAAATGACCAATTTGCTAAATCAATTCTAACTTATCTTGATCATCCATCAAATAAATATATTATTTATACTTTCCAAAAATAATTAACATGACACGAAAACCCCAAACGTAATAGACACAAAATTAGTTAAAATGTGTTAGGTTTGATGCTTGATGAGTGATGACCCAATTATTTAAGTGTGGGTCAACACGATCACGACACAAGATTTAATTGGGTTGGGTTTGGATTAAAGAGTTCATCACCCGTTTACATGTAATATACGAACACGAATCTGTCACGGGCCGATCTGTTTGTCAGGTCTAATTATAATAAAACAAGTTTTCCCGTTAATATAATTAATCTCTCTTACAAATAACATTATCGCGTTCATATTAATGGAAAAATAGTTACAAAACAATTACGTCCGTTTTGAGTTTTGAAACGATTCTAACGTATGAATAGTGTTCAAAAAGTTTGAAATGATACTAGCTAGGTAGTATTGAAAGCTGATAGTCGCGACTCGCGACTACAATAATTAACAAAGACAACTACGAGTAGATGATAAGAAGTCATCTTTGCATGTATTGTATGAAGAATAAGGCACAACTTGTTCCCACTATTTACAACAAACAAACAAACATCTCCGGAAACTAATCTAAATAATTCTTATTTCTGAAGTTAAATTATATTTCCGAGGTCAAATTATAATTTCAACAAAAAAATAATATTGTCTAGCTAAAATAAAACACGGTCAAGTACCGTGTCCAAGGCCGTGAGATGAAGAACATTATGAAATGAAGGGAGTATTAAATATCGACTATTGGTGCAATAGTCATCCCGATATAATCCTATTTATAACTATTTTAGGTGCACCACAATTTAATTATATGAGTTACGGAGTACAAATTAAAGGTACCTAAGAACTCAAAAAAAGGAAGTTGCTTGTTACATAAGTGAAAATTCCTAATCAATATTTAAATCCTAGCAAATCTTGAAATTAAATTCATTTCAAACATTATATTTAGGTAACAGTTGTATATTCCGATATTCGAAGAACTGCATCATGTATCCGCTATTATTAAATTAATACGAAATAATATTAGTGTAAATATGTAAAATATTTCCATCGCATATTTAATCTTATATTTAGGTAACAATTGTATATTCTGTAACCGAAATATCTTGTACATCTATTTATATGCAATGCAATCGAATCACCCAATTTAGAGGATAATACAACTTACTTTGAAATATAAATTTACACATTGATCATATATTCATATATTCATATGAATTTGAATGAGTCAAAGTCAAAAGACTTTTTGTTTGTTGACTAAGAGCAAAATAATCTTATAAATATATTTAAGAAATTAAAGTTGAAATAATGGTAGCTAGCTAGTATAACTGAAATAGACATGCATGCTTATAACGAAGAAAAAGTTGTACGTGCATGCATTAATATGAAGAATAAATGCAAAACCTTGTTTCCACTATGACTTCTTTGTACTTTCCTTAAGATTTTTTAACTTTGAAAGTTGAAAATACATCTAATGCCTCCTAAAACCCTATTTAAAAGCTTTTCGTGTCCATATATTTCTTACAATCATTTCTAGTCTTTTTTTAACAAAAAAAAACTATGAAATTATTATTACCCGTCCAATTGTCGTTGTTACTCGTGTTACTTTTACTTGGTGTGTTTTGTGAGGTTTCTATATCGAGAGATGTACCAAAACCGTCACAAATATTCGAAAGTAATACTGATGATCAAGTACTTCGTGTTAATTTTAGAAGTAATGAAGAAAAGCCAATTGAAAGAAGGTTTCAACAGCCGAAACCACCTCCATCACCGATTCACAGTGCATCACATATACAGTTTACTGTTTCTCCACCGCCACCACCGCCATATCATCTTTGATCGTGCTACGGCTATTTTATATTACATTGGTTATATAGTAAGAATAAATGGATAACAGTAAACACAATATCTATACTGGTTTTTCTAACATGTGCCCTAAAAGGCTAAAAAGGTCACACGATAAAAACACATTTAAGGAAATTATATATTCAAGATTCAATCACTAGAAATAGAAAGATATTGCCTTTTATGACTTGTAGTATTTATTATGTTCTCTTTAAACACACGTTAGTTAAATCGTTACAAATTATATGAAGGCTTATTATTAGTGATATGCATGCTACAGTTTGTGTTCCCTCGGCGTCCATAGTTTTACGTAAATTTGTACTAATAAACTCATCAGTCATGTTTATATAGGGCAATGACGGAGTTCATTTTAATCAAACGTAAATAAATTACTTAGTACATTAGTGCTCCGTACAATTTAAGTCACCAAAGTAAGGTGACTTGGCATACTTTACATCTACAACAGATGGGCATCCTTCAAAAACTTGGCATACATCATATGCCATGATGTATGAGTGTATGACAAGTTCTTGAATATATATATAATTAAGATGGTGTATTTGTTTTAGACTTAAAATTAAACAAGTTAAATAATAAGTATGAATAAAATAAATATATGTACAGGGAAAAGTAAATAAAGAGTTTTCTTAATACTAAAATGAAATGATATTTGATTCATTTTAATGTGAAGACGAATACCAATGTTGTAAAGGAGACTATCGAATTGATGATACATATATTGGTAATGTATGAGTATTATTAATTATTATCAATGTGTTAAATTGATAGAAGTTATAGATAATAATGTACAAATACTTCTTCCACGTCGTTCTTTTAAGAATATTTTACATGATATTTCTATATTTTTTTTAATGGATACTCCTCATTTTTATTCTAAAAAACTTTGATGCGTATAATTCATATGCAAAGACTAAGATACCATGTTGAATTTTTTTTTTACTTATACTAAAATACTCTTATAATAAAGCATACAAAACTTAGATACTAGACAAACAATTGAGACTAATTTCAAATCATATATACTTCCTCCATTCAACTCCACTCTACCACTTTCTTTTTTGTACACTATTCACAAGCGATCATATAATTGCAATTTTCTCTCAATATATAAGTAAAAAATATATTCATGTGTGATCTTGTTTGATTCGTTTTTACGAGTACATTATTAATATCTAACTTTTATAATTTTTGCAAACACGTAGCTAACGATATTTACCGTGCAAACCTCGTCTCGGCAAATGTGAAAAAAAAAATTGGTAGAGTGGAGTTGAATGGAGGAAGTAGAAGTTTACCATCCTAACTAAGGTTTTAATTATATATCCAACTCAAATTTCCAATAAATTAAATAATGAAACGATAAACAATATATTTATACAGTTAGTCTCATTGAATACGAATAATATCCGTCTTCAATGAAGGCATGTCGGATTACTCTCATAAGGAGGCAATTGGGAGAATAAGTGAGCAACTAAATGGATCCCAACTTGTCTTTCCACTTGCCTTCTTATTAGAGAGAATCCGACCCATTTTAATTAAAAACGGATATGTATCGTCTTCAACGACAAATTTGTGGTATTTATATACGCTTATATACGGTCCAAGAAAGTTAGGTGTGCTCTTGTGAGAGTTGTGACATATGTAGTGATTAATTAACAATAAAAGACTTTGTTATCAATAGACAGTTGTTATGCACTCCACTACAAACTACTCCAACAACTTTCAAACTTTGAAATGCATAAAATAAATAATTCAATTCCCTCAAAATACATTTTAACACAATTTATTCTTCTTAAAACTCATAATATATAAGCTTATAGATTTCTTCTTATATCAACAATGAAATTACAAAAATCAAATATTACAATTATCTTAACAATAATAATAATACTACAAGCAAATTTATTACTTGAAGTTGTCATGGGAAGAACCTTATTATTAAGGGATTCTCAAGCATACGACAATTATAAAATTGATCAACTTAAGTTGGAGTTACGAAGGCAAGCTCAACAAGTACTAAGACGTAAACCTCCGACAACACGGCCGTCGCCGCCACTACGTAACAACCCACCACATTGGTTTAAGGCTTCTCCACCTCCGCCACCTCAAAGTCCTCCTCCTCCACCGCCTCTTTGTCCACAACATAACTCGCTAATACGTCCACCACCTCCTTATTAATTTGAATTTAGTAGAATCGAACTGTTCATGTCAGTTCACTACACAAATTCTCCTATGAGGCGGCTTCACAGTAACAGTGCTTTAAGAACATTTTTTTTGTTTCCCCATTTTTATGGGCTAGTTAAGTAGTTATAAGTGAGTTATAATTTGTCTTACACGAGACTCACTCTTTTGTTCGTACAATTGTACAATATTTTGTATTTTTATTTCAGTTAATTAAAATTTCGACTAAAATTTATTTGTATATTTGAACCATTGGTGTGATTACGTGTATATTTCAAAAACTATCAAATAAAGTATCAATGAATACGTAAAATCTCAATTAAAATTTTTATACGCTTTTCATACGGAGAACATAATTTTATAATTTTATAAGGTGTATTTATACGATATTATAAATTGTTGTACATACTCCGTATATAACCGTCTTACATAACATCAACCAATTGTTTTGTATGTAAACATTGTTCGAATAAACCTCTGAAACAAATTCAAACAATTCCATTTAATAATACTCGATCATCAAATAAATACATTACATCTATTTTATTATACAAAGTATCTATTTAACAGTCTTACATGACATCAACTTGTTGTTTTATACGTAAGCATGCATGCATGCATGTTTACAAATTCTTTTATAAAGTCATAAAGAAAATTGTTCTAATTCGAAACAAATTCAAACAATTCCACTTAATAATACTCATCAAATAAATACATTACGCCAATTTTATTTCACATAAATCTATTTAACGGTGTTAAGTGAGACTAACTCGAGATTTCAAAAGAGAATAATTCTCCGTACGTAATTTGTTAAATGTGGTCTTTTAATTTGTCCCTTCTCACTTATCCCTTATCCCTTATCCCTCGTCTTGGATGAAATTGCAATAAACGGTTCACACTTTTTTAGGTCAAAGGCGTGATAAATGTGATTGTTGTCCATATAAATATACATAAATTCTCATTTAAAGCAAATAGTTTTTATCTTCAGTTTAAAACGAATTAAAAACATATTAATTTATCCCAATTATAACCTAAAAAATCCATAAAAAATTATTTTTTTATAATTATTATATGTAGTTATATTTGACTCGTCTTTAATTTAAAACGAATAATATTTATTTTAAGTTCAACACGGTAGAGGTCATAATAAATTAGTATGTGTTGTATATAAATTTGTCGTTGTGCTAGGTAGAGCACATTTCCACGCAAATAATCAAACCATATCCTTACTACAATTCTCCAAAAATGATAAAACAACCCTTCTCCACCTTATTTCGTCAAACTTTGAAACTAATAAAAATGCATGGTTCCTAGAGAGGAAATAATTAAAGTTGACTTCACTAATCATTGACCAACTACTACCTTTATTTCCGTCAATTGTTTACCTTTTCTATTTTCATAAATCAAGGGGAGAATAAATGGCCATTTATGAGCAATGTCATTCAATGATACGTAGACAATAATGCAATTGAACAAGTAAATCTATACAATACTATAAAAAGGTTAACATTGAGTGCCACATGGCAACATTCTAATTGATACAAACACCACTTACCACATGTTATGGAGTAATCACATCAACTAAACTAATTACTTAGTATTTAAGAGTCTTTATTTCTACAATTAAACTAGCTCTCTTTGCCTCCCTCTCAATTCAACTTACGTTATAATTGATATACTAATGGCTTAGTTAATTAATTTACCATGGAGTAATACTATACTACTATGCATTAAATATGGTATACAAATAGCTTCTTCCAAAATTATTATTCATGGTAACTAAAACGACACTCAACAAATAATGTGTTAATTTCACCAACCAAAATTAATGATGTGTCTACTTAGCTTCTTAGTCATTCTTAATACACAATGTTTATAAATTCATCATAGACACAACTTCTTTATCATTAGCACAAAATATCTTATGACCCGTTGTAAGGGAAGAATCAACAAAATAGTTATTCTAACCCAAGGTTATAAAACCTCCACCATCCATCTAATTTATAAACATTCTTTATATTATTCAGCTAATTTAGTTTAGTCATTTATATTATGCCCCTATTTGATTTGATATTGTTCTAATCTTAGTTTTGTTGTTTTTCAAGACTACCTCACAATCCAATAAAATATGTCAGGTATGCACAACAAATATGCCACTCTTAGTTTCTTACCGCAGTAGTTTAATTTTTAAAATAATACTCAACGCCTAGAGTTTGTAAGTAGCCTTTAATATCAAAATGAAGGATTAGTTCGTTTATTGTTGAGGGGCTTATTTATCTACAAATTCATGTGTAAGGCGGCCTTACACTAGATTTGTAAGACGGTTTAATTAACCAACTAACTTTGCTTTTACATGGAATAATTAAGGTTTGCGTAAAGTGGCCTTACATGAAAATTACTCTTCTTTATCTTTGGAGTTATTGACACAATCAGATAAATTTTTAGTCTGAATACTTATCTTTACATATTACATGTGTGTGTTATACGTTTATTTAGTAAAGTATTTATGTTTAATCTGACTTATGTTAACTGCGAATTGCAAGCTAAATTCATTTAATAAAAATGCATGGCTAAGAAATCTTGAATTTTGGTTATTGTATATTGCAGAGAAATAAACATGAACAAAAGTCAAGCAACCAAGCTACTATCATGAAGTCATGGACTTTGTTAACAAAAGTAATCCTTAATTTGGAGGAATACGAAGGGTTAAGAAGAAAGAAGAAAATAGGATGGGTTTATTTTCTTGGGTCTGAAGGATTTAGAAGAAAAAAATGTGTATGAAATATGTAATACATCTATCGTTAGATTAAACTATTGGTTGAGACCGATCCCTAATATACGTCATGTGGATTTCATGGGTGGTTTAGTAAGATTAATGACATATTGCATATTGTTTCCCTACTGATTTTAAACTATTATGATGTTATAAGCGTGTGCGAGTTAAATTATTTTAGGTGTACCGTTGAATTTTAAGTATATTGTACGAATTGAGAAAATTAGATTATATATTCTACTATTGATTTACGTTTTTTTTAATGCAGGTGACATTTACTTATGAACCCAAAATCTTACGCGCCAAATTAAGACATGTGAATGTAACAAGTCAGCAACCACGTATAATGGTTGATATTTTGCTTAATGTAAGTGGTAATCAGATGATTTTGACGTTTGATATTTAATTTTCAATATGATGTCAAAAGTAAAGATTAAGGACTATGTTATCGCTACCTTATGAGGTAGTAGTAGTTTGGTTGAGGCGTAGAGCTTAGGAGTCCTTTCTACAAAATAAAAATTCCATAGTTTAATTTTAGTTAAAGTATTTATTAATTTTTGTTATGGGGTTTCTACTATAAAAGTTTGCATTTGTTTATATTTATTATTGATCTCTTACAATCTATACAATATCTATTTTTATTTTGATACTCACAATCTATTTATCCATTACAATACTAAAAAAATGCTAACATTAAGTGTGGCATTGACAATATTATAATTTCATACAAACACAAGGTCGTCTAATAGGTTAAATGCCAAAAGGAGCCCATGAAAATATAAGAAACCATATAATATATTTCTTTCAAAGTAATAAAAAAAATCATTTTTTTATAAGATATTAATAAAAATCATGAATTTTGAGGTCCTTTAATGTAATTGGCGCCGATTCTAAGAACCTTTCCGAAACCCCTCCTAGACAGTCATGTTCACACCACCTACCACATGTTGAAGTGATCTCTAATTAAGGGTTTTAATCCTCTTTGTCCTATAAAAAGCTTTATAGCTTTTCCACTTCCTCTACCTGAAAAAACTGTTCACATCAATTAACGAGTTGGCATTTCGAAAAAAAACACCTTGGAAGTTCCGTGAATATCACGGGTAACAAAACTAGTTACCCATCAAAACCCTTCAAGAAAAAAAAAAGATAAAAATAATCGTAAACAATGAACCAATCGAAAAAAAAGTATTGATTTCCTCTTAAAATAAGGGGAGTGATATTGCGACAACAATTCTAACTAATGTCACTGCTTATTATATTATCCCAAATTAGGGAGACGTATTGCATTCATTATACTCCGTATATAGTTACAAGATATAACAAAATCGCTAAATATAAGATAATTAAGTGATACTAACAAATGCAAGTAATTATAGAAAGAAAATACTATTCATACACTCACACATTTGAGTTGCTAGTGGCGTTATACGTGACCTAAAATTATCCACCAAGACTACAATATGCTCAATTTATAAAAACCAATTTGCATCACTCGATAACAACTTGTTCATTACTTGTCATTTTCTATTTAATTCGGCCCTTCACCCATTTATTTCGGCCATCTTAAGACAGAGTTATTCGTCGTAAATTTAAGACAGGTTACATATAATCCACATGAATAAAAACGGTAAATTTTTTTTATTGTTTCCTATATATTATATTTTTGTCTTATTCTTCCCACATAAAATAATATATATTTGACTCGTCTTAAATTTAAAACGATTATACTCATCTTAAACGGGAATTTCCAGGCAAGGAGCCTACCCACCAATCTATATATTAATATATTAACGCGTACAATAGCTCACATTTCTTAACTAAAATGTAACAATAATATCACATATATACATACTACTCGTAGACTCGTAGTACTATTACTATACTAGCGTTACTAAGTGCAAGAAATTAATAAACCATGAAGGCATTTACTATTCTAGTCTTAATAATCCTTGTATTTGTAGGAGAACATAAAATGGCTCCTGCAAAAATTACAAGAAAAGGGCTAAGATCATTTGAAGGCCTTAAACCGCGATACAACACGTTCGGTATAAGGCCGTCGCCTTGCTACACTGGTAGACCACCACTGTACTGCCGACCAACTCACCACGGTGATACTCCGCCTCCCCCTCCCCCGCAGTGGCCACCATAGTGCTAGTGTATTGTATTTTATGTACAAAATATTTTGTCTTATTGTTGCTTGTTAATTTTAATTTGTGTTTTGAAAAACTAGGACAACCAAATGTGTTTTTATTGCTTACTTTATTTAAGCTGATTAATCTCTTATCGGTTGATTTAATTGCTCGATAATGTGTTGACTTTCAATTTACCCATATTTAATTTTGACTTTGTCACGAATTGAAGTATATATGCTCCATGAGCTACTTTAAAGGAGCTGCCAAAAAAAAAAAAAAAAGCTACTTTAAAGGTATTTGTAAAATAAAGATTGTTATTCTAGCTATTATCAATTGATTTTGAGATAAAATCTTCTTTTTATATAATGAATTATCTCTCATCCTGGCTCAATAGTTGAGGTCAACGACTATGTACAAATTTAATAATATCCTAAAAATGTAATTATGGTTTTAAATCTTCTAGTACAATAGACCAAACCTTGTTTTGGTCCATGAACATTAATAGTATTATATATAAACCTAATAAAAGCAACCCGACCTGAAAAGGTTAACCTAAGACTCGAAATTGACCTGTAATATAACACTCGAATTGACTAGAAACCAGATTTGACCCGACCAAACGTGAAAATGACCTGAGCTTTCTTTTCCCGTAACTGGCATGTCCAAAAAAGACTCGATCCGAAACCACTCAACCTGAAAATGACCCGACAAAATATAATTTTAATTGAACAAAAAAAATTTGAAATGACTTTTTCTCTCTTATTCACTTACCCAAAAATGACCCAGATCAAAATAACCTAACCTTGTTGATCCGAAACAGACCCGATCAACAAATCTGAAACATACCCGAAACTTAATTAAATCAATGAGAGACTTGAACCGACTCGACCGACCTAGACTGACTCTAGATATAATTAAATGATCGTTAAAAATTGAACACTTGTTTACATTAAGACTTTATTTGTTATCAATAGCCAGTTGTTATGCACTCTAGCTACTTCAAACTACTCCAACAACTTTCAAACATTAAAATGCATAAAATAAATAAATAATAATTCAAGTCCCTCAAAAAACATTTTCACAATTACTTATCCTTCTTAAAACTCATAATAAGCTTATAGATTTCTTCTTATATCAACAATGAAATTACAAAAATCGAATATTACAATTATCTTAACAATAATAATTATACTACAAACAAATTTATTACATGAAGTTGTCATGGGTAGACCATACGACAATAATAACATTGATCAATTTAAGTTGGAGTTACGAAAGCTTGCTCAAGCGGAACCGAGACGTAAACCGCCCTCAGCACGACCATCTCCGCCAGTACGTAACAACCCACCACGTTGGCGCAAGGCCTCTCCTCCTCCGCCTCCTCCTCCGCCTCCTCCCCCTCCGCCTCCTCGTTGCCTAGAACACAGTTCGAAAATACGTCCTCCTCCACCACCACCACCACCACCACCACCACCTATTGAGTATCGATAATTTAAAATTTGTTCATGAATAATTTTACGAGAATGTATAGGTTTGTAATAAATATTGAACATACGTAGTACGTAGTACGTATTTACGTACGTATTTGTTGGTACTTATTAATTTGTATCGATCTTTTGTTTCACTTCATTTATTTCATTCATTTGTTTACCTTTTATATTATTTGTGATGACTTAAGCTAGTATTTTATTTAATAAAATGTGAATAAATGACTAGGTTGGAGGGAGTATTAGGTACGACTAAAATTATTTTGCAATATCGTTAACTTTTGTACTTAATCCATTTGTAATAGATATATAACATACGATTTCAAATAAAAATTGTTACATATTTGCGGCGTTTAATAATTTTATAAGCAATAATATTTGTATAAGCCGGTTTTACACTAATACGATTTTACAGAGGTACGTATTAGTGTAAAACCATAAATTAATTGGCATGAAAATTCCTCAAGTAACAAGGTACGTGTGTATTATCTTATATTATCACTTTATCAGTATGATTACTAAATAAAGTGCATACGATATTAGAAATCTCGTTTCATTAAAATCATTAAATACGTAGTATCTATATAATGGTTTTAAGGGTTTGTTTGGTTACCTATTCTAAAACATATGAATTGTAATTCATGGGATTTGTAAAATTGTTGTGTTGTTTGCTTGCTCCAAATCTCATGAATTAGAGTTCCATAGGAACTTCAATTCCTCCATCATGGGGGAAGTTGCTTACCTAAGTTCCCCTAGGTAAGTGAGAATTCCTATGGAACTCACTTCCCGCATTCTAACCAAACGACATTTTTTCAATTCATGTGAAATGAATAATCATGTGAATTACTACTTCCTTGGAATTATAGTTCCTCCATTGAACCAAACGACCCCTAAGTAGGACTAATTCGAGAAGAGACAAGAGTATACAAAGTATAAATACTCGTATATAATAATTATAGTGACATTGTTTCTTCTTTGTCCCGAGGCGATTAGATGAAATTTCCTATAACGTTTCACTATTTTGGAGGTCAACGACGTGATAAATTGGGTGGTTGTGCATTTGTATAACTGTTGGTTTTGCTTTAAACGGACCATTTTGATCTGAAACAATAAGACGAGATTTTGTAACCACTTTACAGTTAGATGTAACCAATATTGAAAACAAGTTATATAAGTTGTGGCTACATTTTTATCAAAAAGTAGCAACATAATCCCGTCTTATTTTTCAGACGGAAATAGTCCATATGAAATAGGAATTTTTTTTTTTTTTTTTTGGCAACAAAAAAAAAAAAAAAAAAAAGATTTTTTTGTTTATATAAATAAACATATTATAGATTTCAAGTCATTGTACTACGGAGTATTATATTATAAAGATAATAGGAGTATAGGACGAAATAGCAACGAGTTGACTTCACTGACCATTGACCAACGATAAATTGTCGTCCTCTACAATTTTCCCACTTTATTATAATAATCCTCAATATATTAAAAAAGTGAGAATATGATTAAAAACGGAGAAAATAATTACAACTAGTGAATGTTAATATTGAGTTCTCTTCATTCACATTTGTTATGTGCATTTCCGTTATTGTCTGCTATCTATCGATTTAGATTGCATTCTATGGTGTAGTGATGATGCTCGAGATGATGCAAATACGTGAAGTAGCATTGTATCGAGTGTGAAATAACACCAATCGAAGGGGAGTTTCTGCAAAAGTTAGCTAGTTTTAGCTCACAAAATATCGAGAAAAAGATTTGGAGTATTATATAAAATAAATTATCATTTTCACTTTGGTGTCTTGGAATTTGGCCTAATTCCACTTTGATGATCTTAGATTTATATAACTCCACCTTGGTGCCCTGAGTTTTGGACTAATTCTCAACTTCGTGACTTATGCATAACATTCTTAGTATTTTATACTATATTTTTTCATTTTTTAACATAATAAAGCCAGTTTTTTTTACAATATTGCGTGATTATTCTATTATATTTTTCAGGTCACAAAAATGGAATTTAATTCAAAACCCGAGTCATTAAAGTGAAAATCATCCAAATTATCTCAGTTTACACTAAAATTGAATTACTTAAGACTGACTTTAACGCAGTCTCAAGAAGAGTGATACATGAGGGACAACTCAATTTAAAACGATCATATCTCTTTCGTTACTTAACCAAATAAAGTGTGTGACCACTTGTTAGGAAGCTAACATCATGTACTTTCATCTCCAAGTGAAATCACGTCAAAAATAGCTATATATTCTGAGATATTTAGCTCTAAAGTCAAGGGAACGAATCTGAAATGTCAAGAGTGACTTAAACTTGCATTTTGAACATATACCCATGTCTCTCATGTATCAAAGAGTCTGAGCATGCATGCGTCTTAGTGTACGTGAGATTTACAAGATCCACCTTGAGACTCGTGAACAACTTTCTATTTGTATAAAAAAAATAGGTTTAGTCGGTCTTATATGTTTTGGTTGATAATTTTAACGAATCTGAGAGATAAAGTGGAAGAAATAAAAAGTCTAAATTAAGTCTTTAGAATAAAATAATAATATTTTACTATTGTTGAGAGTTGAGACTGATAACATAGTCTAACACTAAGGATACTAAAATCTCTAGACATTAATTTGGAAAATTTCAAAAACAAAAGGACTGCCTTTCTTTATTACTCCCTTCTATCCAATCCAATGTACCTATTTACTTTTTTGAGGTCAAACTTTCAAAAGTTTGACCGATTATAACTCGGAAAATATAAAACTTTGAAAGACGAAATTAACATATTTAGTTTTGTTACGGAAATATCTTTCATAAAATTATATTTTTAGTAAAAAAAATTTATATATAAAAGAAGAAAAACGCGGTCAAACCGTTGACTCGAAGACCACCCAAAAACAAATGGGTACATTGGATTGGATAGGTGTGAGTATTAATTATTATTACTCTCTTTAGTAAACGAGCCTGTCCACCATCCTATATATTAACACGAACAATAGTTCACATTTCTTGACCAAAATGTAACTAAATCACATACATATACATATACTAGTACTATACTATCATTACTAAGTGCAAGAAATTAATAAACCATGAAGGTAGTTACTATTCTAGTAGTCTTAATATTACTCCTTGTATTTGTAGGAGAACATAAAATGGTTCATGCAAAAATTATAAGAAAAGGGCTAAGATCATTATGCATACCTCCCAAATATGAAAGAGATATAGAGGGAGGCGTTGAACCGCGATATAACACGTTCGGTAAAAGGAGGCCACCTTGTTACACTGTTTCACCTCCGGCATACAGTCGAGCAACTCGCCAGGGTGGTTCTCCGCCACCCGGGCAGTGACCACCCTAGTACTAGCTAGTAGCTAGTGTCTTTTATGTAAACTCTAGATTTCCTATATTTCATCGTTATTGTTGCTGATTAACTTTTAATTTGTCTTTTGGCAACTAGAACAACAAAGTGTTTATCTATTGCTTACTTTATTTAAGCTGATTAATCTCTTATCAGTTGATTTAAGTGTTTTATAATGTGAGGGCTTTAAATTCACCCTTTTTTTTTTGCTACGAGTATATATGCTCAACGAGCTACTTCAAAAATAATGTAGTACAATAATATGAAGTAAATAGTCAAATGACTCGAGATTTGAAACTCCGAGTACTAAAATAAGGTAAGCAAATTCACAAGATTAATTATACACGGAGTATTATTGTGCGTTTTAACCAGTAGACCCTTTCTTTTGACGTATTTAATATTAATATAGGAATATGTGACTAGCTCGTTGGTGTGGTACAAGTCGTTTCTAATCACTTCGGATTAATACGAATTCGGACAATTACGGGTCATGTGGTTCTGAACCAGGACAACATTGAGTCAATCAAAATTCCAATATGATACATTTGAATTTGAGATCATATCCAAATTAGTAGGCAATTTCGAGTCACTTTGTAATCTGACAAAATGTATAAACGACAATGATATATGTGGTTGGAAACTTCATACGTTAAATGCATGTGCAATGAATCCTACTTGACAAAAAAATGTCGTTTTAATGTTTTTATTACATATATACTCCATAATTATTCATAAATACCAACAAACTTTGCTAATAGATTTTAAAAGTTTCGAAGAATAATGAAGTCTAGTTCGTTAATAATCCTTACGATCTATATATTTTATATTTATAAGATCAATGCTACGTCTGTAAACCTTGAAGAAGCAATTCATGCACATGAATTTTCAACAAGATTCTTGAGAGCTAAGTCATCACATTCGACACCGCCTCCTCCAAAGCTAAACCCTAGTCAATCGCCGATGCTGCCACCTTTTCCGCCCTTCATTTCACCGCCACCACCACCACCTAAACTCCAACCACCACCTTGTGATTTCACACCACCACCGCCACCACCACCACCGCCTTGCTAGTGAGTAGCTAGTTACTTGTATTATTCATTACTCTTATGCAAGACAGTTGTATTTAGTCATGTCGACCATGCACTGGTATGGTACGTGTGAAAAGTGAAGAGTCGGAATAACAGAGCGCTTTGATGGTAGCCAATTAGCCATTATAGTGCTAGTGTCTTTTATGTAAACTCTAGAGTTCCTAATTTCTTAGTTATTCACTTATTGTTGCTTGTCCACTTTTATTTTTAGCCATTTTGAAGTTACGTACTTAAGCTGGTTGATCTCTTATCAGTTAGTTTAAGTGGTAAAGTGTGTTCGTATACCCCCGATCATTTTTTTCCTTTTAATTTGCTACGATCTATGCTCAATGAGCTACTTTAAGAAGTACGAGTATAATAACATGGAGTAAATCGTCAAATTACTTAAGATTTAAAAATCCAAGTGCAATTTATGCGTATCAAAATCATGAGTTCCGGAATTAAAACTCTCACGTTACACTAATTAAACAAGTAGATTTGAACCTCATATTATTGTTTACTTGTTAACTTGTTCAAGAATACCAATTGATTTTTTTATTTGGAAAATAAAATGTAGTTAGAGTTTATAACATAAAATTTTTATGTTTGATAATTGAGACAACTTCTTTGATTTGAAATGAACAAAGTACAACCAGACACAATGGTCAAGTACAATAATAATTCAACCAAAAAATAATGATTCTTAATCTTCAATTCAAGTTCAATAAACCCAACATTGATGATTGGTCCATGAAATTTTATACTCCCTTCTAGGGCAGAGCACGGATCGGATATCCGATCCAAAGTGGTAGTTATGATCGGATATCCAAATTAGAATTCCTAAATTTAGATATCCAATATCCAAACCAAATGTATCGGATATCCAGTGTTCGGATATCCAAAATAATCGGATCGGATACGGATATCTATCAGATATCCATATTTTGGAATTTACATTAAAATTAAGTTTGAAACACGATCAAGTTCATCATTTTACACGATGATTTTCTTTAGTATTCGTACTTTAATGTTCTCGACATAAAATCAAAATACCACTTAGATATTTCTCTTATAATTTAAAGTTTTATAAGTTGTTTTAGGAAATAACATTGTATTTTCTCGAAATTAAACTAGAAAATTATAGTTTCGGATCGGATCGGATATCCAAATATTTTAGTTCTAATATCCATATCCAAACCAAAACCAAATATTTCGGATCGGATATCCGATCCAAACTTAACTTTCGGATCGGGTATCCAAAAATTCGGATCGGATTCGGATCAGATATCGGATCGGTTTGGATAATCGGATTTTTTGCTCAGCCCTACAGTCCCTTCAATGATGATTCATCCCCAAAGAAATTGAGACGAGATCCAATCCAAATTATCCATTTGACTTTTAGAGGTCAAACTTTCAAAACTTTGATCGTTTATAGATCGGAATATATAGAACTTTAAAAGACGAAAATAATATATATATTTGGTTTTGTCACGAAAATATCTTTCATAAAATTATATTTTTTGTAAAATAATTCTATATATAAAGAAAGAAAAACGCGGTCAAACCGTTGTCTCGAAAACCAGCCAAAAGCAAATTGTTACATTGCCTTAAAAAGAAAACTAGATAAGAGAAGCAAACTCACAAAATATTGGATTAGATTCCAAAAAACTTATCTCATCTTCCCCTAAAAACAACCAAACTTGAATCCCAACATCATTATTATTGTGATCATTATAATCAACCAACACAATAGAATTCTTGAGTGAATAATGCAACATACCAAATGGTATAATTTGATTAGGTTTCCCAAACCCAAAATCAACTTCACTTAATCCAAGCTTACACCAACTTGTTACCCTATATGACCCTCCTTCCTCCTTCCCTACCTCCCCCCATTCCGGTCCCTCGGCCGCCACCGCTTCCGGTCCCACCTTCTGCATTACTTCTGCTTTCGACTTTGCTTTCGCTTTTGCCGCGTGGATCTCCGCTACCAGTTGCGGTAACGCAACAGTAGCGTTGTCATCCACGCGGGCATGTACGTTAGTCACTAGATTACCTATTGCCCCCCTCGGTAGAGGGGGGCAAGTTTTCGGACGTATATTTACGCCAAATATTACCAGGCTGGGACTTCCGACAACTGTCGCGGCCGCACACTGTGCGGCTGCGACAGCGTGCAGCCACGTGAATCCCGCCACCACCTCGAATCCGCTTGGATGAGGTACTGTCTCACTTTTGGCTACGGATTTAAGTTTTTTTATACTTCGTGTGTCGAACACGAAACTCTTCGCCACCAATGCTGCAGACTCTGTAGCGCCGCCGTGACTTGAGTAGTCACGGCGGCATTGTACTTTCTCTGAAGGAGAAATTACAGGAGGAAACACGGCGACGGTGGCGTGAAAATCCGGTTGGATTACGTCGTTTTGTGATCTTGTGGTTGCGACCGTAGCCCAGTGAGTTAGAAAGGTTGCGACAGAGGCCGCGTCGAGAAGCTTGTGGACCAAGTAACACCCGATAACGACACCTCCGCATCGGAAAACATTAACCTGAAATGCTAAGGGTACAACTTCATTAATTGGACGTCCGTACGACTTTAAGTCGTTAGGCGGTAGACACTGCGACAGCTGAATAAGATTATCATGAGACCGTCTCATAATATTGCTCAGACAAGAGTGGACTCTTGTAATAATAAAGGGGACTCCTTGATCATCGCACGAGACGGTGTCGGAGTCCCGAAATCGGCCCGCAAGAGGGTAGAATTTTGTGAGGGTTTCACTTAGGGAGGTTTTAAGGGTGTTATTGATTATTATCTCAAGGTGCCCATTATTATTATTATTATTATTATTATTATTATTATTATTATTATTATTATTATTATTATTAATAGTAGTATTATTATTGGTGTAGAGAAGAAGTAATGGTAGATGTAAAGAAGGTAAAGTTTGATCTAAAGATGATAAATGGAATATTTTATGATCATAAGGTGTAGGAGTAGATGGTTTTATGATTTCTCTTGATATAATCTCTATTATCATTTCCGCCATTTTTTAAGAGTTTTTACAATTTTATTAATTTTACATGGTTTTATGATTTCCGCCATATATGAATAATAAAGAAAGAATGATTGTGTGTTGAGCTCTGTTTGTGTCACTCGCTTCCCTCGTGGGTCGTGTCCGTGCTCTCATGTCCTTGTGTTATGGAGAATTTATTTTTAAAATAATGCCCATATTTGTTGTTGTTTTGGGTCGGGTTTAAAACTATTTATCAAAATGGTATCCACGTAGACTTGGATTTTGCAAACTAAAAATACGGAGTAAACACGCCATTGACAATGACGTGTTTCTAGTGAGTAGAAAAATACAAACTTACAAAAATGGATTAAAGCAAACACGCCATTGGGAATGACGGGTTTTCTGAAGAAGACACGCCATTGGGAATGGCGTGTCTATGAACGGTACCATTTTTTTTTTTTTAAGTTTTTTTTTTGGAAAAAAAATTAAAGACACGTCATTCCCAATGTCGTGTTTGTTCCATGTTTCAGGTTTTGAAAATCCGAGCCTACGTGGACACCATTTTGATAAATATTTTTGCTGAAACCGACCCAAAACGACAAATACTTATTTTTTTAACATTATTTTAAAAATGCTTTCTGTTATGGATAAGGTTGTCAATTCCTTGAAATCAGCTTGATCAAAGCTCGGATTAAAATCGGTTAAAACTAATTCCGTGCTGATTTCGAGCTGAAGTTGACCAAATTCGAGCTGATTTCGAGCTTAATAAGGCTTAAAATCGAAAGATCTTTTAGACTCGTTTTATTATTATTTGATTGTGTTATTTTAGATTTAATTATTATTGTTCTTAAATAAGTTTTAGTTTAACATCGAAGATTATATTTTTGTTATATTTGATATACTCCCTCCAATCCAATCCAAACTACCCACTTGCTTTTTAGAGGTCAAACTTTCAAAACTTTGACCGTTTATAGATCGGAATATAAAGAACTTTGAAAGACGGAAGTAATATATTTGGTTTTGTCACGGAAATATCTTTCTTAAAGTTATATTTTTTGTAAAATAATTCATATATAAAGGAAGAAAAACGCGGTCAAAGTCTTGCCTCGAAGACCACCCAAAAGCAAGTGGGTAGTTTGTGGAGGGAGTATAATTTATATTTACATTTATCTTAAGTATATTATTTTTCAATTTGATTTCAAAGTTAAAAAAACAAAGAAAATAATGATTTAATCAAGGTCGAGTTGAGTTCGAGTCGAGCTCGAGCCTAAGCAAAGCTGATTTCGAGCGTTAATTTTTTTTAGCTCAGGGAGTTCATAGATGATTCCGAGTTCGAGCTCAAACTTACGAGCCGTTTCTAAGTCTTTAAGCTAAAGCTCAAATCGGGCTCGTTACACTTATAGTTACGGAGTACTTCAATTCGTATTTGCTAATTAAATTTGCATTAACAATATTAGGCTTGAGGATTTTGATGGATAATTTGATCCACTTATATTATTAATAGCCCATCTTACTTGTGTCGGTCACAAGTTTCTGACCTCTCGCATGTTGCATCCCTTTTCCACTTGTCCCTTTATCTCACGTTAATAATAGTAAACATGTGAATGACAAGTAGCGTAATTGTGAATAACCGCATGACTGGTGGTTCTTATAACTTTGGTTGCAATTTTGTCGGCATCAAAGTCGCTCGTATGCCTCGCTTTGGTTGCATGTTGCGACGGTTGTAAACAATAATTTGTGAAGGAAAAAAGAACTTTGGTCCATGAACATTAATTAATTGATACGACAAAACAAATCAAGCAACTAATGATATTATTTTGATATTTTAATGAAAATAATTTTTTTCTAGCAAGTTTCCTATTATTTTATTGAATATCATATTAAATTTAATTTAGTTTAGTAAAAATTGGAATTATCTCTTTTTGTAACTAAAAAATGAAGTGAAATATGTATTGTTTTTATTAATTTCTCATCATAAGGAAAGATAAGTCTTTATTTATTTCCTTTTTTAGTGTATGCATTTTGGAGTTAAACTTTTTTAATAGACTTATTCTTTTACTAATATAGATCCCGCGCAAATGCGTGGGTTTTTTAAATTGAAAATATTACAGACATAGCTCCAATTGAAATTTATTTATATAATTTACTATTATTAATGTTTTGTATTAACAGGTAGAAAAGAGAAGGTTAATCATTTTTACTTCTAATAAGATTGTCGGTTTTACTGAAATATTGTTATTTTTATTTGAAAAAAAATATTGTTGTTGTACCATTATATCCACTAAAAGCATAATATATATAAATATGAAATAGTGACATTGGTAATACAAAGTTAGTATACATTAAATAATTTTTTAAAAAAAAACAACCAAAATTTAAATGTTCAGGTACTATAGAGCAGAGATAAATTTTAACTTTGAATGTAATAAAAAAAAATATATATATAATTTAAAAGTTTTTTTTGTTATTGATGTCAAAATATCTATGAATACTATTATCTCGCAGTACATAAGATCATATCAATAGTAGAATTATTTAGAAAATGTTTGCTAAAAAGGTGTCCGCGTGGTCATCATATTTGGATAAAAAAAAATAGTAACAGTAAAATATTTCAATCGCATAATGCGTATAATTTAATTTATGTAACAAAATCATAATATTCTATAAATATGTCTATAAAAATTGAAAAAATATCATTCCATTTTTATAAAGAATAGAGTTATTTATTCTTTTGAATAGTAGACCTAGTTGTAAATATGATATAAAGAAATCTATTTATAGAATAAATCATTTAGGCGGGAAACTTTTAGTAAGCTCTTAATCTTTTAGTATAAGGGGTATTAGTATAGACCCGTGCAATGCATCTAAGTTACAAATAGAGTTTTATCTTTAGTGACACGAAATATATTTTTATAGACTATAAATTTAAAATTGACAACTCGTTTATTTTTCACGTTTCTTTTTCCTATATTTTTATTTGGGAAAGAAAATTAAACCCATAAAATGTCATAAAATGAGTAATGAAAGAATAAATGATGTGATAGCGGTTATCGGTTGCATCTCAGAGACGGACTCTAGCTCAATAAACTTTTTAAAAAACCAAATAAAAATTGATGGAAAAATGTAAATTGAGGTACTAATAAACATGGTTACGATATGCTTCATAATAAAATATAGGTACAACAAATATGTAAACATGTACTAAACGAAAGAAATATTTTGAGTCATAATTAATAATAAATAAAAGGGGTACATAAAAGTATCTCTCAATAATTTAGTGAGACACTGCATCTTCAAAGGTTTATCATTTATTTTTTTATAAAATAAAACTAAATAGATGTAGCAAATTCACAAAATGCAGGATTAGATTCCAAAAACCTCATCTCATCTTCTCATAAAAACAAGTGTTTTTTTTGTAAATAACCACCTATTGAGTCCAATTTTTTACGTTTTACCACCTATTGAGTCCATTTTTTCATATTACCACCTACTTTTAACCTAAACCCTCACAATTAACACCTAAATTACGTTTTCATGACGTTTTTTCTTATTTTTCGTCTCGCTTACATTTTATCGTCAATCGATTATTTCTTATGACCAAACTACCCCTCATAACACCCACCCACTCACTCACTCACCCCCTTCCCTCCTCTAATTCATTACACTCACTCATTCTTTTCCCTAAATCAATTAAATCCTAATTGACTTACACTAGAACCCTAGAAATTGATTTCTGGGTTTTATCGTCATTGGTAATCTGAGAACCCACCATACTCATCAATTTCTCCATCTTCGTCATCCTCTGCAGAATCCACCATAGCCAATATATTGTAAGGTAAGTATTAATTATGTAATTGTTTAATTGATTAGGTAACTCGTGTATACTTGATTATCCCCAGATATTATTATTCATAAACCCTGATTAATTAATTCCTATTGTAGGATGTTTTCTTCTTATAATGTTGATGTGAGATACTATCATGGGGGTAAGTTCGATACCGACACTAAAGGAAACATGAGGGACCTGACAAAAAGAAAATTCAGACTGTAAGTTGCAATGACATCATTCAAATTTGATATCAGCAATTATTGCAGTGCGAAATAATTGATCTAGATAGGAGTTTAGGGTTTAGGGTTCATCAACTTCCTGACAAAAAATTACATACATGGGTTAGGCTGAAGAAATAATTGATGAACCCTAATAGTGTTGATGAATGAGTTTGAATATGAATGATTTCATGTTTGATTTGGGAATTAGAGGGGAGTGCGGGTTATAAGGGGTGAGTGAGTAAGTGCGTGTAAATGAGGGGTAATTTGGTCATAAGAAATAACCGATTGACGATAAAATGTAAGCGAGACGAAAAATAAGAAAGGCCGTCATGAAAACGTAATTTAGGTGTTAATTGTGAGGGTTTAGGTTAAAAGTAGGTGGTAATATGAAAAAATGGACTCAATAGGTGGTAAAACGTAAAAAATTGGACTCAATAGGTGGTGTTTTACAAAAAACACTAAAAACAACAAAACTTCAATTCCAACTCCATTATCACTATGGGTGTTCATCGGTCCAGAACCAGACTGGATAAACCGGCGAACTGGATAACCACTTATCCCAAGACCGGAGAGCGGACCGGTTAAGAGGGGGACCGGACCGAATCGGACAGGACCGGAACCCTTAAGGTCTTACTCTTTTATCTACATAGTGGTTGAGCCAGAATATAAATTTAGAGGGCCGAAAAATTTTAGGGGGGGCGAACGACTATTTTCATAAGGTACATTTAAAAAATTTCGAAAAATTTCGCTAAAAATTTTGAAAATTTTAACCGCCAGGGGGGCGAGCGTCCCTGCTATCCCCCCAAGCTCCACCAGTGGGGACGTTCATGTAAGATTGTATAATCCCCTGAATTGGGTGATTGGGATTATGGTTTTCTCATATATATAGTAAGGCAATACCATAATTTAGTTAGACTACAATTACCTAAATATTTATCAGTTTCCTAAATACATGGGAACGGAATATTTATAATATTTATTTACTAATACACCCCCGCAGTCGGAGCGGGAGAGGAGTGAATGCTCATACTGGAACCGAACCGCGAGAATAGGTGGCGCGGAAGGCCCTTAGTAAATATATCAGCGTACTGGTACTCAGCGTCTCAGCGGCAACATGGAGAACACAGACCGTTCCTAATTGAACTTTCTCACGTACAAAATGAAGATCAAGCTCGACGTGTTTTGTGCGCTGATGCTGGACGTTACTAATACACCCCTCTTCCACTTGTACTTTTGTCTCACGTTAATAATAGTAAACATGTGAATGACAACTAGCGTAATTGTGAATATATAACCGCATGACTGGTGGTTCTTATAACTTTGGTTGCAATTTTGTCAGCATCAAAGTCGCTCGTATGCCTCGCTTTAAACTAGGGAAAAAATCTTTTAATGATATATATATTATTTCAATGACACCATATCATCCGACAAAATCGAATATAGAACAACCAAGTTAAATGAGCGTTTAAGGAAAAAAAAACTTTGGTCCATGAACATTAACTAATACTAGTTTTAAGCCCGTGCATAAATTGCACGGGACTATTTTGAAAATTTTGATATAACAAATGTTACAATAAAATTTACATTGTAGGTTATATGTTATGGAGTAGGTCTTGTTTTTAACCGTCTTAAGTTTAAGAATTAATGTTTTGTTATAGTGTTGTGAAGTTGTTTATATGTCATCCTTTCAAATTTTGATTATAAAAAATAAATTCGTAAAAAGGAAAAAGAGATAAGACTATAGAGTAGGGGTGTCATTTTTGCGGCCTGTAAAGCGTGTTACAAATTTTTGTATTTCAGTTCATTTAAACTGGGATCCAAATTTGCAAGCCTTGCCAATTATCGTGCATTTTTGTACTTTAAATTCATTCAAATTGGGCACCAAACTGTACCACAAGGTCCACAACTATTTTGCATTACATATCTAATTAATACTCCCTCTGTCCCAATGAATTGTTATCTTTTCCATTCTACACAAATACCAATGCAAGAATATAATTAGTCAAATAGATCATTATATTAAAGAAAGTATGTCCACTTGCCCATTATAGCCACTTGCTCAATACTTACCCAATATAGAAATAGATAACAAATAAATGATACACCCAAAAATGAAAATTGATAACAATTCACCGGTACAGAGGGATTAACAATCAATCTAAAACACTCACAAACCCCAAAAATATATACTCCTAATATCCCTCACTCGCCTCACATATACTCTACACTCTACAGAGCATCTTTTTCGTGTGTGAATTGTTAGCCAGGCTAACCACTTTTTTTTCTCATACACACTCCTTCATCAGTTCATCATCTTTAGCCCAAATTAAAATCTTAAACCAAACGGTCAAATATCTTCATTCAATGCACACTCAATTTTTTTTATTTTATTTGTGATTGATTAATCTTATATAAAAAAAGAAGATTTGTGTTTGCATGTCTTAAAGCCTTAAATTGTAGGTTAGTAAAAAAAAATTATGTAATTATGTAATTTTATTTAATACAAATTGTGTAGGTATAAGTTTTATATCAAATATTAGTAACCTACACCCTTTTCTAATTTTGCTCAATCGTGAAAAAAGAAAACTATGATTTATTATGAATAATTTTTTACATGTTATTCTGAATTTAATTGATTTTATAGATTGAAGATTTAAAATTTTCAATTTAATAGAAGATTAAAAAATTACGGTACTCGTACAATATAGTGTTGTGAAAATATTATATTTAAAGTATCTTCCTTTCTAACCTTTTCCTTTTTATTACCCCTAATAAAATGTATCATTGAATTAATGAACGAAATTTTGATTTTCATTAATACTATTGTCTATGAATATAAAATCGGTAAAAGAAAATAATTTTTGTTGTCTTGCCGAATTTTTTTAAGTTGCTATTAATTTTTTTTGAGTTACAATAATACACCGAAATATTTAGTTTTTGTTTTATTTTTATACTTTTGAACAAAAATTATTAATGAATTACAAAGGCTTGGTTTGTAGAGTAAAGAAAAGAAAATTAAAGAATTTAGAGTGCGTGGTGGCCCACCATAAATAAATGTTATAGATTAATGATTGTTGTTTTGATGACGTGGGTGAAGAAGGATGAAGTAAATGTTTGTGTTTTAATATATAGGGGACTAGTAAACACTACTACAAAAATGGAAATAGGCCGCTTACTAGCAACACATAGTAAGGCCTCGTTTGGTTGCCCTTTCAATTCATGGAAAATAGGCCGGTGTCAATTAAATTCTTGGATGAACCAAATAACACCTAATATAGAAAGCTTAGTTACATGAGCGTTTTCATAGAGAAATAAAAGAACACTTATTTGATATAACAGTTTTTTTTATTCTTTTACAAAATAAAACTAAATAATTGATACGACAAAACAAATGAAGCAACTAATAATATTATTTTGATATTTTAATGAAAACAATTTTTTTTCAACCAAGTTTCCTTTTATTTTATTGAATATCATATTAAATTTTATTTTAGTTAAGTAAAAATTGGAATTATCTCTTTTTCTAACTGAAAAATGAAGTGAATTGTACAGTTTTTTTATTAATTAACTCTTTATTCGTTTCCTTTTTTAGTGTATGCATTTTGGAGAGAAACTTTTTTAATAGACTATTCTTTTATTATAAGGGGGATTAGTATAGACCCGTGCAATCAGTGGTGGAGCCAGAATTTGAATTTAGGGGGGCGAAAAATTTTAGGGGGGCGAATGACTATTTTCATAAGGTACTTTTAAAAAATTTCGAAAAATTTCGCTAAAAACTTCGAAAATTTCAACCGTCAAGGGGGGCGACCGCCCCTGCTAGCCCCCCTAGCTCCACCACTGCGTGCAATCATCGAAGTTAATAATAGAGTTTTATCTTTAGTGATACGAAGTATATATATTCTCCCTGGGCCGCATCCCCTTTGTCCCGCCGTCCTACTATGCTGGCCCGCCCGCTCCCCAAGCCGGGGCAGCCGTGGGCTTTATTCTCCCCGGTCCACACCCCTAACCCGCTCAACCCACACTGGCCCGCACCCATTTTTAGCCTTTTTTTTCCAAAGCGGCCCGGTTCAGGGCCACCAATTCCCATGTCGATCCGCTCCAACCCGCACCCCTATGGCCCGCATTATAGGCTCGGGCTCCCTTCCCTCCAACCCAGCCTGGTTCTCGCCCGACCCAGCCCATGCTGGCTCGGCCCATTGTCCGGGACTCCGGGTCTAGGCTTAACCCGTCTTGAGCTTAAGACGGGTCAACCCGTCTTAAATGAGAATTTGTGTTGTGAATTATTTTTAATATTTTACACCCTTATAAAACACTTATTTCAAATTCGACCCTTTTAATCTGATTTCAATGAAAAAAAATAAAATATTTTGTCAAATATTAATTTTTCCCTCTAAAACCCATAAGTTGGGATGAAAATACCTCTATCCTTTTATTTCTTCTATCTCTTTCTCCCACCCGTTTCCTTCACTCTAGACTTATTTTTTTTCTTTTTTCCACCCTAACATTACATCCAAATTGTTCAAACTTCAAACCACAACATTATTTCAAAACAAATTAAGTGATAAGTAAGTTAGGAAGTCGGAAAAAGGGAATTCGAGTATGAAAATAATAATTGTGGTAATACCAATTAAGAGATACTCCCTCCTCCCTGGTCAATTGTTGTCATTTTATTGGGCACAAAGATTAAAGAAAGAGTGGGATACCATTTGTGGTTCCATTTAGTGGATCATAAGTAGACAATAGTTCATTGGGTGATCCAATTACACATAGAATTCCTTCCAAATATAGTAAGGACCACAATTGACCGATACATTCTAAAAAGAAATAGGACATCAATTGACCGGGACGGCGAGAGTACTATTTATTATAAGGGTAGAAGACGTTAGTCTAATAACGAGGGATTATTACTGTAAATTCAACAGTTTTTCATCAAAATCAGATTAAGAAGTGCAAGATTTGAACAAAAGTATTCTATAAGAGTGTGAAATATTAAAAATGTTTTATAAGGGTGTAAGTTTCGAATTTTTTTTATAAAATAAAGATTAATTTCTCAAAAAAAAAAAATCCGTTTTATATAATTCATCTTAACAAAAGAAAATAAGAAATGACTTAACACAAATTCTCATTTGTGACGGACATATCTTCGTAAGCTTGCAACGAGTCAAATACAACTCATGTAGATAGGACAAAAACAAAGTGCCTACGAAAGTATGGAGTAACATTTTCTTTTATCTTATTTATTCACATGAATAATACTTGACCCGTCGCAAACTTATGACGGATAGTTCTCGTAATCAGAGACGAGACACTTGGTAATGACTTAGGCTAAGATTAAAGGAGGTCTGAGCAAGGGTATGAAGCTCAGACTTGAAGAGTCTCAAGCTCATACTTGCTTTAAAGTGAGTCATTTTTTTGTTGGTCTGAGATTGGGTCTTGGGTTTCCAAGACCCATGTTGAGACTTATGAATAGTATTTTGGGAGTACAAAGTGGGTTTAAAATATTATTGTTGAGAATTTGAGAGTATATCAGTTGAGTCTGAGGGATAAAGTCGTAGAAATAAGAGAGTCTGGATTGAGTCTTGATGATAAAATAATAATATTTTACTGTTGTTAAGACTTATATTGGGTATGTGGATAAACATAGTCTTAAACCTTCTTCCTCCAATGACAGTATGACACCCATTCCTTGACTCCCAAAAAAGCTAATTTATGTTACACTTTTTCTTAAAAACAAATCATTTTTTACTTTTTTGGTACGTAACGAGGATGCCCAATAACCAATTGAGTCTTGGTTCCGTTCATGTAAATCCAAGTGGCCCCATCTTGCCGCTTTCTCACTCCCTTTTGTTCAACCAAGTAGAAATCTTCAAAGTTTATTGACTTGAAATCAATAAAAAAAATTGCAAAAGTATTTGGATCCACTCAAAGAAATCTAGAGATCACATTTTGTGTTTAATGATATTTTCTTAGAAAATATATGTACACCGGGCACACGTTAGTAAAACCGATGTTTACGTTTCTTCAAGGTTTAGAGAAACCTTGGTGGGTCTACCTTAAGTACCTTTGAAAGGTAATGTTTTGAAGTCTTACTATTTAGTCATTGTTAATTCAATTTTTTTTTGCAAGTTGAGTTAATCTGAGATGGGATTTTTTTTTGTTGGGTCATATGTTAATGTGTAGTAATCAAGTTTTGATCTTTTGATTGATTGGTTGAGCAAAATTGTGAAGCAACTTTAGTTTTGTGCTAAAAGTTGTGTAAAGATAGTGGATTTGATTGTATAAAGTTGTAAAGTATTACATACAAATTGGCTTGATAATTGTTTAAGGTTTTTTTTATAGTTGTATGGTGGATTGGTGGTTGTTGGTCAGATTTGATGTTGGATCATTAAAGGTTTTGATTATGGTTTTAGTTGATTAGGGAATTTAGGGTTTTTAGGGTTTCTAGGGTTTCGAGGTAAGGATGCAAAAAGGGTGTTTGAGTTGTTGAGAAGTTTGATTTGTTGGTGCAATGTTGAAGGTGATGTATATTGGGTTGTTGGTGTGTGTTCTGCAACTTTCTGTGTATTCTATGGTAAATGGATACTCACATTGTAGTTGTGATGACGACGGTTTTTGGAGTATGTACACTATTATGGAATGCCAAAAAGTGAGCGATTTCTTGATCGCTATCGCGTACTTCTCTATACCGTTAGAGCTGATTTACTTCATTAGTTGCTCTAATCTTCCCTTCAAATGGGTTTTAGTTCAGTTTATTGCGTTTATTGTGCTTTGTGGAATGACCCATTTGCTCAACGGCTGGACTTACTATGGTCCTCACTCGTTCCAGCTTATGATGTCACTTACGATTTTTAAGTTTCTCACGGCTTTGGTTTCGTGTGCCACTGCGATAACGCTTTTGACCTTGATCCCGCTTTTGCTAAAATTGAAAGTTAGAGAGGTCTTTTTAAGGCAAAATGTGTTGGAACTAGACCAAGAGGTAGGATTGATGAAGAAAAAGAAGGAAGCGAGTTGGCATGTTCGGATGCTTACCCGACAAATTAGGAAATCGCTTGATAAACTAACTATACTCAATACTACCTTGGTTGAGCTTTCCAAGACTTTAGACCTTCAAAATTGCGCTGTTTGGATGCCGAGCAATAACAAGAGTGCAATGATCTTAACCCATGAGCTGAAATCAAGTCCCTCTAATGGTTTTGTGACTAGTATTCCAATGGATGATCCTGATGTACGGGAGATCTATGATAGCGAGAATGTAACTATTTTAAAACAAGGTTCAGGACTAGGGTTGGCAAGCAGTGGTGGTTTAGAGGAACCTGGTCCCGTGGCGGCAATTCGGATGCCGCTCCTTAAAGTCTCTAATTTTAAAGGCGGAACCCCCGAACTTGTCCATCCCTTGTATGCCATACTGATATTGGTCCTTCCGAATTTCAATTCTAGAGTGTGGAGTAATCATGAGTTGGAAATAGTGGAAGTGGTTGCTGATCAAGTGGCGGTAGCGCTTTCCCATGCTAATGTTCTTGAAGAGTCTCAGTATATGAGGGAAAAACTACATGAGCAAAATCGTCTTTTGCAACAAGCGAAGAAAGATGCACTCATGGCAAATGAAGCTAGAGATGCGTTTCAAAAGGTGATGAGTCGTGGAATGAGGAGACCAATGCACTCAATTCTCGGCCTTCTTTCGATGTTTGAAGAAAATATCACCTCTGAGCAAAAGATCCTTGTAAACACCATGATGAGAAGTAGCAATGTTTTATCGACTTTAATAACTGATGTAATGGAGATTTCATCTAAAGATAATGGAAGATTCCCATTAGAGATGAAACCGTTTGATCTACATTCCATGATTAAGGAAGCTTCTTGCTTGGGTAAATGCTTGTTTGTGTATCAAGGTTTTACTTTTTCTCCGGATGTTCAAAGTAGTTTACCTGCCCAGGTGATTGGTGATGAGCGACGTACTTTCCAGGTTTTACTACACATGGTTGGATATTTGCTGTATGTTTCTGGTGGAAGAGGCGCTGTAATTTTTCGAGTTTACTCCGAGAATGGTAGTGAGGGGAGAAATGATAAGTGGGGGATGTGGAGATCTGGAGTGTCCAATGATTATATTAATATAAAGTTCGAGTTCGATATACGTGGGAGTTGTCCTTCAGATGCTGTTAGGAGAACCCAAAATGGTGGAAATAAGGAAGTGTTGAGCTTCAACATGTGTAAACGGCTTGCGCAGGTTAGTGTAAACAGACACTAACTTTATTTTGTTCACTCTGTCACTTGCATTAGTTTCTTTTATTAACTTGTACTCCGTATGTGATAGGTACAAATTCCTGGAAGATTACTGCCTTAGATTTGGTTTAAATAACATTCATAATGAGGTACTCGATAATATATCGACAACCTTGAAAGATCATTTTAATGAGATGTCGGGCCTTTTTGGATACTATTGTAGAGGCATGATGTTTTACTTCGAAATGTTCCTATGTGGAATGACCCAACTAACTCTTCATACATGGGATTTTGTACCTTTTCCCTCGGAATCCCTCCTTTCACTCATTCAGATAAGGGGTTACGAATTAGAATATGACACTATTAGGTCTGCAACTCTTTTAGTTTTAACGAGTGACCTCTTATCATTTTTCAGTTTTTAGCTGTCTGGTTAGAACCATGCAACTATGCAAGATCTGTACCGTAAGAAAATGTAATGAACTTGCTATGATCATGATGATAGGCTCTAACATGCTCTTAATTATCAGATACCGCAACGATGTGTCCGGACCGGACCATCTTGTCATTTTGTAATCATGGCTATTAATGATTTTGTTTCTGATTAGTCCTTTTCTGGTTGGGGTCAATTCGGGTTTGTGTTAGTGCAGTTTTCCCAGGTCTTATTGTGATCGAGTTCATAGACATTAGAAGCAACTCTATAAATGTTCCTATTTTCTTTTAAAGAACTGAATACATGTCTTTCTTGTTGACCGAAAATAAGTTTTATCATGCAGATGATGCAGGGTGACATCTGGATATCACTAAACCCGTTTGGCTTACCTCAAAGCATGAATCTTCTCCTTCGGTTTCAACAACTCCAACATCTTCCCGAGTCTGAAAACGTGCCTAAAGTAGAACAACCACACCCAAACTCCCTTTTCAAAGGTTTAAGAGTCGTCATAGCAGACGACGATAATGTGAATCGTACGGTGACCAAGAAACTGCTCGAGAAATTAGGTTGTGAAGTGATGACTGCTTCTTCAGGTTATGAGTGCTTAAGTACCTTGGCACCCTCGGTAAACTACTACCGAGTTGTTTTCCTCGACCTTCACATGCCAGAAATGGACGGTTATGAAGTGGCCAAGAGAATCCGAAAATTACATAGTCGGAATGGCCCGCTTATTATAGCCTTTACTGCGAGTGCCGAGGATAATATTTGGGAGAAGTGCTTGCAAATCGGGATGAACGGTTTAATTCGAAAACCCGTGGTTTTACAGGGTGTCATCGACGAGCTTCAGCGGGTCCTACTATGATCGGGATAAGCATGTCTGTAATTGGGTTTTTGCTTTCCAGCCCTTATGTAGCATTAGGAAGGTCAATTATTGTATCTTTAGGATTGGAAGAGGATGTAAGAGTTTTGTACAACATTTGCTGAATCACTCATGTTTTATACATGAAAATTGATAGTGTAGGTATACTAGTACTAGTAGAATATTTGAAGGTATAATGACATTAAGCAAATTGCTTTATGTCTGATGAAACCGTCTCTCACAAGTTTTTGTGTACCCATGTGGCCTGTTTGGTTCATAAACATTCGGTTGCTTCTACTATTTTTACATTATACCCCTTTGTAATCATTTAAAACTAGCATGATAGCGTCAATAACGGAATATATTTTCATCTTTAGATTCGCTTAATTTTATGTGATCCAATTTTGAACTGTGTTCCACTTTGGTGATCTAATTTTGCATGCCGCAATTCATTTTAGTTTGAAAGAGACTTTTTATTACACCCTGCCCAAACTCGGGAAAATCTCGACCGGTGCAGATTGGGCCGCTGTTCTAAGACATTTAAATAGAGTCGAAATGGTAGAACTTTTGAGTTGATGATTTTAGTGATAAAGTCGATAAAAGTCGTTAAACGGGGTCAAAAAAACATAGACGAGCTTAAAACCGCCACGAGATTACTCGTGGCGGTTTTGCCTCAGAGTCGCCATTCGGAATGACTGACTTTTGACATCTCTCCTAAAACCCCCCACAAACCAACACAACATGAGAACAACCACAAAACAAAATGAGCAAAGGAGCAGAAGAATATCACTCTAATGACTTTGAATGGAATGAATTGGAAGCTGATATTCTTAACAACCCTTCTCTCTCTTTCCATCTCTCTCCCTTTCAATCTTCTTCTTCTTCTTCTTCTTCTTCTTCTTCAGATTCTCAAGCATGGTCCCTTTTTCACTCTCGTCATTCCACTGGCAAATTCTTCAAGGTACTCTTGTTTTTTTGGTTTTCAGTTATTATATGTCTATGTCTATATATCGAGTATCGAGTATCGACTGTCAGTTTAGTGAGTCATTTTGCTTTATTTCGACGAATGAAAAGTCAATTGGGTATATGGAAATAGTTTTTGGACTATAAAGTTCATACCTTTTGATGAAATGCATACCCCATCAATCCATCATACTTTTGGTTACCTAAAGATCACAAACTTTGAACCGTCGTTAGTGAGCCATTTTGCTTTATTTTGTCGTGGGGAAAGTCTAATTTTTTGAATGAATTGGGTATGTAGAAAGAGTTTTTGGACCCATTATTACCCTATAAAGTTTCACAAATTCTCATTTGTGACGGGACGACCTGTCGCAAGTCAAGTTCTCCTCACAAAGTGCAAGTGGGGAGGCAAGTGGGGGACAAATGGATCCCCCCACTTGCACTCCCACTTGTTCTTTGTGAGGAGGGCTTAACCCGTCACATGCATGCGATGGGTCGCCCCGTCGCAAGTAAGACTTTCTGATAAAGTTTCACAAATTTGATGGAAGGCATACCCCAAAAGATCAGATTTTGCGAACTGTCTTTAGTAAGCCATTTTGCTTTATTTTTTCGTATGAAGAACCTTATCTTTTCAGCCAATGGGGTATGTGGAAATAGTTTCTGGACTCATTCACTTATAAAGTTCATATCTTTTGATGGAATGTAAACCCTAGCATTTTTCGAACCGACTTATAATCACATTGTTCTGTGTTGTGTAGGATTACTGATTTGGAATTCTGGGATTTGTTTGTTTATTAGAATCAGTGTTTGTTATTGGAATTTAAAGGTTGCCCCTTTGCAATGATGGGGTATTTTGCTTGGTGAAAGATTAAATGAGTCAACCAAATTTTTATTGTATTTCATTTGCCGAAGGAGATATATGACATTGCACTACTATCTTAAATGAAGTTCCCGTATGATCCTATCAGCCCGTCTTCGATCCAAAGTAGGATCCCGATCTTGACAAAGTTGAATTGGTGTCTTTGAGGCTTATAGCTAAGGCCTCTTTGAGAATGTGAAGTTGACTTATTGGAAGTGTTCATGATTGAAGACAATGAGCAAGTTCACTTAACGAGGAAGTGTGAGAATCTGTGCGCATCACATATCGAAAATAAGCTAAATTTATTAACATGCTAGTGGTCAGAGCCTCAGTGATGATGTGTGTCGATGTTTGTACTTAGCTTATTGTATACGGTGTCAATTTGTATTAGGTATGAAATGCTCGTTGTTGTTTTAATTTGATAATTTGTCTACGAGTATAAATTTGTTGTTCCCGCTGAAGGTGTTTTACAATTCTCCATCACCCCTTTGTTTTGATGCAAAATTTGAATTGCCGGTTAATTCTCTAATTTTATTATGTGACATTTAGAGGTAATATGTTATCTATTTGCTAAAATACTACTCCTTGCTTGTTTGCATCCAGGAAAGAAGGTATTTATTAAAAGAATTTCCTGAGCTTCTTTCTTGTGCCGACTATTCCAACGTTTTAGAGGTTGGATGTGGAAATGGAAGCACAATCCTTCCTATATTGCGGTAAGGATAGTTCTTATTGTTAACCTGTACTAATGTGTCTTACATCTTTTTGTCATCTATCTTAAGTATATACTGTGTTCAATATCTGTGTTGAGTTTTCTTTTTGTTTTTCAGCATGAAGGAGAAAATCAATGTGTACGCTTGTGATTGTAGCGCCGAGGCTCTTGAAAGAGCTAAGGATAATTTAGTTGATGCTGATGTAGTTTGTTTGGCCAAACGTTTCCATCCATTTTGCTGTGATTTCTCTTCAACTGAGTTCCCAAACTGGTTGGCATGTCGGTCATGTCGGAAAATGCGACTTAAAAAGTTGCTCAATTCTGACTTGGGTAGGAACATTGAATTTTCTATCTAATTCTCTGTACTCGTATAGTCGTATATTATTTTTTAACATTTGTTTTAACTGTTTTATAAACTGTAAATCGATTGAATACAGAAGCCAATGAAAACGAAGGAGCATTGAAAAGTTTACCTTTCATGAAAGACGGTTCCTGCTGTATTGGTGGGATGGATTTCATCACAATGGTATGGCCTACGATAACTAACTTCAGTTCGCAAAATTTCCCGCATCGTTTCATATATATTCTGCTTTATAGCACTATACAGTTGTAGAAGTCAAGATATAAATCTTAGACTGTCAATATGTTTAGACCTCGAGAAAATGAGAAAATAACGTCTTGCGTTATCTTGAAGGTACATTCTAAGTCCGGGAACATAAACTAACGGATTTCATAATATTTCGTAATTAACTGAAAAGGGATCTTTGAAACCTCCTATTCTTCGGATACTTATTATTGCTCCTCGGATAATGACCTATGAAGAGGTCGTGTCAGGTCTCGGCATTTAGAAACAGTCTTAAGGTTCTCCCTGAATGTATATATGTTAACTACGTCAATTGCTCTTCTTTATCTGATTCCATGACAATCCATGTCCTGCTTACGAAACTCGTAAATTCCTTGCTTATATAGTTCAAACGAACTCTTAACATCAAACGGTATATCTTGGCTGTCCAATATTGTATAATCTCTTTTCACTTATCTTTGATTAGGTATTTACTTTATCTGCCGTTCCACCTGAAAGAATGACGACAGCAATCAAGGAATGCTTTTCTGTGTTAAAGCCGGGTGGTCTTCTCTTATTTAGAGATTACGGTACTGACTGTTTATAGGAGTCCAATATTAACTGTGTTGGAAGCGTGCTGGTTTCAGCTTCCTTCTTTCAGTGAAAAGCTGTGTAGCTTATGCGTGTATTGATTTTACTCAGGTCTTTATGATATGACCATGCTTAGATTTAAGCCCGAGAAACGGGTGGGTTTCCGGCATTATATCCGAGACGACGGAACATATTCTTATTTCTTTGATTTAGATGCTTCAAGGGACCTTTTTTGTGGTGTCGGCTTAACTGAGGTACTCTACTAGATTTTTTTAAAAATCTCAGATTAGACACGTATGATGAAACGTGACTACCTAAGATATGTTGGTTATGTTCTTTAAATGAACTTCAAGATGTACAAAGAATTAAAACTACCAAAAACTGAATATCGTGTTAAACATTGAAACTTCCCACTGTTGTAGAACTGACGAACCTGACCCGAGCTAAAGGACCCATTATGAGCCTCTATTTAGACAAGAAGCGGCTAAAAACTCGTGAAGTTATCAACCTGAATAACCCGTTTGCCAGCTCGAGGTTGTCTCCCCATTACCCCTAATGAAGATTAACAAAATTTTGATAAAGAAAGTAACTACAATGTACTTAATTCTTATCGAGAACTCATTTTGTTTAGTTCACTTGGCCGATAATAATTATTTGCATACGATGCAGCTAGAGCTGGAGTATTGCTGTGTGAAGTCAGTTAACCGAAAGAAGGGAAAGAGCATGAGAAGGGCGTGGGTTCACGGCAAGTTTCAAAAGCCATTGTGACTTCGTGCCTGGTACCTCTGTCGAAAGGTATTCCCTGCACTTCTTGGGTCATGTTTTTCAGCTAGCATTTGTAGAACTAAAAGGCTGCAATGTTTTTAACGAATTTGTCAAGGCAAGACATCGAGAAGTTTCCCAGTCTTAGCCGGAGGAGGTTTGTTAAGAACTGTGACTTTGCACTTGAGATATCTTATCGAAGCTCTGGCACGATACATTAGGGAATTCAGCTTCTTTCCTCGTCTTCTAACGTATCTAATGAGAAACCCTTCTTTTATATGTACTCACATTCTAGATCAAAATTATAAACTTTTATTCTAGTTTTTGGCTTTGTTTCATTAGAAGAAGACTTGAATACGTTGATCACATTTTCATAGAATAGATACTCCTTATTAGAATCATTTGTATCTGGTTAAACTTATTAACATTACCCAAGTGCCTCAACCTCAAGGGCTTCCGCAAATTGCGAGGTAAGGAGATGTCGAATATACGCAGCCTTATCCTTGTGTAAGGCTCTCAGCAACACAAAGAGCTTGTTTCTGAACGGATAACTTTAAAATTGATAAATGACGGGAGTATTCTTTAAGCCAATATATTGCCGGTGTGCCATCCCTTGTTCCATATAATAATATTCCGACACATGATCATCTAAACTAATCATATACCCTGATAAGAACATAATGATTTTGGGACATGAGAAAGCACACTTGAGTTTCACCCAAGTCAGAACCACTATAACATGTCCTAACATGAATGACTATCTCACCCCGACTGAGGCCGACTCGTATCTAACCAAGCCTGAACAACATGAATGACTCTTTTACCCCGACTCGTATCTAACCCGACCCTGAACAATAAAGAACTCTAGAATCATGTAATTTTATCCAATTGGATGACATATAAAAAAAGAGGACACAGACAGATAGGATCATTATGTTATTATGTTAGATAAAAGGGACCCTTAAAAGAGAGATGGCAAGAATGTAGATAAGAGTAGAACAAACAATGACACCAAAACAGACAAGATTAACACAAATTCTTGTTTGTGACGGGCAGTATCCGTCACAAGCTTGCGACGGGTACCACTTCCCCTCACAAATGACTCATTTAAGGGAAAAGGGGAAGCACATGGGGGGTGCCCCACATGTTCCCTCTACCCATTTTGTTAGAGGAAAAACCCGTCGCATGGTCCGACCCGTCACAAGGGAGACCTACAAGATTAAAGTATGGAGATAGAAAAAAAGGAAGGATCAATCAAATTGCTTCACACATACAACACTTCCACGTGGGTATGTTAGCCTATTGGATTCCTCCAATCATCAACTAATTTAATCCCATAATGGAATATTTTATTTTGGTACTTTTTAATACTTTTTCATCATTAATTTAGCAAATACAAGTATTTCTCACTCTTATCATTTGTAAGCTGTAGATAACTTAATAGACGGTTTTTCAATAAGTTTATTGAGAAATTAATTATAAATTGATGAAAAATGGTACAAAAAGAATCAAACAGGTACGAGGGTACGTATATTATAAAATCGGGTATTAATAAAAATAGTTATAATATATGATAAAATAACTATGATTATTTTGAAATCATGTATTAGTAAATAAAAGAGATATTTTGAGTCACTCTTAATAGTAAAAATGGTACGAAAAACTACATAAAAAGGTACAACAATGTTGCTCTCAATAACTTAAAGAAAAAACGTTTTTTCAAAGTTTTTATGTAACTAAAATACCGTTGATTAAAATATTTTTCACAAAAATAAAAATATGTCTCAGTCTCAATCATTTGTTTACTTTAAAATACTTCATTTAATTTTTTTTCCACTAAACTAAAAAAGTTGTGTCCGTCTTCAATATAAAATGGATCAAATAGATTGATGAACAACAATCAAAATATCTTACGAATAATAACAAGCTTTTCTCATCTAACAATATGAGTTACTCGATTACTCTCTCCCTTCAATTTAATCCTATACATTAATAGAATATACTCCGTATATAAAGTATATTTTAATTGAGTGTACAAAATCAAATAATTTGGAGGAATTTATTTCACTGATTTTAAACTTAAAACAGATATTATCGAGAAATTATTTTCCATTAAACAAAAGACAGTAGGTTTTGCTTGCGACGTATCGGATCTTGCGACGGGTATTTTGTGAGAGGAAATGGGTAGAGGGGACAAGGTGGGCACCCCCCATGTGCTTCTCCACTCACCCTTGATGGGTATTTTGTGAGAGAATATGATATCCGTCTTAAGCTTGCGACGGATAGTGTCCGTCACAAATGAGAATTTGTGAACAAAAGAATAGGACCACTTCTAATGACAACACAAGATGCCAACATGAAATAAATATAAGAAAACTATATCTAGAACTCTCTATAAAACCCCCATATTTAAACCCATTTGCTACATCCTTCAAACAAACCATTTATACCCACCATTTTACACCACCCAATTCTAGGGGCTACTTATCAACAAATTCCTACACAAAATAATCATATAAATACACACACACACAAGAATCCTTAATTATATAACCCATAATTAATATTAATTATAATTAATAATTAACAATAACTAAAAAGTGTCTAGAAAAAAAAAACACAAGAAATAAAGTGAGCAAAGATGATGCTAGTATCAGTGATGGCAGAAATGTTAGAAGAGTACACAGCTGTGATTAGTAGAGTAATAGAACATATCTTCAATGATGCTCCTTTACCACGTCGAGTTCGATTCCTGATCTTGCGAAATTTACCATTTCATTCTTTCCCTCCGCATCCTTCTCTTTTACCTTCTCCTCCTGTTTTTCTTCCTCGATGCTGATGAGATTTGAACACAAGTCATGACTCATGAAGATATCCCTCGTGACTTTACTGGTTGAGCTAGCTGATGTTACTTTTTTACAGTTTTCCCATTTGTAATTTTAACAAGTCATGGGGATATTCCTTGTGACTTTACTGGTTAAGCTAGCTAGCTAACGCGACTTTTGTACAATTTTTATGTTTGTAACTTTAATTTCTCTCTTATTTTTCTAATGTTACAACTTTTATTTTGTTATTTGTACCTTCTTGCCAACCTTATTTTCTTGTACAATCATTAGATATTAATATATTATAACGAGAAAATTCGCAGCTGTTATATTTTTACCAGGACTAAGCCATACTTACTAAAACTCGTAACTTTTACACATGTTTTAACAAGCTGAGTTAGCTCATATATGAACATAAATCTTCGACCTATTGTTCACAAAACATTCGTATGAGTGTCTATGCCAAGAAGTGCAATCAGAGTGATTATCGACACGACGACATGTCGGTTTCGCAGAATGTTAGGAATATCTTATTAATGAGAAAAATGGACATACTAATTAATAGTGATGTTTTGTGAGAGTGTTAGCTAGTTTACAAGTTGATAGGGGCCAGAAACGATGTTAGTTTCTATTAAAACTGTCTTAATTATTCCAGGTGCACCTAATGTTAGAGATTGTTTGTCAAATAACAATTATGAATTATGATTAACTCCAATAAAATAATAATAACCAACAATCTCCATCAAATAATTCAATTTTTTTTATGTTAAACAACAATTTCCAATTTTCCATCATCTAAAGAATTTAATTCAAACAGTACTACAATAAACATTCTTATTTACTGAATAATCACAAATTATAGAGTAAGACGGTACTTTTATAGGTTACACACAACACACTCATTTATCACTATCAATAAATAGGTGTTTTTATGGGAGTCGTATAAAAGAACTTTCTCATATAGAAAAACGGTCTTACAGAAGAATTATTGACAAATACCATGTAGTTTAGTTCACTTCTCCAGGTTCATGCAATCATGTACCTTACATGGCTTTTCAGTTTTTATATTAATTTTTCACAAAGTACACATTGAGGTAGTTCTCTACTCACGTTGCGTATTCGCTCTATGTCATCAATAGGGTCGGATAATTATCGACGGTGGTCGTCAAACGTTGAGGTCTGGAGGGAGTTGTCTTCGAGCTTGTGCATTGATTCTTCTGCGACACATTCAGGGGTTGCGCCTTGAGGCCTATCTTCCACAGTCTCTTCCGAATTCCCAACAACAGAAGAAGTCTTATATTGCTCTAACTGCCATCAATACAACGGTAAAAGATACAACGTAATTATCAGTACATTCACAGTAAATATGTATTCGACGGTCCACTACTCAGGCAGCGGAAATATATGATAAGAAACGCTGAGTAGAAAACCATGCCTGTCTAGAAGTCTCTTGATGGACTGCCAGAAGTTCATCATATTTGGATTGCAGTTCAGACATATCCGCTTGAAGCTTCTCGTACTCGGCCAAGCTGGGGCCACCCAGTTTTTGTTGAACAAATCTGTAAAGTAAAATCATGTAGTTAGCATTTCTGTTCGAGACTCATTCATATTGAAGCGGAACTTTTTAACTTGAGATCATGTGTTCAAGGTTTAAGCATTCTCGATGGGTGGCTGGTGTAACATCACTTATGTCTTACAGAATACACTCACTCTGATAATTTGGAGTTGTGGAATCTACCCTTTTTGAAAGAAAGCATTTTACTCGAAAATAAAGACAGGCAATTCAATACTGGCAGCATTATCCTAAGGCCATAACGAGCGAAAAGCAGTAGACTAGTTATACGACACTTACTCGACAGCTGAGGCTGGCTTGTGATTTTGCTCATACAATGCAACTAGAACTACAAAAGTAACGGCATAGGAGGTTATCGTAACAGATTACTGAGCAAGAACATCAAAGTCGTTTCACTTCGAAAGGATCATATATTAGCAATGAATAACCTTTAGTTAAAGCATCCACGACCCCGCTTGACTCCAAGTACCTCCTGAAAGCTTCCTTTTTAGCCTCTTTCTCCTGAAAAGAATAGCATGCAGGGAAGTATTTAAGTATAAGTCAGCCAGAATAGCACTTGCACATAAAGCTTTAGTAAGCGAGTTATATGTAAACATAAAGGAGAAAAATTCACTTGTCGGACAGCTAAAGAACTTATACTCTACAGCATCCATTATGGTTTTACTGACTAAAACCAAAAAGACCTAAAGAGCCAAAGAACATGATTATCAAAGGAACACAAAACCAAGAACACACATTCACACTATATAGGAAATTTAAGAGTCGTCACCACGAAAATAATTATCACAGCTTACTTGTACGGGCACTCATGTGTACCAGCATGGTTAATGCCATTGCCAATTTGCCATAGCAAAACTTAAATCCAAAATCCCCGGGATTTTATTTCCCCGTCTATATAAGCAAGCCCAGAGATGCCACCAAGAAATAAACAGCGAAATAAATCACTTCCAGTTCCAATCAGACTACGTTGCACAACAGAGTTTCTACAAGGGCTATTGATAATGTTACTACTCCATTAAAACTGTGGCTTATCAGTAGTCCGAATGTTAACTTCATGCTCCAAAGATCTGATACATATAGTATGTTTTCTACTTTTTTCTTACCATTCTATAGCTCTCCGGAACGTGAACTTCCTTATAGACACACATACATTGACAAGCTATGGGGCAAAATTGGATTCTGATATTCCTAACTCCAATTTTACCGCCCCTTATCCTAAGCATGAACAAGGTCAAGCACCGATACAGCGATACGCACATCGGACATTGACACAGACACAATAACATTCAAAACTCTGATAACTTGATCACAATATTTAGGTTGATTTTACATGTGATACCGTCACACCCAATACATGAGCACGTGAGGATTTAGGTTGATCTTACATGTGATACCGTCGCACCCAAGACTCACTGAAATTAAATTCCCACAAGCACATTGTATCATGGATCTCCAAAAAAGTGGGTGCATTGAATAAATAAGTCAATTCCAACATCATGCATTTGAGAGCTTTGCTAGTTTGCTATTGAGATAATATTGTCCTTCCTCTATCAAGTCTTTGAAACTAAGAATTCTTATAAAAACCCAAAATTCAATTACATTATAATCTTGCAGATCTCCCCCTAAAACTAAAAATTCAGGAATTATAACATGAATTTGTTTAACACAAGCAAACTGTCAATACCCCAAAATCATACAAAAATCAAGGCCTATTGCATTCTGGGTACTAATTAATTACATGAAAGATATAAGCTTTATAAACCACTAAGTCTTGCGTAAGACGAACCATCCGTCTTAAGGTGACGGGCCAAATACTACCACATGGGGATAATAGGGACAAAAATATTAGCATCTCCTAGGCAACTTGCCATGTGATTTGGTATGTATTTAACCCGTCAAACTTACGGATAATGTCCGTCTTAAATGAGAATTTGTGATAAACGATTTCCTCAAACCTAAGCAAACTGGGCAAGTAATCATTTATTTCACAAAAATTAATCAAATTTAAACACATGATACAAATGGACAATAACATTATGAACTACCAAAAAGCTATCAACTTTTGCCCAATTACTAACTAAATTAAATTGGGCATCTTTGAAAGTAGCATTAAATCACAATAAATATACAAATTGCATAAATTGATGATATAAATCACATAAAGTTGGTGAATTTACTGAACATAGTAAATGATAAAGCATAGGAGTAATTCAAAATTAAAATGCAGATGAAATAATGTGAGATCTAATTAAACTCACCATCATTCTAGAAATCAATGCAGTGTAGAATGATGTGTAAAATGTGAAGAGTGTGATTTGTTATGTTCAATTCAATGTAGTTGCAATTTGCAATGGAGGATAATAGAGGGAGTCATACTCTTAGTTTGATGCTGACGGGATTTGAACTCCGGTCATGAGCACATTTTCTCGTTATTTTACCAACTAGGCTAATTAACATATGTATCATCTAAATCATAAAACGAATTCAAAAATTTATCATTAGTCCTCATTGATGTTCATTAGTAATCATGTACATATGAGTTGCTTTAAATATGTTTCATGCTTAAAACGGTGTTAAGATATGCATCCTATCATAATTATCAGATTGTCAATAGCTTTTTTTTGTTAGGGGAATGTGGTATATACTCTTTTCGCTCAGTTAATTATTTACTATTGAGCTCAAAAATTTATGGTTGGTGTAGATTCGAAGGAGCAGAACGAGTGTATGTACTAGGGTAGTGTGAAAAGAGGTGTATTGGTTGGGCACCCGAAGTTGCTCGAGTGAGAATGGTGGTGTTGTGGGGGTAGTAACTAGCTAGTAAGGGGTGGGCTTCGATATTGGTCGGCCATTGACTATTGAGTACAAAAGAATGAGAAGCAAAGTAGGCGTATTATATGTAAAACCGTTTTAGAATAGAAATGAATAAATAAATGAAACGAGCTGAAACCCAATAGATAAATGATTAACCGAAAATAGTAGAGTAAACATTAATCCATGTCCATGATGCAATACTAGCTAGCTTGACGTTGATGCAATATTCATTTGCATCTAGCAAGACTTTCGAACTAAGTTTCAAGTAGACTCTTTATTCTTGGAGTTCATGTTACCTTGATGAACTTTATAAATTGCATACATTGTATGACACATTGCCATATCAATTCAAAGTAATAAACTCCACTTATTCAACAATGCTTCAATTAAATGATCATACAAAAGTTTTTCACTTGTTAATCTCATTCTTTTTCCTCCTAAATCTTAGCCTTGGGGAAGAACTATGCAATCCTCAAGACAAAATTGCCCTCCTACAGTTTAAGAGGCAATTAGGGAACTCCTCATGGTTTAGTACATGGAATTCGAGCACAGATTGTTGTACGGATTGGACGTTCGATTTGTACCCGTTCATCATCGTGAGTTGTGATACTAATGGTCGTGTAATCGAGCTCACAATTGACGCTGCTGATGACATCTCCACCAAAATCCCGGGAGCATTAGGTAACCTAACCTCAGTCGAAACACTCAAGCTATACAACTTACCTCACTTACATGGTCACATACCCAGCTCATCCATTTGCAAGCTCAAAAACCTAATTTCACTAACAATTGCATTCACCAATATGACCGGTCCAATTCCAAATTGCTTAGGCCAGCTCGAGAGATTATCGTACATCGATCTCTCGAGCATTGGCCTCACCGGGAAAATCCCTCCATCTTTAGTCCGACTTCCTAATCTCGAACAAATTAACTTAGGATACAATAACTTACGTGGACCGATTCCTGAATTTCCACCCCAAAATAAAGCTATTTTCATCATACGTCTAACTAACAATAAACTATCCGGTCGAATTCCAACCTCACTAGGGCTCCTATCAAACTTGACCGAGCTTAGCCTCGTGAACAATCAACTCAAGGGTCCACTCTTAGCCTCACTTGGACTAATCTCGAGCCTACGTTGGCTCGACTTATCCAACAACCAACTCACCGGTCCAATTCCCGATACCTTCGGATCATTAACAGATTCAATTACTCTATTGTTACACGATAACAACCTAACGGGCCCATTACCAAAATCTCTAGGCCAACTTAACCCACAATGGTTGGATCTTTCCAACAATAGGCTCACCGGAGACGCCTCGATTTTGTTTGGTTTTGACAAAGATTGGGTTGAAAGAATCTTTATTAACAATAACCAATTCGAGTTCAATTTATCAAATGTGATTTTACCCGAGTCTATGACCATACATTATAGTTTTCTTAATATAAGTCACAATAATATATATGGTACATTGCCTCAAGATTTGGGTAAGGTGAAGTTTGTTGATGTGAGTTATAATCAACTTTGTGGTTCAATTCCAAGTGATTGTGATCAATTTGGGGCAAACTCCTTTGAGCATAATAAGTGCCTTTGTGGACCGCCATTAACTCCGTGTAACTAAGCATTTGTTTTCTTCATTCAAATATTACATCAAATTATTATAAGATACTTTTTATGTAATTATCTAGAAAACTACCCTTATTACATATTTACATGATGAGGTCTCTTTGAATGTCGTCAACATTAAAATCACCCTATGAATCTGTGACTCTCTTTGAACAAAAAAATAAATAAAACCTTTTCAATGTTCAAGTGCATGAGCAATAATCATCACAAGTAATATTTGACCCTTTATGAGTCATATTATGATAAATGGGCACGCTTGTTGTAAGTCATTTTGCGTTACAATGTGTGAACAATCGTAAATCAGAGGACATGAAAGAAGAAAGGTTTCGTCTAGGTAAAGGTATGACGAGCCAACGGCTCATTGTACTACAACGAGTTTGTTATAGTGGATAATAAAAGAGTTACAAAAGTACATAGAAAGCACACAAAGTAAAGAGGACGACATCTACTCCCACTCAGGATCAGCGTAGTCACCACACTCACCACTAAAAAAATCGTCAATTAAACGTTGTTATGTACCTTCGGTGGCGGATTTAGCAGGGCTAACATGGGTGCTCACCCCCGCTGAAAACTGCGTAAAATTTAGTCTAAAATTTTGAGATTTTCGAATTTGCCTAATAGCATTACTGGTTTACCCCGTTAAACTTTTCCGCCACCATAACCGTAAATTCTAGCTCCGCCAATGCCCAATGTGTACCTTCATACACTACTAAGGCCAGATTGGGACTTAATTACGTAAACTATATACTAATGCAAGTCAAAGTCAAGTAAGTACTTGTAGATCTAACAAACTATAAATCTATACAAGTAAACGCAATATCTTCTAATTAACATTAACATTAACATTAACATTCGTACATATCACCATGCATGTTGCTTTCGAAGAGGAATACATGGATTATGCGTCGGTACAACCATCCAAGTAATAAGTAATAACTATAACTAGAGTTGACAAATTTCCAAAGGATATATAATGATGAGCCGTCGTCAAGTAATATCGAGTTTCGGTATCATCATTTCACATATTTTGAGAACCTAATAGCCTCGGAAGTAATATATATCGAGCCGTCACCAAGTAATAACGTTTAACATATTTCGTATTGAGTTTTGTAAGATTTTAATAACCTCGGAAACTGATTCTGAGAACCTAAGTGAACGCCCAACATGTCGCCTCTGGATACGGGGTAGCGACTACATACCGAGACTCAGTTCCACGCAGAAATACCAACTTACTTTCCTTTTTAAGATCTAACTTTAAAATGTAATTACTTTAGTTTTGAAATATTTCTCTATATAAATTAGATAACTTTGTGACACCATAAACATTGCAAACTTTCATTCATTAACAATGAATCAACTCCATAAAGCAAAAAACTCCCACATTATTTTTTCATTCCTCCTTTTCTTAAACCTTGTTATTTACACACAACAATGTAATCAACGTGACAAAATTGCATTACTCAAAATCAAGAAACAATTTGGCAATCCCTCATGGACTAACTCATGGAATACCACCTCAAATTGTTGCACTACATGGTCTAATAAGGTCGTCACGATAAGTTGTGACGACCGGCACCGTGTCATTGAGCTCACAATCGTTAAAGCAAACGATATCACTACAAAAATCCCGAAAGCCATAGGCGATCTCGCCTCTATCGAGATTCTAACGATAGATCAGACGCCTCGAATCCACGGCCCAATCCCGGCCTTGGCTATATGCAAGCTAGCAAATTTGTCATCGCTCGCATTGGGGTCCACCAATCTTAGTGGACGGATCCCGAAATGCTTAGGCGGACTAAAGGAATTATTGCATATCGGTCTCACAAACTCGAGTTTTACTGGGCCAATTCCACCATCATTGGCCCAACTTCCGAAACTCGGGTCAATTTACTTGAAATCTAACATGTTTTTTGGTCCGATCCCCAATTTCCACATTACAGAACTATCCTTCATTAATCTTGCATACAATAACCTAACCGGACCGATTCCCGTGTCACTTGGACAATTATCCAAACTAAGTGTGCTAGAGCTTTCACATAACCAGCTCACAGGTCCACTCCTACCGTCTCTTGGAAAATTGTCGAGCCTATACTGGCTCGACTTGTCCAATAATCGTTTCACGGGCACAATCCCAGATAAATTCAGCTCTATTAAGGATTCGAGTTACCTTCAGTTACAAAACAATAAATTGACCGGTCCAATTCCTAAGTCGCTAGGGCGACTTAATCTAGATTGGGTCGATTTCTCAACCAATCGGTTAATTGGAGACGCGTCCTTTTTATTCGGAAAAAATAAAACATTTACCGAAAGAATTATTTTGAACAACAATTTGTTTAAGTTTAATTTCTCAAATGTGGCTCTGCCTCCACGTTTGTTCATACTTAACATAAGCCACAACAAGATATACGGGTCACTACCAAAGAAGGTAGCTAACATGTCGACATTCGACGCGAGTTATAATCGTCTTTGTGGCACGATCCCTAGGGGATGTGAACAATTCGGAGCCGTGGCGTTTTCACACAATAAGTGTCTTTGTGGTTCACCATTGCCTGCTTGCAAATAGCTTGTTCTAAGTCAATAAGTGATAATAGTTTAATTAGTATCGAAATTGTCCTTTTGACTCCTTTTAACCCGATTTGAGTTTCTTGTGGTTCATTTAATTTACGAGTCTACAATTGCGTACATGGTTTCATTTTAAGTTTGTCTATATTTTCCGAAGGTTTACTTATATATAACTAAGAACTGTCCACTTTCTGTTGGTTTACTTTGATTAATATACCCCGCACACAGAATAAAAAGTATAAATAATTTATCGAGTCGGAGGGAGTACGTAAAAGCTCGAAACAAAGTCCAATTAGTAGTATGGTAATGTCAAGTAGTACTCGTCCACAAGTGCCTGTGACACTGATCAATATGGAGCAATATAACAGAATAATGGTGGAAAAACATTTATATTCATGAACCATCATGCAGAAAAAAAAAAAAAAAAAAAAAAAATCAAGTATAGTATTTTAATATAGTAAATTGTATTCATTGAATTAAAACTCAAGCACTATAAATTTCTTGCACCATAATTTGCTACATATCACATTCTTAATAATACAACAAATGGATCAAATAAACCATACAAAAAATTCAAACTTCAAATTCCTAATAATAATATTTTGTCTCTTTAGCCTTATCATTTGCACACAACAATGCAATACTAATGATAAAAATGCCCTTCTTCAAATCAAGAACCAATTAGGCAACCCTACCTCACTCGAGTCGTGGAACCCTAATACCGATTGTTGCACTTGGTCGAACTTTGATTACGCGTTGGTTACAGTCAATTGTGACAACGACCAAGGGCGCGTCACAGAATTATCCATCCAATTTGGTGACGACATTTTCGCTAATTTTCCACCCGCTATAGGGGATTTATCGTCTCTTCAAGTACTCCAATTATCGATCATGCCTCACCTTGGCGGACAAATCCCGGCCTCAGCCCTGTGCAAGCTCACTAACCTAAGGTCAATAACGCTTGACACGACCAACATGACCGGCCCAATACCGGACTGTATAGGCCAGCTTACGAAACTAAATTATATCCAATTCTCGAGGATTTGGCTAACCGGTCTAATTCCTCGGTCCTTGGTCCAACTCCCGAACCTCCAAGAAATTAACCTAATGTACAATAAACTAATCGGTCCAATTCCTAATTTTCCGACCCAAAATAACGGCATTTCTAGCATAAGCTTTAATAACAACAATTTATTCGGCCCAATCCCGGCATCTCTTGGCCTACTATCCAACCTTACCCTGCTTAGTCTTCGGTACAACCAGCTTTCCGGCACACTACTTTCGTCATTTGGACAATTATCGACCCTACGTTGGCTTGATTTATCTTACAATCGATTCTCTGGCTCGATCCCAGACAGTTTCGGATCATTGACCGACACAATCTATCTCCAATTACAGGGTAACTTACTAACAGGCCTAATCCCCAAGTCGCTAGGTCGGGTTAGTACAACGTGGATCGATTTATCGACTAATTACCTCATTGGAGACGCGTCTTTTTTGTTTGGAAAAAATAAATTTTGGACTGAAAAAATTAATTTAAATAACAATCTAATTCGGTTTAATATGTCCTTAATCGAGTTGCCGGAACGTATAAGCATCCTTAACATAAGCCATAATTACATATATGGTACGTTACCTAAAGATTTGGGAAGGTTATGGTCAGTTGATGTGAGTTATAATCAATTATGTGGTTCAATTCCTAGTGATTGTGATAAGTTTGGGGCCAATTCTTTTGCTCATAATAAGTGTCTTTGCGGTTCTCCTTTAGCGGCCTGCAAATAAACTTCGACGTAATTATGTACTCCCTCTGTTCTGGTCATAAATTTAATTTTGGTGAAGTGCACCGTCTTTTACACACAAAAAAAAATAGACTAAGGGAGTATGAATTTGTTTGGCATCGGTGTAATATTATATATGAAATAAATTATCGTGTTTTAGTAGTGCAATCGTAATACAGTGTATCGATACGATTTGTGATAGAAGTTTAATGTGCGAGGTTGACGAATTTTGAGTGAGTTTCTCATTCAAGGATATATATGATATAACTAATAATAATTAATAATACATTAAAGGTTTGGAACAATTAACAAAGTGACATATTTATGCAGTAATTATTCCGCGGACGTATACAATAAACAATAAATAATTAATAATGTGCTAATTAATCAAATTGCGGGGATAGCTCAGTTGGGAGAGCGTCAGACTGAAGATCTGAAGGTCGCGTGTTCGATCCACGCTCACCGCATAATTTTTTTTTTTGGAAATCTTATTCACTAATTGCTTGGCTGTATTTTACAACTATAAAGACTATGATTATTAAAGAGTCACTAACACAAATACAGTAGTTATAAATTATCATGGGAGACGTACAACAACTAAATATATCGGGTATCGGATGTTGCGTAAGAGCATATCAAGTATCGTACGTGGCGTATTCATAGCAAATTAGGCCACATTGGCTATGGCCAGATATCAAATATGTTATTGATCAGTAGGCTTGGCGTAAGAAGGGGTGCAGGGGAAGTAGGATAAGAACCGAGAGGCGGAGCCAGGGGTCCGAAAACATGGGAATGATATCAAATATGTTCTTGTCTTCCTCTTTTTCTTCTAAGAAAGCAACATCCAGTTCCCAAAAGTAGTAAATGTACCGAGTTAGGCAAGCCTACCGAAGATCTATATCTTATGATAAAATAAAATTTCAATGATAAATATCGATAACACATACAGACGGCAGTAAAACTGATACTACACAAATTTTCATTGAAGACTTACTGTTATTAATAAGATCTTAAAGACTGTTTTGAGTCGGGGATAACGATAGCCTTCCGCCGCAGAGAAGTCCCTCGGAAAAATGTACCAACTAAGATCTCCACTGACTACATATATCGAAACTTACACTTTCAACATGTAATTTACACAATGAATACAATGACTAAACTGTACAGAGGAACTAACACCTTAATAACAAAACAGTAGAAAAACAGTAATACATCAGAATTATGATACACCCTCTCACCAAAGGTCCAGAAGAGAAATAAGCTATAAGCTAAACAAAAGACTGGGACGGGACACGAGCTTCGACGAAAAAAGAAAAAAAAAGAAAAAAAAAGGTTGCTAATCAAGAGGCTCCTGAAAGACCAGCAACAGTATCTCTTAAGCCCTGAAGGCACAAATGCAAAGCTCTTTGAACATTATCAGCAACTAATTTTAACCTGCCTTGAGAAATATCGGCGGGTGGACATCCATGTACTTCGACGGAACGAGACACCCTCTGTTTGCATTTTTCCCAATCATCAACTCTCAACCAACAAGCTCGGCCCCCATGGCTTCCTTCCATTCCCAAAAAGGAAACATTTGAGTTTTCCCCAAATGAGTATCTTAACCTAACAGACACGCAATATGGTAACCAAGCAGCACCACCGGCTGTATTAATGTGAGGAATGTGGGCCGGATCGAGAACAACAGTAAGTGCAAAATCGACCAAGTTGTGAGGCCGATCATAATGGATATTGCTTTTGGTGCCCGACAAATTTCCCGAGTTTCCATCCATGTTTAAACCAGCGTGATTTTCAAGGCATAATTCGATACGCGGTTTCTGGGCAGGTGCTACATCTCCACCTTGTGCTTGGGACATCACTTTTTTCCAGGCTATTAGTTTCAAAAATTCTCTTAAAACTGGGATTGGCAAAGTGAGAAGAGTGATAAATGATGCCACACGTGAAGCGTCATAGGGCTCAGATGCAACACGTCTGCTGAAGTAATCACATATCTCGCTTATTTCGGGTTGGGTTAGTTCTTCAGGGGCATTAGAGGCATTTTGCTGCTGTTGCTGCTGCTGTTGATGATGGAAACGTTTCACACTTAAAACTTGTAAGAGAAGCTGAACTCTATGGACACTTACTGCAAACACGTATCCCCTGTCACAGCGGCAGAACTAAAATTAATATCTTCAAAATTTGCTTTTTTTTTCTTACATCTAAAATGCAGTATCACAGAAAACAAATGCTAATAAACAAGTCTTTATAAAATTTCTGAAACAGCTTGACAGTAAAAAAAAACTAGCAAACCATTAGTCTAACAAATAACAAAATTTAGGGAAAAAAGGGTAGAATTGAATTGTTTTAAGAACACAAAGAGAGCTTGGAAATAACTATATATCACATAATACACAAGAGAGCAATATCCGGCACCATATAAGAAGTTTTTAAAGCATCGGTTTTTCGAACGCGTGCTCTAAGGGCACGCATAAGAGCCTATTAAATAGAGTCTCAGAAAATGTTTCAATAAATATGGAATAAATGAATTGATACTTACATTTCTCATGATATATTTATTCTAATTGTTTCTTAAATTAGGCTCTTAATGTAGATACTCCCCCTTATCTACTTCTGCCCTACACCCCAACGGCCCTACTACTCCCTCCATACACATCCCAACAGCAATATTCAAATTCTACCTTTATTCCTCTAAGAAAATCACCTCTCAAAAAGCAGTTAAGTACTTAAGTTTACCGTGCATTCAAGTAGCTCATGAACAGTTTAAGTCTAAAGAAGCATGCATTTAAGTAGAATTCCTTCAGAGACTAAAGAATACAAGCCTTTGAAAAAGAAACTCAAAGATCTTACCCCACAAAAAAGCGCAAAGCTGGCTGCTCCTGATCTAAATTCAGCAATGCACCCTCATTTTCTTTAAGAATAGAACCAAGGATCTCCTTCAAAAGATCAGGTAGCTGTGCAAAAAGCCACAAAACTCCTAGATATTTCAAGATACCTCGTAGCACCTTTTTAAGCGCAACAAGTGGGACCCATCCTCCACCATACCCACCATCATCGCCTAGGCCAATTATAGCTGTATTTAGTTCTCCTCTTACATGAGCCGGGACACCTCCAACTGGAGATCTCCTTATAGCTAACCCTGTGACAGCAGCCATGTTAGGAGGGGAAGAAAGGGAATTTCCAGCACGGTTCAAGCCAGACACCTGACTTCCTGGCCTAGACATTGCAGAACTGCTTGAGATATTAACTCTACTTCCGTTTGGACCAGAACTGGAAGCAGGAGTGTTTGAAATTGGCCCTCCGACAGTTTGCTGTCCACTGACAAAATTAGGCTCTAAACCATTCAGTTCCTGAGCAACATGCTCCATGATGAAAGGTCTGAACTGTGGACAGGGTAATGACCCTCCAACTGAAGGACCACCTTTTGGTGGTGTGGCCGGCTGAAGCCATACTTGATCTCCTGCAAAACACCGCATATCCACTGCAAAATGCTTACGGTATATAATTCTTATCCAATAAGGGCCTCTTAGCACGACAGAAACATCAATTGGCAATAACGAACTGGGTACTATGCCCGAACTCCCTCGTCCTGCAGCTGCTAGCATAGCACCAGCATGATTACCAAGAGTAGCTGGTGCTGCAGCTGACGTGGATGGTGCAGTGATTGGACCCATACTTGGTGCAATACCATTGGGAAGCACTCCATGGCCTGAAACATGGGTTCCTTGTCTTGACAAAGCTGGCAATGTAGACCCGACACCTGCAACAATTGCAGTTTGACCGGCCCGAGCCGGTCTGGTAGCTGCAGCTAGGGCATGTAGAGGTCCGGCTGTAAGGCGGATGCAGTCCAATAGAGATTCCACTTCACCTCCATTTATAAAGTCCTCAAGAAACTGCAAAATGAAATAGTACCTGTCATTTTAGGAACTCACGGGAAATTTCAGAAAGCAAGAACATTATATAATACATAGTGCTCCATATATAATTGCGATTTTTAATAGTATAGCACTGGAGAAACATGTTATCCACCGTTAGTTAATACAGAAACCACATACATCCCTCCGTGCCACAACCCCAACAGCTTCAGACTCCACTCAAATTGATCCTATATAATCAACTGTTCGAATGGTTGATTACACCTATAATTGTTATCTATTTGTAAAGAAAATGTTTTTCTAACTTACAAAACTAAGACCTGAACTATGTATAAGCAATGCTATCTTTTTCCTTCTTCCGTAAAATACCAAATAGGTATGCTAACATCAAAAATTTACGATACATTAACTAGTTTCATCAGATCAACATACATAATGGCACCAAAAATAAACAGTGCGCAAACCCACAGCAATGTACACATGGAACACAATAACCTTCTCGGTTCTATAGCCAGAGAACGAAATATAGGCTTCGTCAATATTTTCGGAAATATAATATCATAATCACTACACACTAATTTCATGTCATCATCGCATCCTAAAATTGTGATTACGAACCCCCTCTTTGTATATTCCTATCTCCCAATAAGTTTCACACCCCTGTTTGCAGAAGAATCAAAGAGAGAGAAAAAAGGGTACACAAGTGGGGACAAGTTAGAGAGGAGAGAGGAGCAAAAATGGATTGCTTTCATGTAAAATAGCAACAAGGGTATACAAGAGGGCACAGACAAGTTTTTTTCTGTCTTGTAAATATCATGTTTGTTTTCAAAAGAATAGAACTGTCCAAAAAGTTGCCAGAGAAGGAACAAAGCAATGAGCAATCCTTATTGTGAGACGGCCTAAAATATAACATGTGAACCTTGTTAGGAGAAAGTACATAAGAAGAAAAGAACTAAACAGTCACAAAGACTCGGGCTACAGTTTTCTAAAGCTATCATAAATACATCTTTATAAGATCCCCAAAAACATGGAAAGATGCATTCTGTCAAGCTAGACAGAGAAAAAGCAATAAACAACCACAATATGATCACTTAACACCCAATGCCACTCAAAGAGGTAACAGATTGTCCACATAACATATAAATTTAACAACAGATTGTCCACAGAACATTAAATTTAACAACCTACCTTAGTATGAGGCCAAAGCTGATCAGGTGTAACATGCATGGTGCATCCATCTCTACCAGATTCCCACTCAACAACAAAACGAGCTAGAACCCCAGAACCAAAGCTAAACCATACACTCATGAGTCCAACAGCTTCAATTCGAAATGCCTTCCTCATTTGCTCTGATAATCTGTGAGGTCCATCAAACAGTTTACCCTCAGAATTTACACTTTCTTCAATTTTATCTTTGGTCTTAACACCTAGCAGTTTCCGCATTCCAAGCGCAAACATTCTAGCGTTATAAAGTCTATGAATGTCTGCCACAAGCTTCTTGATACTATCAGCTTCAACTGACGGATAACTTAAGGTGACGCCTTCACAATCATAGCGAATGTGAGAATCTACGTCAGAAGTGTTAGCAATGCGAACACCACTTCCCCATGACGTATCACTCTCTCCTTTCTGCAGATCGCACAAATCTCTAAAATGTTTGTCAGTAATCTTCACATCCCAACACAACTTTCCTGGAAGACCTAAACGCAAGCAAATGTACGGCCAAGAATCTCCTTGAATAGAAGGGATTTTGACCCAAATGTGTAAAAATGAAGCTCTAGGACCTGTTTCTTCAAAATAGGGAATGTCCAAGGCGTCCATCTGAGTAGTTAGCCTAGCATGTTTAATACAAAGCGAGCAATGCCTGATAACATGAAGTAATGCTGATATATATACACCTGAAGGTGCATTTCCCCTGTTTGCTTCGGCCAAAAGATCACCATAGCTGAGTCTTTCCGCATTACGTATACCATTAGATGAAACAGCTGAAAGTGCTAAAGGTTGGCCAACTAATAACTTCCTTTTTTTAGAAACCTCTACATCCGCTGACAGACCTCGAAGCGATGGTAATGAATTCAGCATATCAGAAACTTTCCGCTTCCTAGGATTCTTATCATCATCAGACATAGTTACTGAACCTGCAGCAATACACAATAAGGGAAGAGTTTAATTATTTATAATTGTCACCCTAACAACAAAATGAATATTTCACCAAAAGTAAGGAATTAAGAGTAACAAGGATGATATTCTTACATGGAGTGGCAGACAATGAATCAGATCCATTAACACCAGTAGCTCCAACAAGGCCATTAAAGGAACTTCTAGATGCACTTACGTTACCAACTGACATCAATGAACGAGGACCAGTAGAACGAGTGGGAGATAGCAAACGGGACGATCTACCAGGTAAACCTACATTAGATTCATTCATAAACCTCAAATGATCTTCATCCACTGACTTAAAAGAAGTAACTTCGGCTGATTGTGGTGACCTGACTGAGGCAAGGTCCTGCTCGGACTTAGAAACAGACATTTTATGGGCACCACTATTCGTTTGCACGGCAGAAAGAGAACTCACAGACGTTGACTGACTTAGCCCTTTAATGATGGTAGCGGAATGTAAGGAACCATTATAATGAGTAGGCAATTTAGGGGCTCGGTTGAAATGTGGCATCTGAAAACTTCCCTCGTGCTTTGGTGTCAGACTTCCTTTCTCAACCTCAAATACTTCATCAATAAGAGAGGAAAAACATGACGGAGGAACAGTAACAGATACTAACCCCTTTTGCGTAAGCTCAGAAAGCAAGCTTGAGGCCTGATTAGGACTCCCAACTATAGGTAAAAAGGCAGCCATCTTCCGCAAATCAAGGATACTCAGATTCATTTCATCTTCAAGCATCAGCATGTTGTCAATGTCAATTTTCTTGCAGCGCACAATGTCAAAGGTCTTAGACGTTTCTGATTGCTCAGGCTGTGTCTCGAGTAATTGGAAGACAAATTTAAAAGTCTTATCTAATTGCATAAGCAAAAAGTAGGAGCTGCCACAGTCTGGGAATCCCATCAACAAAAAGTTTGATCCAGTTAAGATGTTTTTGGGCAATTTGACTGAAGAGAAGCCATTCTCATAAACCTGTAGCACAAACCACAAATTAAATTGAGAATTCTTATATTTTCCGACACACCAAACCAAAAATGAAGTACTTACAGAAACTAACAAATCGGCAGAACTAATTGCAAAATTCAAAACCACGGCGGAAGACTAGAGCATCCAACAGACCTAGACTAGTAGGAAGAAAGTGTACTCTTGTACACAAGCTCATTCCCGACGCTCATATAGAAAGTCACATAAATCAAGACCAGGCCTTGGGGAAAAAAAGTTTCCCAATAGTTATTAAAAAAACAATATATAACAACTCAGATACACCTATTAGTACTCCAGATACACTTATAAATACTCCAGATGCACATATCGGTGTATATATATATATGCAGTACTCATAAGTGTATCAAGAGTCATATTTTATCTATCCACCTTCCAACCTGAATTACATCCGCCCACCCCCACCCCCACCAAGAATCCCCTGCTTTCAAACCCCACCACATCAACCCTACGCCTACATCGTAGGGGTACTTGTGGGGTGGCTGTGTGACAGCGGCAGTGGGAACGGTGACAGGCAAAGACCCAAGCATGGGAGTTAGGTGGTGGAAGAAGCCACAGCCATTTGTTGGCCGGAGAAGTTGTCGGCAAGAGGTGGTGGTAGGGAATAGCGGTGGCTGGCAGTCGGAGTTTGTGCTCGGGTGGCGAATCCATAAAATATGACTCTAGATACATGAGGAGTCCAGATACACAATTTAGTTTGTGTATATAGGGTACCCATACCATATGTGTCTCTGAAGTAGTAATATGTGTATTTGTATAGCTTATATGGTTCGTACCATAAGTCCGTTTGATTTGTGTATATAGGGTACCCATATGAGTCTCTGAGGTACCCATATGCATGTTGATTATAGAAAGCAGAAGCAGCAGACCATCTTTACAAAGATATAGAAGTAGGACTTAAAATCCAAACGTACAAAATCAACTAGGATTACCTGAAGGCCCAAAAAGGTGCCAATAGATGCAAACAAGTGCAAAATAGATTTGATCCTCAAATTAGCAAAAACTTCGGATGCACTTAGAGTTCCCTGATTAAGAGCATCTTCAGATTCTGACATTGCTGCCAAAGCAATAATAGTTCTGGATGACTGTAGTTGATAATGCCCATTCCTGCGAGGGAAAAATAACTCAAAAAATTTAATTGCTACACTGAAAGTAATCAAATTGTCGAAACATGTATATCCACTGCTTCGAAATTACTTGCAATACAAGATTAAAGGAATCATATTGGCAGCACCCAATTCAGTGATATATCAAAGTTTATGAAAAAAAATAACAAGGATAACCCCAGTTATGCTTGCTCATTCAACAAAGAGAACACGCTTCAGAGAAAAACAAAGGGAAAGTATAAATAGTCCATTTTCCCCTACTTTCAATTACAAAGGACTTCGCCATTAACTAAACCACTGAGGTCAACCAAATTTGAACACAAAACCAAAACATCACGTCATCACCCCACTGCTTGAAAGGCGCCAACATATGAAACGGTAAGGGGACCAACGTAGGTAATTTTACCCTCATGTCTAAAACACATATTCTATTTCTACATTACCCGAATTAAATCGTGCCCAAAATTTGTATCAAATTCAAACACATTGCTGTACAAAGTCGAGCAAATTCTGAACATTAGTTATATGGTTCAAAATCCAGAGAAGAAATGTAGGGTCATTAACTAGTATAAAAAAGTGAGTGGGGTAGTTAGCTCCTGGTCAAAGATGCCAAAAAATTTAACCTCTTAGTCTCCCACAACCTAAAGTACCCTCGCACAACCTACAGTATTCTCTCGTACAACCTAGACTGGCACATCACGCAAATTTCATCGGATTGATCAAATAGCTATTCATACAAAAGTAGACTACTATCGAGAATCCTCAAAGCAAGTGACATATCCATTACAAGACACAGTAAGTAATATTGACCAGGAAGAAGATTCTTAGTGATATTATTTTACAAAAAATATACAAAGGGCAAGTTAAGTCTTAACACTATTATCTTCAACAAATTCAAATCAGTGTTGATGTCTTAACAGCCAAGGAACCTCTATTCCAAACAAATCTTCCATACCTTCTGCAGAGCTCTCAAATATAGGCTGCACCAGAGACTATCAAGTTTTTAACACGATTAATAGATAACTGGAAATCAAACAGTCATAAACAATGCATTGTAATCCAGGAAGCATCTAGAACAAATTCCAAAAGGCTCAAGCTATAAGAAGTCGTCGAGACCCCACTCTTATTGACAACAGCATAATTCAATGCATCCACCATTTGCAGTCATACACTCATTATACAGAGAGAAAATCAGAAAGAAACCTTATATTTATTCCAAGAATAAAGAATGCCGAACCATATGCTCGCACACAAAGTACTTCTTGTCCATCAGATTTTCTTGAAACCTCCCTGGCGTCTTTCTGTACACACAAAAAAAAGTCCATAAGCAGATGTTACAGAGTATTCAATCTCTGTATTTCTGGACACCCCCACAGCAGATCAATAAACACAAAAGGAACTTGGGATAACATTGGAAAGTATGCAGTGATGTATAACTGAAGCAGTCAATCATAAAAATGGCTTCCCCCAGAAGACAGCATTAGTTGAAAGTTGGGATTCAAAGAGACAGGCCTCTAAAGAAAGCTGACTATGTACTACGAATACAGTCAATACACACACTCACAACAATGAACAAACAGAGCCACAATCAAGAGTGATGGACAATACCACAAGCATGTTTAGTAATATACACGGCTACAAAAAAAGGTTCATCAACTATATAAAATCAGCCGTTCCCATGTACAGGGCCCTATTCAATAAGAACTCCTGGATTTTTATGCATTGAGATGCAAATAAACCTAAGGCCAGGACAATACCACCAGGTCTGAGAGATGGAATTTAAAATATTTGTCACCATCGACAGTGAATCTTTTAATTACCCAAATCGCCAACAAGATGCCATAGAAGTATGAAACATGCAAACCAGAAAAAATGGAGGCGAATTAAAAAGGAAAAATATAAATCATACATCTTATCTTTGTCAAATAAAAACAGAATTTGCAGTCACATATAGAAACCCCAAAGCTCTGGTTACAGTCTACGAAGTGTATGATGACAGAATACTTGTATAGACGAGCAATAAATGTCACAAAGGCAGAAGAGATATAACACAGTGCACTAACCTTTTTAAACTCCATAACAGTTTCATACATGTCACAGCTAAGGTGAACATCACCAGCATCTGCAGAGAACTGACCATTCTCGGTAAGTTCTTTATTAATTTCCAGTAAACGAGTGTATCTAATACAGCGTATGGCTTTCAAAAGCAACTTCTCTACATCAATCGAACTCTGATCCAGGTCAAACTCTGCTTCTTTCCCTGTTGATGGGTCGATCACAAAGGTGCTATGAACACACTTAATTTGCAAGTTAGCCCCGGGTTCAATCTTGATGAATGGATATGATCCTGCATCAGATCCACCTGGGTTCTTATCTTTGTCCAACCAGTAAACAATTTTCACTCCAGGCGTACGGTGACCAGATGTTTCATATTCTCCATCTTGGTTTATTTGCGTGGAAGAGTTTCCTCCTTGTGCTCCATCAGAAATCAGTTCAAACTTGATCGCGTCTTTCCATCTTCCCAGCCGAAGACGAACCTGTCTAATAACAGTATCCATGATCAGCGCAACACACAACTCGTGTAAAACTGAGTACAAAGTTATAAATGGATTATTTTTTTGTTCAACTGCCGCAGCCATCCTACGCTCCAAGTCATCTCCCAAGGCAAATCGTCTTGACTCTTCAAGCTTAACGGCCCCACTTCTCTCACCAACAAGAAGTTCCACGTGCAATATCCTCCATAAGTGGAGGTGACCTCTATAACCAAGAGTAACCAGCACCTGAAACTCCCCATCCACACGCAGAAGAGCTGTGCCATCTGAAACTTTAACCTCGGATATCTCTTTCGGTAGAGAAATCTCAAGTAATTTTGATCTGACAAGAATTTCTAACTTCCTCAAAGCAGACTTCTGTTGATTTTCATTCAAGGAACTCTGCATGCCCACATTTTCTACACATTTGGGTAAACGCTCATAAGATCCTGTTAGAAGGACTTCAATAGCAGATGGCACATCATAAATAGGTGCACGTGCTTGCTGCAAACCCTCATGCATAAAAAACAGTGAATCTGCTGTCTGTGTGAAGCATGTATCGTGACTTGATAGAGTAGATGCAAGCTGTTGACAATATTGTATCAATGGAACCTACACAACCAAAGCACACAAAATTAGACCCAATAAGAAGAAATAATAATAAAATTTTAAAAAAATGTTGGACTGTTATGTCTCCTAGATACAATCTATCACAAAAGGCAAAAACGCAAAATGTTACTGGGTTTTGTTGCATTAAAAGACAACTCAGATCATATTGGGGCTAAGGCTTAAATGTTTTTGTTGAATCAAA